>JAKSZT010032111.1:0-22211 GCA_026826555.1 Tolypeutes matacus | reverse complement strand
TTTGACAAGTATATGTCTTGGAGTTGGCCTGTTGGGATTTATACTATTTGGGGTGCGCTGTGCTTCCTGGATCTGCACATCCATCTCTCTCAATAGAGTTGGGAAGTTTTCAGCCATAACTTCCTTCAACACTCCTTCTGTTCCCTTTCCCTTCTCTTCTCCTTCTGGGATGCCCATAATGCGTATGTTTGTGCGTCTTGCATTATCGGTTAATTCCCTGAGACTATACTGGATTTTTTCTATCTTTTTGTCTATCTTTTCTACAATCTCTTTGATTTCAACTGTATTGTCTTCCATATCACTAATTCTTTCCTCTGCCTGTTCAATTCTGCTGCCATGTGAGTCCAGCGTCTTTTTCATTTCTTGACTTTTGTCTTTGTTCGCCATCATATCCATTACCTTTTTAGGTGTGTTAGCTATTTCTTCAGTATGTTCTCCCAGTGTCTTCTTTATATCCTTAATCTCTTCCTTCAGTTCTTTAAGTTGGTCCATGATATTTGTTTGGATAGCTTTGATTAGTTGTTCGATGTACTGCATTACTTCCTGGTTTTTATTTTGTGCACTGGACTGTTCCATGTTTTCCAGTTTTTCAGAGTCATTTGTATTTTTCTGTTGCCCTCTGGTCATCATATTATCTTGATGGGTTTGTTCAGTTGATTAGGTTTTCTCTATGCTCTAGAATTTTATTTAGCTGTTGGTTCTGCGTGTGAGTTAAGTTTTCTCTTTGGCAGTTTTTCTTCTTATTTTATTTCCTTACTTCTTTCTATGTTCGCTTGAAGGCAAAAGGTTAGGGCCAGAGGAATCAAAAGATGTAAGGAAGGCAGAAGGATAATAGAAATATTGATAAAAGTTAGAAGAGGGGCAAAATGAGACTTAATGAGATGAATATTTAACTTGTGTAGGCAGTGTAGAGTACTAGGAAAAAATATGGAGTTCCTATAATGGACTGGGAAAACAAATGGAGGAATATATATATATAGTGATTTAGAAGGCTAGAATTATGAGGAGGTAGAGAAATAGTAGAGAAAGGTCTGAAAGGAAAAAGTTAATACTAATAAAAAAAAAAGAAAAGAAAAAAGAAGAAGAAAACAAAATAGATGGGATAAAAATTGACACCCTTAAGTTGTGGGCCTATGAAAAAATGTTGTCTCTAAGAGCCACATCAGAAAACAGAAGGCAGAAACATGCAGGAAGGATAAGCGATAGTTTGTAATACAGAATCAATATATACAGCGAGTGGGAAATTACTGAATAAGAAGCCCAGCAAATAAGCTACCAGCTGGCAGCACCTATTTAAAAAATAAAATAAAAGGAAAACGGAAGGGGGGAGGAAAATGGGAATAATAGCAATAGACCAGAAAGTAACAGAGAGAAACCAAAGATCCACCCAGGCAAGCAGTCAAACAGAGCTAAGGGGGGTCAATGATTCCCCTAGGGTCCACGTGGATCCTTCCTGCCTACTTGTGTTTATCAATGAATTTCCCCTCAGGGTTCTATATGCAGGTCCTGAAGCAGCTTTTAGCTATTAAACTAAATTAAAAAGAATTTATTTTTCATTTGTTGAGGTGACCTCACTTTTTTTTTTTTTAAGCCAAATGCAGGACCCAAAATAATTCCTCTTCTAGACCAACCCCCTTACGGAAGGGACCCTATCTGGGCCCGTGGAAATTAATCAAGCACGTCCCACTTTCCGGACTCCCCAGGTTAGCTGAAACTCTGATGTTAGTCAGTGAGGAGTGCTAAAGACGGCAGATTCCGCCCCTTCTGGCGCCGAGCTCCAGCGTCACTGGGCTGCTCAGTAAATCAGTTTGAGTGCAGATTCGCGTCTGCTCTCAGCCTAATGCCTACTTCAGGTCGGCTTATCTGCTCCCCAAAGCTATGGGGCGGTGCAGGCAGCCAGATCTATGTCTAAAAATATAAAATACCCTTCCCTGTCTTCCAACCGAACCCTCCCTTTTTTGGGAAGTGTCCCTTCCTCCTGGCTCCGCAGCGGCCCGGGTCTTATCCCTGGGTGGCTAGGGAAATCAGTTGCGTTCCCCGACCAAAATCCCCTCTCCGGTTCACCGGGTGCTGACTAGCTCGTTTGCTCTGTTCACACAAGGTCCAAGGGGCGCCAGGCAGCCAGCTCCCCAGAAAATAAAACTTTTTTCGCCCCGCCCGCCGCTCCAAATGGCCGTTTTATTATTTTTTTCCGTAACCGCGGGGCTCAGCCGCCTGTGCCAACCTCCACCGGCAGCCTCAAAACTCACGAATCTCCACAGTTCGGTCCACGCCGCCGATCTGCGCAGAGAGATGTCCCAAGCCTCTCACTCCACGCGTGCACAGCACAGACCCCCGGGCAGGACCCCGTCCCCAATCCGCCTTGCTCTGGGAGCTTGCAGTGTGCACCCTCCTACACTAACGCCATCTTGCCCTCTACCATTCTTATTTTTCAAGATGATTTTTAGCTCTTTGGGGCCCCTTACCCTCCCAAATAAATTTGACAATTGGCTTTTCCATGTCTGCAAAGTAAGCTGTTGGAATTTTAACTGGGATTGCATTGAATCGGTAAATCAATTTGGGTAGAATTGAAATTTTAATGATGTTTAGTCTCCCAATCCAAGAACATGGAATGTTCTCCCATTTATTTAGGTCTTCTTTGATTTCTTTCAGCAAAGTTTTATAGTTTTCTGTGTACAGGTTCTTTACAGCCTTGCTTAAATTTATTCCTAGCTATATGATTCTGATTCTTTTATTTGCTCTTGAATCCTCAAAGTGTTCATTACTATCGCTTAGAAACACTACCAATTTTGGCATATCGATCTTGTATCCTGCTATTTTGCTGAACTTGTTTATTAATTCTAGTAGCTTTGTGGTATTTTAGGGGGGAATTTTTTATATATAGAATCATGTCATCTACAAATAGTGAAAGTTTTACTTCTTCTCTTCCAATTTGGATGCTTTTTTTAAAATTTTTCTTTCCCAATTTCTTTGGCTAGAATTTCTAGCATTATGTTGAATAACAGTGGTGACAGTGGGCATCCTTGTCTTGTTCCAATTTTTAGAGGGAAAGCTTTCAGTCTTTCCCAATTAAGTATAATGTTAACAAGTGAGTTTTTCATATATGCTCTTTATCATGTTGAGGATGTTTCCTTCTATTCCTATCTTTTGAAATATTTTTATTAAGAAAAGATCCTGGATTTTGTCAAATGCTTTTCCTGCATCAATTGAGATGATCATGTGTTTTTCCCCTCATTGGTTTGTTAATTTGGTGTATTACACTAATTGATTTTCTTGTGTTGAATCACCCTTGCATACCTGGGATAAAACCCATTTGATCATGACATATAATTCTTCAAGGTACTGTTGGATTTGATTTGCAAGTATTTTGTTGAGGATTTTTGCATCTATATTCATTAGAGAAATTGGTGTGTACTTTTTTTTTTAGTATCTTTATCAGGCCTTGGTGTTAAGGTGATGATGACTTCATAGAATGAGTTAGGTAGTTGTCCAGCCTCTTCAATATTTTGGAAGTGCTTGAGCAGGATTAGTATTAATTCTGGTCCTGGGCTTTTCTTCATTGGGAGGCTTTTGATAACTGATTCAATCTCTTTACTTGTAATTTGTCTGTTGAGGCCTTCTATTTCTAATTGATTCAGTGTAGGTTTTTCATATGTTTCTAGGAATTTTTCCATTTCATCTAAATCTTCTAGTTTGTTGGCCTTCAGTTATTCATAGTATCCTCTTAGGATCCTTTTTATTTCTGTAGGGTCCGTATTGATACTCCCCCTCTCATTTCTCATTTTATTTATTTGAATCTTCTCTTCCTTTCTCTGTCACTCTATCTAAAGGTTTGTTAATTTTATTGATCTCAAAAATCCCACTTTTGGTTTTGTTGGTTCTCTCTATTGTTTTTTATTTTCAATGCCATTGATTTCCATTCTAATCTTTG
Source organism: Tolypeutes matacus (assembly GCA_026826555.1). NCBI lineage: Eukaryota > Metazoa > Chordata > Mammalia > Cingulata > Chlamyphoridae > Tolypeutes > Tolypeutes matacus. Next base: position 18,280 of record JAKSZT010032111.1, on the reverse strand, counting down.
CTACTTCTTTTCTTCAGCTTGCTTTGGGATTAGTTTGCTGTTCTTTAACTAGTTTCTCTAGGTTTGCAAGTAGGTCTTTGATCTTACCTTTTTCTTCTTTTTAAATGAGTGCATTTCGGACTACACAGTTCCCTCTCTGTACTGCCTTCACTACATCCTATAAGTTTTGATACGTTGTGTTCTCATTTTCATTTATCTCGAGATATTTATTGATTTCTTTTGCCATTTCTTCATTGAGCCATTGATTGTTTAAGAGTGTGCTGTTTAACTTCCATATATTTGTTCAGTTTAACACACACACACCTTTTTCTATTCTGTGAGGCTTTCCTATCTTTGGTTTCTTCCCCATTAGGGTATCCCACCCTGGGAAGCCATAAGGGGTCAATCCAGAATGGTAGATCACTTTTAAAAAGTCAGTTTGGCAACTTGATTAAAAAATGGGCAAAAAACTTGCCAAGACATTTGTCAAAAGAAGAAATAGAAATGGAGAATAAACACCCGAAAAAATATTCAACATCACAAGTGATTAAGAAAATGCAAATAAAAATTATAATAAGATATTTCACACCTATCAGAATGGCCACTATTAAAAAGACAGAGAACAAGTGCTGGAGAGGATATGGAGAGATAGGAACACTTACTCACTGTTGTTTGGAATGTAGAATGGTACAGCCACTGTGGAGGACACTTTTGCAGTTCCTAAGGAAGTTGAATATAGATTTGCCATGTGACCTGGCAATACCATTACTAGGTATATACCCAGAAGAACTGACAGCAGAGACATGAACAGACATCTGCACACCAATGTTCATAGAGATATTATTCATGATTGCCAAAGGATGGAAACAACCCAGGTGTCCATCAACTGATGAATGGATAAACAAATTTTGGTGCATACACATGATGGAATATTAAGCAGTGGTAAGAGGAAATGAAGTCATGAAACATATGACAACATGGATGAACCTGGAAGACTTTATGTTGAATGAAGTAAGACACAGACAAAAGAACAAATACTGTATGATTGTGCTATTAAGAACTAAATATATGGGAAGCGGCTGTGGCTCAATCAGTAGGGCTCCCGTTTACCATATGGGAGGCCCCGGGTTTGGTTCCGGGGGCCTCCTGGTGGGGGCAGGCCCGCCCGCACGGCGTGGTTGGCTGACCCGACGAGCGCAGGCAGCAAGGGGGGGATAAATGAATAAATAAAAATCTTAAAAAAAAAAAAAGAACTAAATATATTATGTGAAATATAAATATATTATGTGAAATATTAATATGGGAAAAATTGTATATATAAGACCATTTTTCTTTGAAGCTGAACAAATGTAGGTTAATACTACAAAATGTTAATATGAGACAAAAAAAAAACAACAAAAAACGCATTACACTAAGTGAAGGAGACCAGATACAGAGCACTACATATTATGTCATTCCATATATATAAAATGCAAATATAAATCAACTTATAAAGATGAAACTAGGTTAGTGGTTATGTAGAGCTGGGGAAGGAATGCTACAGGGTGTGAAGTCTTTCTTTTTGGAGTAATGAAATTTTTCTAAAATTTTTGAGATAATGAATGTACAATATTGTGATTGTACTAAGAGCCATTGTTTATACACTTTGGATAGATCATATGGTATGTGAATATATCTCAATAAAACTGCTTAATAAACATATAAATAATTGTGCAAGAATAGCCAGAAATAGTAACTATGTACAGCAGGGGAAACAGAGAGACAAAAGGAGATTGACAGGTGAGGAATTTTCTTTGTCTGTTTTTGTTTTTTATTATTGTTGTTGAAATAATGAAAATGCTCTAATAATGATTGAAGTGATGAATGCACAACTTCGTGGTTTTACCAAATACCATTGATTGTACACTTTGGATAAAATGTATGCTTTATGAATATGTATCAATAAAATTGATTTGTATTTTAGAAATTCCAACTTTTGGTTTTGTTGGTTCTTTTTATTTTTTTAAATTCTCAATGTCATTTATTTCTGTTCTAATCTTTGCTATTTCTATTTTCAAGAAACTTTAGATTGCAGAAATGTTACATAAAAAATATAGGGGATTACCATATGCCCCACTCTCTTCCACTCCCACGTTGTCCCACATTAACATCATCCAATAAGTGTGGGACATTTATTAAAATTGATGAATACATATTGAAGCATAGCCACTAACATGGATTATAGTTTACATTATAGTTTACACTCTGTCCCAAAATATATGATGGCCAAAATATATAATGGCCCGTATCGTCATTGCAACGTCATGCAGGACAATTACAATGTCCCTTATTTTTCCCCTCTCCCTCCCATCAGAACCTCCATTGGCCACTGCCTCCATATCAATGATAAAAGTTCTTCCATCCCTAGAATAACAGTAAGTTTATAGCAGAATAATAGTAAGTGTACTTTAGTCCATTGTTCATGCCTCAATCTTTAGGATTTTGGCATGATTATGCCCACTCTGCCTCTAATTGAGAGGGGGCTTAGATTCCCTGGGGCAGATGGATGAAGCTATCTTGCTTGCAGTTGCAGACTTTCTCTGTTCTTTGGGATGGGCATTGCCCATCATCACCATCGTGTTAGTTGTCCTGGGTGAGTCCAATGAACTGGAGAGTAGGTGTTGCAACTCTGCTGAGATTCAGGGCCATACCGGCACATGGATGGACCAAAATTCAAGTCTCTTGGACATATGCCTATCAAGTCTATTGCTAACTATAGGTTCAAATAAAAGGGAAACCACAAATAAGTCCATGTGTGTCGCACTGAAGATCATAAATTCCAAGGTAAGGCCTACTGGCAGGGCACCAAACTCCTGAGCTGTTTGCCCTGCTTATAGTGTCTGGATGTCTCTAGAGCCCTCAGGAGCATCACTATTTGAGGCAATATATACTGTGGCAGTCAATGATCTTCAGTGCTGAGACGTGCATAAGAGTAACCCTTGGAATGGCTTCCCGACTCACTTTGAAATCTCTTAGCCATAAGAACTCATTTGTATTTACTATTTCCTCCTTATGCTCAAGGTCTTTTTCCAGGTGCATGCTAGTTGGAGCTTGGTAATAATCCATTGGTGTCAGAGAGGCTAATCCTGCTAGTCATGTCTCATGCCAGGGGCAGGTGGGGGGGCAGAGGTAGTGCATTTATATGCTGAGTTTGGATTAGAGAGAGGCCACATTTGAGCAACAAGGAGACCCTCAGGAGGCAACACTTAGGCAACATATAATACTAGGCTAAGTTTGAATTTCAAAAGAATAGGTTCATAAATACAGTCATCAATACCAAGGGCCCAGTGCAATGATTCATCCTCCTTCACTAGGCACTGCCCCTGTACTTGGGGGATTCTTGCTGTCCCATTAGAGAATGTAGCAGAATTCCCCACAATGGGAATTCAATATTCTTTTGGTTATTGTGTGGATCTCCACCCACCGTGACAATGCCCTATTGAACACCTTCATATGCATTAGAGGCATGCCCCAGATGTACTTCCCCTCATGCACCCCCCCATCACTGACACCTCACACCAGTGTTCCTCCCCTGACAGAGTTGTGACCATTCTGTGATCCAAAACTTCTCCAAAGATGGAACTAGGAAAATAATGAAACAAAAAAATAAGAAAATGAAATAATAAAGACAGTTTTAAAAATAAAATATAAAATACAAAAAATATTTAAAAAAATTTAAATAATAAAAAAGCTTTTTTAGACATTATGTCTTTCATCACTGTAAGATCTGCTGTCTTGTATGTACAGTGAGATTTTCTTTTTTTAAAATTTATTTATTTTTTATTGTGGGTAAAAATCAAAATTTTCACAATACATAACAATATTTGTAAAATGATATATAAATATATATGCATATATGTGCATTTGTTTACAAAAATGTTATATATATATATATAAATATATTTTAAGAGGTGCTTAGATTACCTAAAATATTACACGGAACCCACCGGGATTCCCATGTTGCCCACCTCCCACACCTCTCACCACATCCCACACACACATCTCCCATAAGTGTGGCCCACCACCCTCAATGGACTTACACATCCTGGGGCCTTGCCACCAACCATAGACCACAGTTCACACCGTAGACCACACTCTCTCCCACACAGTTCTGAGTGGTGTCTGCTGATTTAAAATGGCCTACATCTGTTGCCACAACGGTACTCAGGACAACCTCCAAATCCCAAAGAAGACCCTGTATTTCAACTGCACATCCCCTCCCTGCCCCGAAAGTGTCCAGTGGCCACTGGCTCCACCTCACTGTTATAATTTCTTCCATTGCTAGAATCACCATATGTGTACAACAGAATACCACCACTCTAGTCCATAGTTCTTCCCCCAATCCTGAGGGGACAGGGATGGTGATGTCCACTCCACCTCCAAGTGAGAGAGGGCTTATATCCCATGGATATGGTGGGTGGGATGATCCTGCCTGCAGATGCAGGCCCTCTCCATTCCCTGGACTGGCCATTGCCCATCGTTGTCTCCTCGCCAGGTGACTTGGATGAGCACATTGAGCTATAGGGTAGGAGTTGCAGCTCCACCGAGATTCCACGCACACCTGGCACATAGGTAGGCCAGAGGCTCCAGTCTCTGGAAGTATACCTAAAAACTCCAGTATCACATATAGGTTTGAATAGAAGGGACTGATGGGCCATGTGCAGGGAGGACTTATTTGAGTCCAATTCTGTCACTCTCAGGAGCACAGATTCCAAAATAGAGCCCACTGATAACGCGTCAGTCTCTGGGGCTATCCCCTCTTATATAGGACCTGGTGTCTCCAGAGCTCTCAGGAGCCCCTCTGTGTGGGGTGATAGGCATTTTGACGTTCTATGAGATCCTACTGAGGTGTGCTTAAGAGTTGCCTCTGGGATGACCTCCCGACTCTCTTTGAAGTCTCTTAGCCACTTGAACTCATTTGTCTTTACCTTTTCCCCCTTTTATTCAAGGTCTTTTTCCAGTTGTGTTGCCAGTTGACACTTGGTATTAATCCCTCATTGCCAGGGAGGCTCATCCCCGAGAGTCATGTCCCACATTGGGGGGAAGGTAATGCATTCATATGCTGAGTTTGGCTTAGAGAGAGGCCACATTTGAGCAACAAGGAGGCTCTCAGGTGGCAACCCTTAGGCACCCCACAACAGCAAGCTAAGTCTCAGTTACAAGAGCAAAGTCTCACAAGGGTAGTCATCAATAAAAAGAAATCATCAGTGGGTCATCTTCTTTTGACAGACACTGTCCCTGCTCTCAGAGGACTATTGCTGCTCTCTTGGAGACTGTGGCAGAGCTCTCCAGGCTAGGAATTCAGATTCCCTCATTTATTTTGTGATTGTCCACCCATTGTGACCATGCCCCATCTTTTGATCTTTTGAACAATTTTGTATATCTTCACGTATATTCAGATGACCTAACTCCCATGAATCCCCCCTCCCAGACATCCCCCACCAATAATCCCCTGCAGTACCCATTGTAACCCCTCTGGAATCCAAATCCTCCATGAACATGTAGTCCATAAAATAATCAAATACACTTAATAGGAAAAAGAAACAACAATGATAAGCTTACATGCAAGAGACAAACATGAAACTCAGGTAAAAAAACAAAACAAAAAAACAACAACAAAAAAACAAATAAATAATCAAACAAAAATACAAAACATAACAAAATATAAATTGCGGATTGGGACCTTCAAAAAAAATGGGGAAAAAAGCAAAATAAATGCCTTAATATATATATATATTCTTTTTTTCCTTTTATCACTGTGTTATCGGATGTCCGGTGTGCCGTGACACCTTCCCCCTCTCAATCCCCATTGTCTTTCATCACTGTAAGATCTGTTGTCTTGGGTGTACAGTGCGATTTTCTTCAGTATATTCCCCCAGGGTCTTTTTTTTTTTTTTTCATTTTATCTTCAAAGAAGTTTTAGGTTATAGAAATGTCACGTAGAGTATATAGGGGATTCCCATGTACCCAAAGCCCTCCCCCTTTTTCCCTCTCCCCTATTAATAACATTTTATATGTGGACGGTACATTTGTTACAGTTGATGTACAAATATTGAATCATTGCTACTAACCATAGTCAATGGTTATGATTTACATTTTGGACTGTGCACTTTTATGAATTTTGACAAAATTTAAAATGGCCTGTATCCATTATTGTGAGATTATGCAGAATAATTCTAATGTCCTAAAAATACTCTATGTTCCATTTATTATATTCTTCCCTACTCGGGACCTATGGTAACCACTAAATTTCACTTTTTGAAAAATAAGATTCATAGTTACTTGCAATAATATTAAGGGCTCGACATATTGGTCTGTTTTCTTTTATTAGGCACTGCCTATGTTCTCGAGACACTCTTTTCTTTCTATTTAAGAAAATAGCACGAGTCTTCAGGATGGCAGTTTAATATTTTCTTGTTTATCGTGTGGGTCTCCACCCACTGATATAACACACTATGACAAGGTGAGCACTTACATATTCCATAGAAGCCTGCCCCAGGTGCACCCTGTCCTGTATGCAACCCCCCACATCCAACACCCTACCCCAGGAATCGTCTCCTGCCATATTTGATAAAAGAACATTCCAAACATTGTAGTTTTAACCACAGACCTGCAAATTCCCAGAGTTCACCTGCTCCTTCCCCCAACCCTCCTCCAAGTTCTATGAAGAGTCCAACCCAAATCGCCCACCCTACCCCCCTCACAAACCAACACTGACGAGCCCAATAGCATCGCTACACACACCCATCCACTGCACAACTACACCCTTCCACCTTATCATAGATTTTGTTCATATGGGCATTGGCTCACAACCCTCTACCCCTTTTCTGTCTCCTGTAAACCTATCTTCCAAACTCTAGCTCTGTGAGTCTGCTCAATTTGCTTAATTCATATCAGTGAGGTCATGTAGTATTTGTCCATCAGTGCTTGGCTTACTTCACTCAACATAAGGTCTTCAAGACTCATCCATGTTATCCCATGTGCTAGTACTGCATTTCTTCTTACAGCTGAGTAATATTCTATTGTATGTATATACCACAATTTGCTTATCCATTCATCTGTTGGACATTTGGGTTGCTTGCAATTTTTGGCAATGGTGAATAATGAGCATTGGTGTGCATATATCTGTTCATGTCCTTGATTTCAATTCTTCCGGGTATACACCCAGCAGTCAGATTGTGGGATCATATGGCATTTCTATAGTTAGCTTGCTGAGGAACTACTAAACTGTACTCCACAAAGGATGCACCATCCTACATCCCCACCAGCAGTGGATAAGTGTTCCCTTTCCTCCACATCATCTCCAACACTTGTAGTCCTCTGTGGGCTTTTTGTTTGTTTGTTTGTTTTTTGTTTTGTCTTTATTTATTTAAAAAAATTTTTTTTAAAGATACTTAGATTACATAAATGTTACACAAAAAATATAGGGATTCCCATATGCCTCACCTCCACACCTCCCACAACCTCCCACATAAACATCCTTCATTAGTGTGGCACATTAATTGCAATTGATAAACCCATCCTGTGGCTTTGCCATTAAGCATGGACCATACTTCACATTGTAAACCACACTTTCTCCCACATAGTTCTGCATGTTATATAAAGATATAAAATGGCTTATTTTTAAAATAACTGCCAGTTTAATGGGTGTAAGATGATATCTCATTGTAGTTTTGTTTGCATTTCTTTAATAGCTAGTGATATTGAGCATTTTTTCCTGTGCTGTTTAGCCATTTGTACTTCTTTGGAGAAGTGTTTATTCAAATTACTTTCTCATTTTTTAAATGGTTTGTTTGTTTTTTGTTTCTGAGATGTAGGATTTCTTTATATATGCTAGATATTAGGCCCCTATCAGATAGAATGTTACCAAATATTTTCTCCCATTGAATAGGATGCTGTTTTACTATCTTGACAAACTCCTTTGAAGTGCCAAAGTCTTTAATTTTGAGGAGGTCCCATTTATCTATTTTTTTCTTTTGTTGCTTGTGCCTTGGATGTAATGTTTATGAAACCATTTCCTACTACAAGATCTTATAAATGCTTCTGTACATTATCTTCTAGGAGATTTATGGTCTTAGCTCTTATATTTAGATCATTGCTCCATCTTGAGTTAATTTCTGTATAGAGTTTGAGATGGTGATCCTCTCCCATCCTTTGGGATATGGATATCCAGTTCTCCAAGTACCATTTGTAAGGGGCCATTCTCTCCCAGTTAAGGTGACTTGGTGGCCTTGTCAATTATCAGTTGTCTGTATATGCGAGGATCTATATCAGAACTCTCAGTTCAGTTCCATTGGTCAATATGTCTATCAATGTGCCAATACCATGCAATTTTGACCACTGTAGCTTTGCAGTATGTTTTAAAGCCAGGTAGTGGGATTCCTTGATTTCATTTTTCTTTTTCAATATGTCTTTGGCTATTTGGGGCTCCTTGCCCTTCCAAATAAATTCCATAGTTAGCTTTTCCAATTCGGTAAAAAATGCTGTGGTAATTTTATTAGTTTTGCACTAAATCTGTAAATCAGATTGGGTAGGATAGACATCTTAATGATATTTAGTCTTCCTGTCCATGAGCAGGGAATATTCTTCCATTTATTTAGGTCTTCTTTGATTTCCTTTAACAATGTTGTGTAGTTTTCTGTGTACAAGTCCTTTACATATTTAGTTAAATTTATTCTTAGGTATTTGATTCTTCTAGTTGCTAATGTAAATGCATTTTTTTTCTTGATTTCCTTCTCACATACCTCATTATTGGTCATTATTGGTGTACAGAAATGCTACTATTTTTGTGCATTGATCTTTTTTTTTTTTAAGCATTTATATGAAGTCTTTATTTTATTTTTTTAATTTTTTATTTATTTTTATTGTGGGTAAAAATCAAAATTCTCACAATACATACAAACATTTGCAAAATGATATATAAATATATATGCATATATGTGTATTTGCTTACAAAAATGTTATTTATATATATATATACATATATTTTAAGAGGTGCATTGATCTTATATCGTGCTACTTTATTGAATTCATTTATAAGCTCTTGAAGCTGTGTTGTAGATTTCTCAGGGCTTTCTATGTATAGGATCATGCTACCTGCAAACAATGAAATCTGTATGTCTTCCTTTCCAATTTGGATGCCTTTTATATCTTTTTCTTGCCTAAGTGCTCAAGCAAGTACTTCTAACACAGTGTTAAATAAGAGTGGTGACCGTGGGCATCCTTGTCTTGCTCCAGATCTTAGAGGGAAAGCTTTTATGAATTCACCACTGGATATGATGTTAGCTGTGGGTTTTTCATATATACCCTTTATCATGCTGAGGAAGTTTCCTTCTATTCCTAACTTATATGATCCATCTATATGCTGTTTAGAAGAAACTCACCTTAGACTCAGGGACACAAGGAGGTTGAAAGTCAAAGGTTGGAAAATAATTTTACATTCAAACAATAACCAAAATGGGCAGGATTAGCTATACTAATATCAGACAAAATAGACTTTAAATGCAAAACTATTGTAAGAGACAAATAAGGACACTATATATTAATAAAAGGAGTAATCTATCAGGAAGAAAGATCAATCATAAACATTTATGCAACTAACCAGGGTGCCACAAAATACATGAGGCAAACATTGGAAAAACTAAGTGGAAAAAGAGATGCCTCTACAATTATAGTGGGGGACTTCAATACACTATTATCACAATTAGACAGAACATTTCAACAGAGGATCAATAAGGAAACAGAGACCTTGAATAATACATTAGAGGATCTATATGTAATAGATATATAAAGAATATTACACCCAAATACAGCAGGATATACATTCTTCTCGAGGGCACATGGATCATTCTCCAGGATAGACCACATGCTAGGTCACATAACAACTCTCAACAAATTCAGAAAGATTGAAATTATACAACATAATTTCTCTGACCACAACAGAATGAAGCTGGAATTCAGTAAGGGGCCTCAAATCAGATTAGGCACAAAGATATGGAAGTTAAACAACACACTCTTAGATAATCAGTCAGTCAAGAAGGAAATTGCAAAAAAAATCAGTAACTACCTTGAAACGAATGAAAATGACAACACAACATATCAAAACCTTTGGGATGCAACAAAAGCAGTGCTGAGAGGGAATTTATAGCCATAAATGAATATATTAAAAAAAGAAAGAGCTAAAATCAAAGACCTACTGCACACATGCAGGAATTAGAAAAAGAATACCAAACTTATCCCAACGCATGTAGAAAGGACCAAATAGCAAAGATTAGAGCAGAGCTAAATTAAATTGAAAATAGGAAAGCACTAGAAAAAAATAAAGATAACAAAAGCTATTTCTTTGCAAAGATGAATAAAATTTACAAACCCTCAGCTAGACTAACAAAGAAAAAAAAGAGAGAAGATGCAAATATGTAAAATAAGAAATGAGGAAGGGGGTATCACCACTCATCCTACAGAAATAGATTATCATAAGAGGATACTTTGAAAAATTGTATGTCAACAAGATGAATAACTTAGATGAAATGAACAAATTCCTAGAAACACACAAGCAGCCTATATTGATGAAAGAAGAAATGGATGAACTCAGCAGGCCAATCACAAGTAATGAGATTGAATTAATTATCATAAACCTCCCAACCCTCCCAACTAAGAACAGACCAGGACCAGATGGCTTCACAGATGAATTCTACCAGACATTCTGGAAAAAGTAACACCAATCCTGTTTAAACTCTTCCCAAAAATACAAGTGGAGGGAACATTGCTTAACTCATTCTATGATGCCAACATCACCCTAATACCAAAGCCACACAAAGACGCCACAAGAAAAGAAAACCATAAGCCAATCTCTCTAATGAACCTAGATGTTAAAATCCTTAACAAAATACTTGCTAATCATATTTAACATCACATCTAACAAATTATACACCATGATCAAGTGGGTTTCATCCCTGGTGTGCAAGGATGGTTCCACATAAGAAAATCAATAAATGTAATACACCACGTTAACAGATTGAACAAACAATATCATATGATCATCTCTATTGATGCAGAAAAAGCATTTGATAAAATACAGCACCTTTTCCTGATAAAAAATATTTCTACTTTTTAAATGAGCACATTTATGACTACACATTTCTCTCTCAGCACTGCCTTCACTGCATCTTATACGTTTTGATATGTTGTGCTCTCGTTTTCAGTCATCTTGAGATATTTACTGATTACTCTTGCTGTTTCTTCTTTGATCCACTGATTGTTTAAAAGTTTGCTGTTTAACTTCCATGTATTTGGTCACTTTAACACCCCTCCCCCTTTTTATTCTGTAAGGCTTTCTTGCCTTTGGTTTCCTCCCTATTAGGCTATGCAACCTTGGGGAACCAGATAAGGTCAATCCAGAATTGTAGGTCACCTCAAAAAAAGTTAGTTTTGTGACCTGATTAAAAAAATGAGAAAAGGGAAGCGGCTGTAGCTCAATCAGTAGGGCTCCCGTTTACCATATGGGAGGCCCCGGGTTCAGTTCCCGGGGCCTCCTGGTGAAGGCAAGCCCGCCCGCACGGCGTGGTTAGCTGACCCAGCGAGCACAAGCAGCAAGGGGGGGATAAATGAATAAATAAATAAAATCTTTAAAAATAAAAAAATGAGAAAAAAACATGAATAGACATTTGTCCAAAGAAGAAATACAAATGGTGAAAAAACACATGAAAAATATTCAACATCACTAGCGATTAAGGAAATGCAAATAAAAATTACAATAAAATATCATTTCATACCGATTAGAATGGCCACTATTAAAAAGACAGAGAACTACAAGTGCTGGAGAGGATGTGGAGAGATAAGAACACTTATTCACTGGTGGTGGAAATATAGAATGTTACAGCCACTGTGGAGGACTATTTGGCAGGTCCTAAGGAATTTGAATATAGATTTGCCATGTGACCTGGCAATACCATTACTAGGTTTATAGCCAGAAGAACTGAGAGCGGTGACACGAACAGACATCTGCACACTGATGTTCAAAACAGCAGTTGGAAACAACCCAGGTGCCCATCAACCAATGAATGGATAAACAAAATTGTGCTATATACACAAGATTGAACATTATGCAGTGGTAAGAAGAAATGAATTCGTGAAACATATCACACATGGATGAACCTGAAGAACATTTTGTTGAGTGAAGCAAGCCAGACATAAAAGGACAAATACTGTATGACCGTGCATCTATGAACTAAATGTATTGTGTAATCTCATAGAGTTAATAAATTGAGTATGGGTCATTAAAAAATAGAATGAGGTTAGAAGATGGAAAGCTGAGGATATACTTGTGCAGAATTGGTAAAAATGATGTGTTAATCTTTGGATATGAATAGAAAAGGTGAAAGCCCAAACATAATGTCTGTAACTATCTGTACTATTATGTGGGTTTGAAAGGGGTTCAAAAGGAAAATATGAGGTCATGTATATTACTAAAAGGAAAGATAAAAAAATGTAACATGAAACTGTATAGCATAGTAAAACCACATGTGAAATATGAATATGTGTGTAATTGTACATATAAGACTGTTTTACTTTGAAATTGAACAAATGTATGTTAACATTATAAGACATCAATATCAGACAAAAAAAAACACCCCCTATTATGCTAAGTGAAAGAAACCAGACACAAAGTACTATATTGTTACAACCCGACTCCTGAAGGATATGAGTTGGTGAGGATGTGAGACAAAACAACACACCTGGCATTTAGTCGTGTGTAAGCTTTATTGGGACTTATGAACAGGAGAGACTCTGATGGTAGCCAGCCAAAGAATGAATGAAGTTAGCGCTCCGCAAAGAAATGAGAAAATGAGGGGTGGTATATAAGGGGTTTCAGAACAAGGGCATTCTACAGGGTATGAGAACAGAGTTCCTGCTAGGGCCACGTGAGGAATACACATGGGATGTGGTGACATTTTCACTATGCTTTTAGGAAGGATGTTTACCAAGTACGTTTACTGCTTTGGAAATATTATAGTTTATGATAACATCTTTGCATTCTCTCCCCTGTGGAGAAGGTTGTTAACCTTTAACTTATGCCTAGGTCACACAGGCAGCTACATGCTGAGGACTTGGGGAGGGGGCCTGGGTCCCCACAAGCATGTTGTATGATTCCATTTACAAAAAATGTAAACATAAATCAATTTATAAAGATTAAATTAGATTAGTGGTTATGTAGGGCTGGGGAAGGACTGCTAAGGGGCATGGAGTTTTTCTTTTTGAAGTAATGAAATTGTTCTAAAATTTTTTGTCGTGATGAATGCACAACATTTTGATTATAATAAAAGCCATTGATTATACACTTTGGATAGATTGTATAGTATATGAATATATCTCAATAAAATTGCTTAATAAATAAATAAGTAATTGTGCAAGAATAGCCAGAAAAGGCAGCTATGTACAGCAGGGGGAGCATAGAGAGATCAAGGGGCAAAGAATTTTCTTGTTAGTTTGTTTTTTGTTTGTTATTATTATTATTATTGAAATAATGAAAATGCTCTATTGATGATGAGGTGATGAATGCACAAATATGTGATTATACCAAATATCATTGATTGTATACTTTGGATGAATTTTATGCTTTATTAATATGTACAATAAAATTGATTTGTGGGGAAAAAAAAAGAATAAAAGAAAAAAAGAAAAAAGAAAGTCCGTTTTGCCTTTAGGTGTTCCAGCCTACTGAAAGTGGATTGGTCACTACAGTTCTTTTCAGCCTCTCTATGGAGGTATGTCTTCCCTCCCCACCCCACCCACAAGGTCCCTTTTGTATGCAGTACTCCTTAGCAGCTCATATTCTGCCCTGGGTTTCTGTGTACTTAGGTCCCTGTGCCTGGATATGCGTGTAGTTCAAACTCACTGCTGTGTTTCAGTCTACGTATTGAGAGGGACCTGGGGCCGTGCTGCCTCTGTGTGGCTCCTGAGCCATGCAGAAGCAACTGAGAGGAGTGGGAAAAAGTCCAGGATGGACTTCTCCTATCTGAGATTTTTTTTGTTTTTTGATTCAGCATTTGTGGAAACGTTCTCCAATCTCTACCATCCTTCAGAGTACAAATCAAGTGGATTTTGTCCTTTTATTTGCTGAATTTCTAGGGAAGCTTTTTCAAGGGAAGTTTATGTTGCCATGTTGATGATATCACTCTACAATGTTTTTTTAAATTCCTCTATTGAAATCATCAGAAAGTATATTGACTATTATAAAATGACTCATTGGCCAGATTGCTCAATCAGGAATTTAGTAAATAATGGATTAATGAACATGATTAAACTAACTTGTACAGAGGCAGGCTAAGACAAAATAAGAGCAAAAATAAAATATGCTACAAGATTTGTCTATAATGATACTAAAGCATCGTTATTAAAGTTTATATTTTATATTGCTGTTTGATTTTCAGATTCACATATTTGTGGGTTGGATGATAGTCATATTTAAACTTTTTTTTCCACATGTATATGTCACATTTTTTAAACAGATACTTCTTTTAAAGTATCTACAAACATGTACATTAATGGAAACAGATGTTCTTTAATTTTGGTGTATTTATATGAAACTGACTTTTTAAAAAGTCCTAGACATTTTAAAGATGTCTCATGTTGAAATTTAAGGATAGTTTTTGAATATAATTGTTGATGACTATAAATGGTGATAATTATTTTGTTCTCATCTTTGACATCTTTATGAAATCTGTGTTGTATTTTTACAGAACGGTAAAACTTGATAAAACATTATGAATTAAGTCACTTCTAGTCAAACTATCCTGACACAATAATATCTAATACAATAGTCAATAAAAATCTTTGCCACAAAAAAGAAAGAAAATGAGATTTAAACCTGACACATTGGATGCCTTTTGAGGTTCTTCCAAATTTTTATTGCACAGGTGAGCGTTCCAGTACTTTGTAACTGCCAATTTCCTAATTCCATATAGGAGTTCTGTCTTTGTTACCTGATGAGTCATAATATCCGGAAACAAGAGCTTGAATACTGTAGGTATTATGCTCATATTGGTAAATCTGCTTTGTGTTGGTGCCCTGAAGTGACATTTTTGTTTGCCTACAGAACATGCATTCCTCACCTTCCTAATAAGGACTAACTTTTCATTAGTGCATCTCTTCTCTCATAAAGATATTTGCTTGAGGGAATCTGACCACATTCCTAGCTCCAAGGGTGGGTAGATTAACAATTAGTCTGATCTAACCAGATAATTATATACTCCTTGCCACATCAATTGGTACAAGATTGGGCCTATAACCAAATTCAGTCGAAGGAGATATCAGTTGAAGTTGTCTGGCAGCCTCTGGGAAATTGTCCTTTTCTTTTCTGGGATGGTTCCAGGAAACCTGCTCATCTGACTCTTGATGGACTTGATTGATAAAGCAAGTAAACATGTTTACTTTGGAAAGCCATCTTCTCACTATGAGAACAGCCAGACTTAGGGTGAAGTAAAAAAAAGAAAAAGAATGGAAAAGAAGATGGAGAGATGCCTATGTGACTTATATGGAGAAGTGCAATATTACTGGCGCAACATGGAAAAGCCTCTGCCCTATAGCAGTGGCTTTCTTTAACTGAAAAATATTTGTTGTCTTGGTCTATTTTGACTGATATGAAGGCAGATGAGCCAGGTTTCTTTCGTTTTTTTTTAATTTTCAGACTTTTCTTCTCTCTTGTTAGATCCCATCCAGAATTACATATTGCATTTAATTGTCATTGTCTCTTTAGTTGCTCTTTCTTTTTTCTTTTTCTATCTGTGGGAACATATACAACATAAACTTTCCTATCTCAACCAATCCCACACACACCATTCAATATGATTAATCATATTCACAAAGTTGAAATATTCTCACCACCTTCCATTACTAATACTTTCTCATCTCCCCAAACAGAAATCCTATACCCATTATGCATTCACTTCCCATTCCTCCTACTTCCTGCCCCTGGCAACCTGTACTTTACTTTCAGTATCTATGAGCTTGCATGTTCTCCAATATTTTCTTTGTAATTATCATCGGGGTTGAATTTAATATCCTAAATCTATAACAATCTTGTTTGCTTTTTTACTAACTTAACTCCAATAGTATACACAAATTATGTTCCTATACTCCTCCATCCCACCAACTTTATGTAGCTCTTGCCACAAATCACATATTTATACATTATGAGTCCAAAACTACTGATTTATTATTGCATTTTATGCATTTGCCCTTTGAATCCCATAGGAAGTAAAAAGCGGAGTTACAAAGCAAAAATAATAGTACTGGCACTCATATTTACTCATGTCACTACCCTTATAGGAGACCTTTATTTTTTCATGCAGTTCCATTTTATTGTCTGTTGTCCTTTCCTTTGTACTTGCAGAATTCTCTTTAATCTCTTGTAGGGCTGTTGTAAAGGAGAAATCCCCCTCAGCTTTTATTTATCTGGGGCTGTCTTAATATCTCCCTCATTTTCTGAAAACCAGTTTTACTGGGTATAGAATTCTAGGCAGAGTTTTGCTTTCAGCACTTTAAATAGGCCACCTCAATGTCTTCTTGCCTCCATGGTTTCTGATAAGAAATCAGCACTTTATCTTTTCACAGCTTCCTTGTATATGACACATTGCTTCTCTCTTGTTGCTTTTAGAATTTTCTATCTTTTGCATTTGACAGTTTCATTATATGTCACAACTTGGGTCTATTTGGGTTTATCCTGTTTGGAGGTTCTTGAGGGTATTGGATGTTTATATTCATGTCTTTCATTAAATTTGGCAAGATATAAGTCATTATTTCTTTGACTATTCCTTCCCAGTCTTTGTAGATTGACCTATGTGAGTGCTTTCCTTCAAAACTTTTCCATACAATGAGTTTAGAGAATAATTTGAGGTCAAAGCATAGGGGCCTCCCTGATCCTTTCTGCATCTGTGTCTTATCTTGGGGGGCATGTACAAGTGGCCTTAGGAATTCCCCCATACACACAGATATGAATGTTCCCTCTTCCATAGTAAATAGTTTCCTCTCCACTGGACCATATGTCCTATAGCCAGCAATCCCTTGCTCCAGGTAGTCACAACTTGACTGCTTTCCCACAGCATTCTGTAGAAGAGCTCTATGAACTACCTTCTACATGCAGGGCGAGTTCTGGGATAGAAAGCCTGTGATGAGTGCCCTGATTCAGTCTCTCACACTGTGACCAGACAGATTGGGCCAGACATACAAGCTCCCAGAAGCAGGCCTGGGACACACACTGGGAACCCAGGGCAGTTCTGTGTTAAGCTGGAGGGGGTGGAGGTCATCCAGGGTACCACAAGATCCTACTGGTTTTTATTTTATTTATTTTTATTTATTTTTTATTTATTTTATTTTATTTTATATATTTTTTATTAGAGAAAAAATAAATAAATATTATGATCGTGCATAGTATACAGGCTTCCATATACCTCCCCACCACCAACACTTTGCATTTGCATGGAACATTTGTTACAATTGATGATAACAATTTTTGAATAATTGTACTATTTTTAAAGTGCAGTTACCTTTGTTATAATTGATGAAAGATTATTAAAATAGTTCTATCTATCTTCCATTATTTGCATTAGGTATATTTTCCCCATATACCACCTTATTATTTTTTTTGGAGGTAATGGAGAATGAACCCAAGACCATGTACATGGGAAGCAGGAGCTCAACCACTGAGCTACATCCTTTCCCCAATGAGAGTTGGTTTTTTCATTTGTTTGTTTGTTAGTTTTTAGGAGGTATCGGGGATCCAGCCCGGGACCTCATACATGGGAAACAGTTGCTCAACCAATTGAGTTACATCCACTCCCCAAGACCCTATTATTAATATCTTGTATTAGTATTGTAAATTTGTTATAATGCATGAAAGAACCTTCTTATAATTTTACCATTAACTATAGTCCATAGTTAATAATATGACAGATTTCTTTTTGTTTGACTGGTAAATAATATTTTTTCCATTGTTTTATTTTCCACCTTTTTGTGATTCAAGATTTTTTAGATGCATTATCTGCAGCAATATATAGCTGGATTAAAAAAAAACTTTATTGTGGTAAATTTACATATATTAAACTGAATGCACCATTTTAAGCCTACAATTCAATGAGTTTTATATGAATATATCCCAATTTGTTTATATGATCATCAGTTGATGGACATTTGCTTGTTTCTAGTTTCTCCCCCCTCCCCGAGATGGCTCCCTAGTCTTTTTTTTTTTTTTTTTTTTTTTTTTTTT
>JAKSZT010032106.1:0-12836 GCA_026826555.1 Tolypeutes matacus | reverse complement strand
GACTTTGTTCTGTTCACCTTCAAACTTATGTAGAGAGTGATTCTTAATTAAAAAATACAGTGGTCTACAGAGAGGAACCAGCTGCAAGTAAAGAATTTGCAAATTTGCAAAAATGCAAATTTGATTATATCAGGCAATTTTATTTAGAAATAAAAATTATAAGGCTATTGAATAAACATGTAATTCAGATCAATACCTCAGCATGATATAAAAGACAAATATGCTGAGAAATTTATTAAAAGACATTAATATATACCAAGGAAAATTATTCTTCTTATGCTATTTTTAAAAGTTAAGATAATTAATAGAAAAAATTCTTAAATCAACATAGATTCGTGTTTTCATTTTTAGAAAGAAGTTTATTCATTTTTGTAAAATAGGTTTTGAATATAACAGTTATAGAATTGGTATATCTTTCCAAAGATATGTATCTACCGATTTAAAAAAAAAAGACTTCAAATGTAAATCTTCCTCTCATACAAGATTCCTCTTTGATTTAAGTGTTTCAAAACTATTTGCTCATCAGTGTATATAAAAACACAAAGCATTCTTAGCATTTTGATAAATATTTTGCATTTATAAAATGCTAACAATATACAGAATCTATTAATTTTATTATTCCATGTCTCTCCTTTTCCATGTGCTTTCTATTCTATTCATTCTTTATTTTCACTTCTTTTTTATCAGCATTAAGATTATTTCTATTATATAGGGCAGTAGTCAGGAAACCATGGCTTGATGCCAAACCCAGCCCACTGCCTCTTTTCCTGGATCACAGCCACACCAGTCATTGAGGGTCTGTGGCTGCTCTCACAGTACAACAGGACAACAGTGCAACAGCACAACTGCAGATTTTGTAGTTGGGATACAGACTAATGACTTGCAAAGCCAAAAGTGTTTATTATCTGGACCTCAGAAAATGTTTGCTCACCCAGATATAGATGGAAAGTGATTTTAAAAGTGTTCTAAGGAAAACGTGCCCCGCGTGCCAGGTCCTGACACGCAGCGCGCGTCCGGGGTCGAGGCCTCGGACCCACCCCCTCCCCTCGCGCGCTCCGCGTTGTGGTGGGAAAAGCCCGCGCCGCCCGCAGGCCCCGCTCACTTGGTGGGTAACGCGGGTCCGGGTTGGCACCATACCAGCCGGTGGCCGTGGCCACGCCGCCCCGCATGCCGTCTGGGTGGGCGGGCAGCTCGCCCATGTTGCCCTGGCCGCCGTCGCGGGAGCCGCCCCTGGCGCCTGCGGGAACCGCGAGACACCCAGTGGCCTGTGGTACGTGGCGGCCCTGGCAGCAGCGCTGTGGTCCGCCATGGCGTGGGGCCGCCGCATGCGTGCCACGGCCGCCGCCTGTGAGGAGGACCGGGCTGCGCGCCGGCCTTGGCGCCGCGGGAACTTCTTGTAGGTCTTCTCCCAGGGGCTCAGGATGTCCGACACAGAGAAGGGCGTGGGGTGCTTGGGGCTCAACGACAGGGCTAGGCAGACGGCCAGACCCTTGAGCATCATCTTGTGGGCAACCAAACAGCCACTTCCAAATTAGCTCAAAGTATCCAAATCCAAGGAAGAGAGAAAACACACATACAGAGACCCTCTCAAATACTCAGACGCGAACTCCTCTTTCCTGAACTTGAAGCACTTGGGCTACTTCCGCCTCAATGCACTGGAATTGCCTTTTTTTTTTTTCCACTAACAACACACAGAAGAGAATTTCTACATGTATTAAAGCGGTTGCTGGGATCCTTCTGAAAACTGCAGGTTGGTTTTTAAGATTTTTGTTCAATTTCAAATTCTATTGTCAAATGTACTTATTAGCTTATATAAAAATAGAAAGCCTTGCATTTCAAGCTTTCCTCAGACAACAGGGTAAGTGAAAATTGTTGCATTTTAACATCTATGGATATAAAAGCCACTTGTTATTACATTTTATTCATTACTTTTTATTTTTCAAGTTCAAACATATTTTTAAAAAGTGAAACCCATTATGATAATCTCCATATTGATTACTTATCTAAACTGAAAATGTGTTTATAATTTTCCCAGATGATTATTATTTGCTCTGTTTTCAAGCCAGATATTTCCTCTCATGTAATTTTATCCACAGAACTTTGTATAGCAATTCACATGAAATGATTTTACGTTGAGTTGTTGCTTATTTTGCTTTTGCTTATTTTGTTTTTCAAAATGTTTGTCCTGCTACACGTGCATTTACATCTAGATGGCTCCTATCTTTAGAGAAAAGAGTACTGTGTGGTATTTGGAGTTTCTCTGCAGAGAGCCACTTTCTGACTGCTTAGGAACCTGATGTACCAAATAGCACTCCTTCACTGGAGGTGAACAGTTCAGGAGGGAGCGGGGGTGGGGGGAACCACAATCTTCAACATTTCTCCCTTGCAGTTATTTGTGTCACATTCTAGAAACCACATGCCCAAATCCTGAAAATACTATGTGGATGTGTGTAAAAGATTCTGAAAATAGGTGTAGTCTGGAAGGATGGTTATATAGATTTATGTGCAGGCACAAATTAAAATAATCCAATTCACATTCCATTGAAGCTTTTCATCAAATTCATTTCATCCGATTATTGTCTGCCTAAATTACATAAGGGAATTTATACTCAGTGGATTCTTAAATACTAATGAGTGAATTGGGTTTCACAGGAAATGTATTCCTCAGGAATGTTTTATTGTTGGGCTTTGTTTTTCCTAAAAATGTTGCTGGCACTCCACAAAAAATGCAAATACTACCAAAGGGAATACAATGGAAGAAATGTCCCTCCCTCTTTCATCCTCCATCCTCCCAGCTGCCCTTCTCAGAGGCAATCAATGTTCCCTGTTTCTTCTGGGCTAGTTATCTTGAAACATCTTCTAGTTTACACATCAGGGATAATATGCTGTATACTCTGTTTTGAACCTTGCTTTTTTCATAGTTTTGATTTTTTTTTTTTGTAGTTTTACATATCAGATTTAACACTGAAAACTTAATAAACAGGCTGTGACACACAAAGCAATTTTTCCTAGACAAATGATTCACAGATTCCAGGTATATGGTGCTTCCCAGTAGTATCGCTTGGCTCTCAGAGAAAAATGTGGTATTTATTGAAAATCTCTGCTGTGTTAGTTACCCATAGAGACAAAAATATCTGGCAAAAAAAAATATGAACTAGGAGTCTTCTGGGAAAGTTGGGATTTGCTCTTGTCAGACACAACCTCAAAGAAAGGGACATGAGAGGAGCAGAAAAACCTTTTCTGACATACCCAGTTTGAAGTGGGGTTCTAGTTGGTGCTTAGAGGGAAACTTTGTTGTTTTTGTAAGGTGACAGATTTCTAATATGTCCTGAACCTCCTCATAAAGACAAGCTGTGTTTGAAAATATAACTTTATGCCTTGTTTAATTTGGCTTCCTATAGGGAATCAATAGATAGAACTGGAAACTGGCAAGGAGTCCATGTGGACATCAGTACCCCCAAGGTAGCTGCTGAAAGACGCCTATGAGATTTCTGCCACCCAGATTGAGATTCCTGGAGATTCCCAGGAGAACCCCCAGATATTCTCCAGGGACATTATCATTGGACCCATCCAGGGGATTGATGGGTGTGGTAACCAATCAAAACAGCAAACAGCTGGGACTCCTCACATGCCATTAGAAGAATGGTGGGCTATTTAATGGTTTAAAAAGCAAGCACAAAGGTCATATCTCTCGTGGCCTCTCCCCCACACTGTCTCAGTTCTCTTGGCTTCTGTGCCTTGCTCTCACTGTCCACCTTGCATGGAATAACATGCAAGTAAAACCTGGGCATTTATACTCTAGAATGGGAAATTGTAGTCTATAAATCATCCCTCTTTATCACTCTTCAGACTGTGACCCTTTACCGGGGACATGTGATCTGTTATTTTCTCCCATTTCTCTTCCCGCCCTACCTTAATAGATTACTGGCCTAACTAACCTGGTGTGCTCTGAAATTCATTTCTGCAGCATAAGTCAAGAACCTAGACAAAATCTGGTAACACATGTGGTGAGTGCCACCCAGGAGATTATTGGTGAGTGAAACTATGGCCTACGCCTTGTTTAATGCCTTTTTATGCTTATCCATTTTAAACAGGTTCACCTATGAGCCCCCATGGGATGAATTACAGGGAAGGAAGAGGCCATGTTGCAGGAACTCTCTGCATCCATGCCACATGTTCAGGCTTATGAGGGCTGGGGCACAGGGCAGAGGCTCAGAGGCTCAAAGTGAGGCCCTGCCAAGACAGAGGTCCCCCAGCCAAATGCCAGGTGCTGCAAAGACCCTTTTTCAAGCCCTTTTAGCAGACAGGCAGCTTTGCCCTCAGGTCATTGCCTTCTACCACACCCTCCCCTAGGTGGCTGCAAGACAATGACTCAGACCTGGGGGCTTGCCTTCTACTCAGGTCCATGACTTTGCAGACCTGCTTTCCTATTTGACCACACCTGACTACCTGATCTGGGATGGGGTGGGAAGGCAGCAGTAAGCAGGGCCAAGATGGATGCTGTCAGAGTTCTCCTCCCCAAGGGCATCACAGGCCAGGGCCCTCTCACTCTTAACCTTTACCCACATTTTACCTTCCTACTACTGAATTTCTCATTACAGGTTTGTGTTAAAAAAGGAAAAATACCATATAATTCCATTACCATGAACAAAATATATTGTGTAGCAGTGTATGATTCAAAGAAATTTATATATATATACAGTACATTTAATTAAGAAATGTATGTTTTTATTCAACTGTGTTTTGTTTTTATTTTTAAATTATTATTTATATTTTCAATTATTAAATGTACAAAATAAAGTAAAAAAAAAATAATTTGAAAGGTCTTGAAAAGTGTAAAACTGAAAATGATTTGCTAGGGAGGAAGTTGTTGCCTCAGGGCCACAAGTCCTGCTAGGTAGAACAATTGATCTCTAATTACTTAATGGCCTTTTGATGGCTTATCTAACTGGGAAACTCCCAGACAGTAATATCATAAAAATAAAGCTGCCTTTTTAAGGCCTCTGTAAGAATAGGAAGAAGGAGCACTATTTAGCTTGGCAGCTTCAGTCTGAAACCAACCACAAAATGTGTTAGGTTTGCCTCCCAGGCCCACAATGGCCCTGGAAATGCTGGGCAGCAGGGTCTCTGATTCCTGGAGTGCCAGGAACCAGAGACCTAAATCTGAATGGCCTCTAAGCATTTCCTTGGACCCAACCATTCAGAGAGCAGCCAAATGTCTTCTGAGACTGATCTCAGATGCTTCGGTTTGGGCAACTGCTCATCTCCCACCAATCTGGCTTCGGTGATTGGGTCTGAACTTCAGGGTTTCAGGCATCTCCCAAGACCTAGATCAGCCAAAGGGATGCCTGTGTGTCCAGGGCTCTGGATTTCAGGACACTGGAACCAGAGCATCAGCTCCTAATTATTTGGAGTTGTGAATGTTTGGGTCAGATTTGGACTCTGGTATGCCATATCAGTTGACTAAAAAGTGCTTCTTCCTTCTTCATTCTTCCAAGAATAATGGGCATGGTGTCTAGCCCACCAGTAAACTCCCCATAGCAGTGTCTTCTTAAGAATCAGGAAATTCTGCCTACTTCTGGACCATGTGGCCATAGTATGGCTGAGAGCAGCCTCTTTATAAGACTCTGAATTCCAGTTAGGCCAGTGTAAAAGCGGAGGACAGATAGATATGAGGACCAGAAACCTCATGTCATGTCTCCTTCAAGAAATGAAGAAATACACCTCAAACTTCCATTAGTTTAAACTCAGTTGTGCCTACAAAAGGTTTGAATAGAGATCAAGATCCAAACCAATTACTAAACCTCTCCTGGAAACTAAGAAACCTCATGTGCCATCAGTTAAGATCAAAGAGTTCCAACAAATGCTAAGGTTATAAAATCCTTTCTATAGTTTTAATCTGTGCTTAACTATGTGTTCAACTTTGAATTCTGTGTTTAATCTTTTAAGATTACTTGTGCCTAGGAAATCGGATTTGAGGTTCACCTGTTACAAATTGGATAACAGTGAAAGGTAACCTAAAGATGAGTCTTTCAATGTCAGTACTGCCTTACAAGTAGATTTAATGTATAAATCACAAGTGGGATTTGTACAACTGCTAGAAAAGCAGGAAACTTAGCAAAGTTGTTACTAATAAAATTATTGTGGCTTCATTAATAAAAGTACCCAATTTGCCTTAAACTAAAAACTTACCAGAAACTCTGAGTTAAGATCATTTATAGAAGTCTTTACATTATAAAACAACAAAAGGATAATAACTGAAATTATAACTGGGTAGATTTAAATGTAGATCTGCCCTTTTTTAAATGGATAAAATAAATTCCATTGGTTGCTAATTGTAATCTAAGAAAACCAGTCTATGTGGTTGTGATCAATTATAAAGAGTTTGTGAAAGCATCTTCTATACTGAAGCATTTCAATAGCTAGTTCCAAGAAGCCATTAGTAATTAAAAGCCTAAACTGATATTAATAGCAAAAAGTAACTTCATAACAGTGAAACCTGTTGGAAGCCACATCAATCTGCATATTTAAGTGGTGGTATCAAAAGATAATCTTGATTCCATTGAGAATCTTCAGTTTTCATTTTTTTTAAAACTGTTGAGTTGTTTTTCCTGTACTGCTAAAGTAATATCCCTGCTAATTAACATTTTCATGGTAAAAGTGTAGAAGTAAGACACATTGCTTTAAAATTGTTCAAAAGTGTATGAAAATCAAAAGATAGACTTCAGCAATTTGAAATCCTGTTGTGCATTCAAACCAGGCCTTCAATGTACTGCAGGTTGCCTCTCCATTTGAGTTATTGGCTAGGATGGTCACTGACTCCTAAAACAATAAAGGTGTCTACTGCATCTCTGGTTGTGCTCCTGAAGTTGATGGAGACTACATTGCAGTTTCAAACTCCTGTAGCAGCCAGTGATGGCTCAATATAGCCAAATGTACAATGGATATCACCACCAGATTGACACTGTTTCATAGTGCCAAAGTGTGCTATGCACCAAGCAAGTGGAATACTAGAATATTAAAACCTACTTTCCTAGCTTCTCTCTAAGATCAATGGTGCCACAGCATGCTGGCTGTGTGTAGGACATACCAAGTGGAGAAGTGATCACCAGAGTACTGTGCATAGAACTTAAGGACTATAGGCATAATGGCCTGATCCAATGGAGAGAGAATATGTAAGGTATTGCAAACGTGGAACTTAAATCTATTAATTGCAGCTCAAAGAAAAACTTATGCATAGAGTAGTTCATTAATTAGTATTGAGGACTGTACCTATATCTCTCCTATTCTAGATATATGCCCAATGATTATGGTGATATCTTTTCTATTCTAGATAATATGTAGAGAAATATGGAACATGTTAAAAGTTCTGGTAAACTTCATTTTCTAAGTAGTTAATGAATGTGCTTAACCCAGGTATCCATCTTAGCCCTTGTTCCAGAACCTGTGCCACTCATACCCTGGGGAGGAATGGCAAATGCACATGCCATCTTGCCAGGGCTAAGCATTTCCCACCAGAAGGGAAATGGCAAATGAGGTGGCTAAGATCCAATTCAGCTTAGTCACTTTGAGATGATCCATGGACAACCTTTCCTCCCTCTGACCTGGAAACCAGGTTCTAATTAAAACTTGGCAAGAAAACAAGCCTCTCTCTCAATTAGAGCCAAAATGGAAGGAACTTTACTCTGTAGTTCTGATCACTTCCACAGACATTAAAGTTAAAGGAATTTCCAGCTTGGTGCACTAAACCCAAGTGAAGCCACCTGCCCAGGAATGTGTCAGGTCACCAGAAGCTTCTAACCAGACACACAAGTGCCAGTCATTGGATGGCCTGAAATACCTCTTCAAGAGACAAAGTAGTGTCTATGTCAAAGCCAACTGTTCCCTCTAACTCTAGCCCAGATGACTGTTATTAGGAGGAGGGCAAACCAGACACCCCCTAAGAAACTTTGTCTCTTTTCATCCCCTGTAGCTTAACTAAAAAGGGCAATGCTTCTTCTCATTCTTCTACTCTACCAGAGGACCTGAGACTGGCAATTTATACCTAACCCCATTGTCTACTGTAATTTCTTCTCTCTAGAGCTAACCAACAGCATAAAATAACTGAAAGAGGATTACTGTTTTCCACCAACTCTGTGAAAATTCACCTTTACAGAGCCTTTGCCTTTTCTACTTTTGTGGTCCAGTATCCTCTTAGTAGGACCATATAGTCTCAAAATTCTAATCAAGTTTATTTCTTCCAGAATCAACATCTTGTTAGCCATATGGAGACTTCATCCAGCTTCACCCAGGATGCCAGATCCATCTTCCTGCAAGTGAGATAAAATAGCCAGAGGGTTTTACACCTTGTCAGGCAAGTCCTGCTACCCCTAAGCAGCAGGAAGTAGTTACAGAAGAATGAACATTTCCCTTCAGCAGCTCTTTAAGAATAATGATGTAAACTCTCTGAGAGGGGAATGAATCAGGCTTCATATAGGGAATCAATAGATGGATCTGGAACCTGGCAAGAAGTCCACATGGACATCAATACCCCCAAGATGGTTGCTGGGAGACCCTCATGAAATTTCTGCCACCCAGAATGAGATATCTGGAGATTCTGAGAAGCCCCAGATATTCTCCAGGGACATTATCATTGGGCCCATCCACGGGATTAATGGGTGGGGTAATAAATCAAAACAGCAAATGACTGGGACTCCTCCCATGCCATTAGCAAAGGGGTGGAAAAATTAATAGTATAAAAAGCAAGCACAAAGGTCAAATCTCTCTTGGCCCCTCCCCCATTTTCTCTCAGCTCTCTTGACTTCTGCGCCCTCCCTGCTCTGGCCATGTCCCCCTTGCATGGTATAACACACAAGTAAAACCTGGGCATTTATAATCTGTAATGGGAAATTGTAGTCTATAAACCAGCCCTCTTTATCACTCTTAAGCCCCCGACCCTCTACTGGGGACCTGTGATCTGTTATTTTCTCCTATTTCTCTTCCCTCCTTACTTTAATAAATTACTGGCCTAACTAACCCAATGCTCTAAAATTGATTTCTGCAGCATAAGTCAAGCAATTAGATAAAATCTGGTAACATTATCCTCGAGGATGTAAGTTTTTTGAAATGAGATACTACATTTGTGGTTAGTTTAAAATACTTGTGAAATTATTTGATTAATAAAATTCTCATTTTCTGGAAGTAGCTTTAAAATATCAACTTGCAGTTGGGAAGGAATAAAGAGATATGTCACAGGCACTCGTATTTTGTAGCAAAATTTGAGATTATAAAGAAGAAACAAAACTGCTAAACATAAAAAAGTCAAAGTTTATTTTAATTATTTTTTAAAATTTTGGTAATTTTACCAGTTCACAAAATCTTGTTCTCTTTAGTCCTGCTAAAAGCTTTTTGTTTTAAATGTTCATTTCAGTTATTTTAAGTCTCATATGAAAATTTTATACTTATATTTATATGACTGTTATTTCTCTGTGACAGGAAAATCCTTTCATAAATATTTTCTGCACAAAATGTGAACTTCTTGTAATTTAGTTACTCTTTTAAAAGTCTTTGTCACCCTTTCCAGAGATTCAAATGTTAAAATTGAAAAGTTTTCTGTTTTCTAACCAGTGATAATTTTGATCAAAGAAATCAGCACAGAGATACATTTTAAGTTAAAATGATTCCTGATAAAATGTGAGAATGGATATTAGGTGCTGAAAATGTTGTTGAAATCATCATAATAATGAGGCCCAATTGAGTGGTTCCTATAAAAAGATTTAACTGGAAGCTGTGCCTTCTAGGGCCTAGTTATAACACTAGTTTTTACAGTCATTGTAGAGAATAACATTAGGTATAACAGTGGAGTAAAAATATGAAAATTTTCAGATATGTAGCAATTTTCTCACCCTATGTTGCTGAGCTTGAGCTAGCAATGTACATTTTTCTATGCTTTTTTTAAATTAAAAATTTAAAGGATATGATATGGGGAAAACACTGTCAATATTGAAATATGATTTTTATTTCTGAATGTCAAGTTTACTTGTATATCTTGCTTATATAGAAAGTTTAAAACTTTTTAGAATATAATGGTGTCTCCATTAAACAATATCTCTGGGGAAAAAGTGTTCTAATGAGAGTTCAGCTTGGAAATAATACTTCCTAACTGCTGGAAATAGGAGGTGATGGACACAATGTGGTATAGTTACCATTTAGCTACATAGTATCAAAAACTAATAAAAAAATCTGCAACTTTCTCCTCTTTTTGTGTTTTCTCAAGAGATATATGGGCTGGATTCACATCAGAATTGGGAGAAATGATAGTTGTGCACTGGTTTTAAAACATCTAATGAAAAGTTGTGATTCATTTAGTAAATAGTTTAATATAAAATGCATATAGTTAAACATTTTATTATTTGATTTGAACACTGAATTTTTATTGCTTTAGGCTTGTTTTTTATTACATTGGAATTTAACATCTCTTGAAGGCAAAACAAAGTTCAGTGATGTCAATATAAAAATAAACTCTAGAACTTTATTTCCCTTCCTCAACACTCATCCTCCACAGGTACACACACACTGTGTACATGCTTGGAACTAACACACTCATCACTCATAAATGTACACATATATACCAATACTCAAGTATTATTGTAAGTTTAATTGTATATGTGCATGCACCCATTGTCTAAAACTTGTAATATATATATATATATATATATATATATATATATATACATATCTATATATTACATTGTAAGATTTTTTTGTTCAATTACTCTATTGCATCTAGTTTTCCATCAAAATAAATTTTACAATTCCTTTTCTTTCAGTATTTATTTACTCCCCCCCATTGTTGTTTTGCACTCACTGTCTGCTCTCTCTGACCATTCACTGTGTGTTCTTTCCATATCTGCTTGTCTTTTCTTCCCATCTTTTTCTTTAGAAGGGACTGGGAACCAATCCTGGGTGGGAGAGAGGCACTCAATTGCTTGCACCACCTCAGCTCCCTTTTTTGCTGCATCTCTCACTGTCTCTCCTCTGTGTCTCCCTTTGTTGCATCATCTTGCTGCACCAGCTTTCTGCAGTGCAATCCATCAGCACTCTGTGCCATGGGCCATCAGCTCTCTGTGCCATGGACAAGCTTGCCTTCCCCAGGAGTCCCCAGGAATTGAACCTGGGGACTTCCAGATGGTAGATGGGAGCCCAATCACTTGAGCCACATCTGCTTCCCTACAGTTCAATTTTAATTTGTGTTATTCCATTGTCAATATAACTGGTTTCCTAATCTGAGGCACCTCATTTGTTTCAGTTATTTGCTATTATGCACATATTTCAAGAAATATCCAAAAATTGATTAAATTTTGTACATCTTCCTAATTTATTTCCTCTGAAATTTCTAGAAACAGACATTATGTAGCAAAAGGTATCCATATATCTATATTTAATTCAAGTTTTATTGCTGAGTAATATTCCATTGTTTGGCTAAACCACAATCTCCTTATCCATTGTTTAGTTCCTGGATTTTGGGGGGTATTTCTTGTATTTGGCTATCGTAAATAAGACTGCTATAAACAATCTTCTAAAAGTCTTTGCACATCTATTTTCATTTCTCTTGAGTGAAAGCCTAGGACTGGAAGTGCAAGGTCATAACG
Source organism: Tolypeutes matacus (assembly GCA_026826555.1). Taxonomy (NCBI): domain Eukaryota; kingdom Metazoa; phylum Chordata; class Mammalia; order Cingulata; family Chlamyphoridae; genus Tolypeutes; species Tolypeutes matacus. Next base: position 1,206 of record JAKSZT010032106.1, on the reverse strand, counting down.
TAGAAGTATGTTTAATTTATCAAAACCAGGCAATCTTCCAAAATGTTTATATCATTTATGCCCCCACAAGCAGAGAAAAAGAGTATCAATTGCTTCACACCTAACCTATGTTCTATTTTTTAGCCATTCTATCATGTTTGAAATAATTTTTCATTTTGGTTTTAATTAGCTTTTCCTTGGTAACAAATGATATTGAGAATCTTTACATGTTCCCCCCCCCTGGCTATTTAAATATATATATTTTTTCTTATCCTGTGTATTTTTAAGTCTTTTGCTCATTTTTTAAAATTGTACAAGTCTGTGGCTTATTCATTTTCATAAATGGTGTCTTTTGCTAGGCAGATATTTATGCTTTGCAGCAGCAAAAGAAATGCAGCTGATACAAATCAAAGAAGGGATTAAATGGAAGTTTTTTCCCCTCTTCTACTTACTGGATAAGATAATTTAGACATAGTGAAAATAATCTCCTGGGTGCTGAGGTAAAATAAGATGTTTCCTGGAGGTCTTTCCTCCTGATGCTTAACTGATACTCAGAATCATGGAGGTTCATCACGTTTTTTGAAATCAGCATGAGAGTATTAGGATGGTCTTTTACTACACTGGAAATAGAGGAATGTATAGTGAATTACTATATATACATAAAATACATTTTCATATGTCAGAAAATGTAAGCTAAGATTTATTATGCTAGTTTATTGCACTACTTGACAATGGTGTACTAAAAGAGTGATGATTGGTAATGCTACTCACACAAAATAATACATATGTAGATTTCTTTGCCTACACAAGTTCAGGTCAAACAAGAATTCTCCCCAAAGTTTAGATTAAGCATTTGCTCCAAGCAAACCTGCAAACTTGTAATGATTACCCCATTTATGTATGATCACACTCAAGCTCAGAGAAGTTCAGCAAGTTAATAAAGTCTACCATCAGCAATTTTTGGGTGTGAAGATTTACATTCAGGTCTGCCTGACTCCAAATTTCATGCTTTATCTACTTGACACCTCCATATTGGAATGGAATTCTTATTATTTAAAGGAGACTTCCCCCAAGAGCTAACACTTTCATTTTCTTTTCTTTCCTTTTGGTCAACCTGATGTATCCTTAATGAGAACTATCCAGGTTATTGTGGAGATCCTCAGATCTTGGTAGAGATTACAGTGTACTGTGACCTCTAACATTAACACACTTGGAAGTGGCACTGGC
>JAKSZT010032100.1:31906-50380 GCA_026826555.1 Tolypeutes matacus | reverse complement strand
GGTTGGGCTCTGGGTCCCACATGACCTGAGCTCAGCTCTTCTGCCTCAGCCCTAGTTCCCTCCTCTGTCAGTTTATGGAGTTGAGCCAAATGGGAAGCTTGTCCAGTGTGTGCTTCTCAGTAGCTCCATCTGTCCAGTTCTAATCTACACAGGTCCAAACCAGCTGCTCAAGAAATAGGAGTGGGGGCCCCTGCTGTGCCCACCTGAGAGCTCAGCACCAAGTCCACCATGTCCTGCAGCCTCAGAGCTGCCCAGGTTCAGCTCCACCCACCCCGGCATCCCGGTCCCAGGTGGCTGAAACAAAGTGGATTAGCCCCTGCTCCTGCCCCCCCACACACACACCTTTCTCCTTCCTTCTTGCCTCCCCAGGGACAGCTTCCGCCTCTTTCAGTTGCTGTCTGAGATTTTCTCAAATGAGAGCAACTACTCCCAGGGCAGCGAGCTGATCATCCAGGTAGAGGAGGCTGGGGTGTCAGGGCTCACAAGGTTGGCTTCTTAGTTTTTCCCTGGAAGTTTCTTTGAAAACATCTACTCTGGCCTGTTCTGGAAGCAGATGAAGAGGGACATGTTTGGTTCATGGGCAGGTGGGGGGGCATTTGTAGGGCCTTAGGCTGTGGTTATCAGATGTGGTGGAGGCGGCTGGCATGTCCCAGGAGGACGTGGTGAGCTGGCAGGAGAGAAGTCTCCATCCACGTGGGGGTCTCATAACTGCCTCGCTACTATGGCATGTGTGCCAGAGAGCTGTGGGAAGTATTTAGGAGACAGGAAACCATGAAGCTTCCACATAAAAGAGGAAGCAGAACTTCACGGCCCAGTGCTGCTGGCCGTCCCCACCTACCTGGACAGTCAGACCTGGCTCCTGGGAGACCCGCTTCTGAGTGGACGCAGGGACTTGTCTGCAGGAGAACATCCTGAGTGGGCCCCTGGGAGGGGGTGCCTTTGCTATGGCCTCGGGCAGGCTTTGGGGTCTCCACTGCAGTGGGCTAGGCAGGCAGGAGCTGCTCAACCAGGCTTCCAGAGACACCCCATCCTCAAGCTGTATGGCTGGATGATACCAAGCACCCGACTACTCAGAGTCCAGGAGAAGCAGACACCGGATAGCGGTGGTGGGTGGTGGGGTGACGCCAGCTCAGACGGGGCCTCCACCTGGAGGGAGCAGCCTGTCCTCCAACATCCTGAGCCAATCTGTACAAGTCAACACCCTCTCAGGCCTCTGTGTCCTCATGTGGAACGGAGGCATGACCACCCAGTGGTGCCACCCTCATGGTGAGGTGGTGAAGTTCAAGGAGATAAGGCACATGGCTGAGCGTTCCCATGACTCTGAGGGGAGGGGCACGACAGTCAGAGCATCTGCGCTCCTAGCTTGCAACCCTGAGGCTTCTGGACTCCTGATGAGGAGTCAGGTCTTTGTCCTCATGTCACAGATGGACAAACAGGCTCAGGAAGGCAAGTCCACCTGCACAAGGTCCCCGGGACATCATGCATGTGATGCGAGGAGATTTCCACTGCCCACTTGGGCCAGGTGTCCTAGACCCCAGGGAAAATGGGGAGGGACCAAGGGCCTCACTGACCTCTTCCTCAACCCTGGCAGGAGGGGACCTCTGAGTTTGCCCCCCTGGAGACGAACCCCAGAAGAGGCCAGAAGCAGCAGCAGCAGCAGGAGAGGGTGAGTGTGGTTGAGGATGGGAAGACCATGCAGGGGTCCTCCAAGTCAGGATGGGGCCTCCTCAAGCCAGCCCTCCTGGCCACTGAGCCTGGACAGCCGCCCTTCACTGTCCCCTCCCATGGAACCTTGAGGGCCATGAGCCGTGGGAATCCTGGGGGACCAGTTGGAGCTAGTCAGAGCAAGAATCCTGAAGGGTGCAAGAATCTGACGAGGGTGCCTTTGTGGGGAGGGGGTAAGCTGGTGATTGAAGAAAATCGGTGCTGGGAGGTGACTCAAGGGAGTTTGGGGTCCTTGGAGGCAGGAGGGGAACTTAGGGGTGACAGCTAAGTCCTGGAGACTATCCCAGGGTGGTGCTGGGTTTTCCTAGGAGTCTGAAGCTGAGGGTTTTCAGGGTGGGGTCTCGGGTGCATCTGAGAGCCTGTTCTCAACCCACCCACCCGATGCCACAGGGTGTCATCCAGGGCACTGTCCCTTGCCTAGGGACTTTCCTCACTCAGTTTTTGATGGTGGACTCTGCCATGCAGGAATATCTGGAGGTGAGTGAGCCTGAGGGCCAGGGCAGGGTGGGGAAGGGGCCCTGAGGCTTGGGAGGAGAAGCCCCCCCCCCAAGCCCTGAGCTCTCAGCAGTGGGCACACCACGCATCCTGAGAGCCCCACAGCCGCCCTGGGAGGTGGGGTATCAGGGCTTCTCATAGATGAGCAAGCAGGGGCTGGTCCAAGGGGCCATCTCTTCATTGTGTTCAGAGGCTGGACTGAAGGCCTCTCTGTCTCCACTCCTGGGCCCCACTCCTGGTGCCCAAAAGCCTGCCTGGGTCTCTCCCTGCTCTGGGCTGCCCTGTGCACGTTGAACCCGCAGTCGTGACAGGGGCTCAGGGGTGATGGGCATGGGAATGGCTGGGGGCCCCTTTGTGATAGTGCCCACTCTCTACCTTCCAGGGGAAGATGGTCAATTTTGACAAAAGGAGGAAGGTGAGCAGCTGTAGTCATCACTGTGGGGGTGGGGCTGGGGAGGGGGTGGGGGGTGGAAAACAGAGACCCTCCTGGGCAGGGCACTGCCGCGCTGCATGCAGCTTCCTCTTAGACTGATGGGGAGAGTTTGAGGGGAAAAGACAGGGCCGAGCCCTCCTGGAGGGTGGGGGTTATACATGGGATGAATGTCAACTTCCATGAGGATGAGCCGTGTGAACTCTGCCCTGAGCACAGGTAGACCCTGGAAGGGAGTGGAGGGGTGGGGGCGCCCACAGGGGCAAACCCAGCCTCTGGCCCCCGACCTACCCAGCAAGCCCCCCCCAGGCCTCGGCAGCACCTCTTCCTTCCTCTGGCCCAGGAGTACCAGCTGGTGGCTGAGCTCCAGCGGCTGCAGGCGGGCTGCTGCTACGATGCCCTTGTGCCCAATGAACAATTTGGGGCCTGGTTTGGGTCCGTGGAGCAGCTCAGCGAGAGTGACAGGTGAGGCCAGGCCAGCACCAGGCCACGGTGGGGAGGGGTCGCCCTGGTGCTCCTGGGTCAGCTCAGGACCTGTTGCCTGAGGACGCCAGGACCCCCCAGTGCTGATGGCTGTGAGACCCTGGGAGGGAGGCCTGAGGCGTGGCCCCCGGGAGCCTCACGGCCACCATCTGTCCTGTAGCTTCCACCTGTCTTGTGAGCTGGAGCCCCCACCCCAGACGGCCAGTGAGAGCTTCAAGGCCCAACACCCCCAGGAAGGCATCAAGCCTTGGGATGGAGAGTGAGTTCCCGTCCAGGGCGGGCAAGTGTGGGCTGGCCGGGGGCTCAGGGCAGCTTCAGGCTAAGCGTGGCCTTGGGGAGCCTGAGCGTTCAGTGCTGGGATCCCGGCTCCCCTCCCGACCAGTCCCGTGATGGGGCGAGTCACCCATTCCTGGGCCTGTTTCCTCTTCTGTGAAATGGGGAGATGCTGTGTGATTGCTAAGGCAGTCATAGACCGCAGACTACTACTGATGGACCAAGCACTCAGCAGGGTGCAGGGGTAGCAGGGCAGGGGTTTGATGCATCCCGGGGGAGGCCCCAAGGTAAGCCATCCCTTCCATCCAGCTGCCAGGCCCCCTATGCTGAGTTCAGTGGTTGCAGCAGCTCCCACTCCAGTGTCCAGCTCCAGCACCAGCATGGCCCTGACCTCAGCAGCGGGGATGCTGCTGACTCACCTCCCAAGCACATGGCCAGCTCCTCGGGCTCTGAGGTGGAAATCCACCTGGACCACGTCCCAGAGCCCCAACGTGGCCAGGAAATGAAGGTGACTGCCCACCTCTGCCCCCGGTTGGCCCTGCCCTCCCCTCCCTCTCCTGCGCCTGCTTGGCCCTTTCCGCGTCCACAAGGGGGTCTAGGGTTGTTGTCTCCTATAGACCTTCCAGAGCCTCCTGGAGCTTCTAGAGCCCCCTGGGGTGCCCTGAGGCTCCAGGCCTCCTGCTGATCTTGTGTCCCCCACAGGTGGGGCAGTCGACCTCCGCATCTTCACAGAACTCCTCCATTGTCATGTCAGCACCCAGAGGAACGTCCTCTTCTTCCTTCTCCATCAAAACCAGGTCCACCCAGACCAGCCTCAAGCGCCGTGACTCACGGCCGCTTTATAAACGGCATGTGGGCAACTGCTGCTTCGTCCGCATCAGCCTGGATGAGGACGACGGCCACGAGTACAAGAGTGTCCTGGTGAGCCGGGTTTGCATGGCCCCTGGGCCCTCGTGGCTCAGGCAGTGGACACAGGATCAGTGACAGGCTCTTCCGCTGCCATCCTGGAGCAGACTTCCCAGTGGTGGGGAAGGACAGACAGCCACCCCCAGAGGCAGGAAGGGCGAGTGTCGATGATGGTCACAGCTCAGGACGGTGGACATGGGGCCAAGGCTGGCACGCTGAGCGCGGAAGACCTGGGAAGAGCTTGCTGGAGCAGCCCTGAGAGGAGGAGGAGGGGACAGAGCCTGCCAGTCCTAAGGGGTGTGTGCTTGGCCGGCCAAGGAGCAGCCAGGAGGCCAGGGTGATGGATCAGGGGTCAAGGGGAAGAGTTGAAGTCAGAGAAGTGTTGGGAGCTGGGTCACATCAGGCCCTGTGGTTGCTGGATGGAGCTTGACTTTCTCATGGGGGAGATGGAGCCACAGGAGGGTCAGAGCAGAGCAGGGACGGCAGGTGACCTTTGGCCTCGAGGTGGAGGTTGGGCCGATGTGTGGAGACCCAGGCAGTGAGGGGCTGCTCCACCCAGAGGGGAGGACGGGGTCTGCCCAGGACGGGGGCCGTGAAGGCCTGAGCAGGCCAGATCCTGGATGGGACATGCAGATGGGGCCACCCCAGCCCCCACAGCACAGAGGCTGCTGAGCTGCCATGCTCCACAGCCGCCCGGGCTGCCTTCTTGTGGCCAGGAGCTGCTGTGCTTGTACTAAGCTGTCATCAACTGACTCCTGGCCTGAGCCCTCCCTGCACCTGGGCCCTCATGGTCAAGCAGCTGCGGTCTAGACCCTGCTGACCACAGCTGCCTCCTGGAGCCCAGTATGTCCTGGTTGCCGCAAGACGTTGTCCAGCCTCCTCTCTGACCTTGGGGCTTGGACTAGATGCTGCGTGCTCTGCCCTGGGGGTTCGCTGCTACCTGGGGGTGTCCTGGAGGGACAGGGGCAGGCCAGGGCACTCTCTGAGGGCAGCCATCCCCCATGATGGGGAGGCAGGAGGTGACAGGAAGAGGTCCAGATATCCCCCCTCAGTGCCCACCCTCTGCTTCATGGTCACCCTTTGTCCCCAGGCCCTGGGAGTCGAGAGCAGTTGTGCAGGCCAAGGACCCAGGAGCAGGGGTCAGCCTTCAGGACAGGGGTTTGGACCCTCACTGGGAAATACCCTCAGGACAAAGGTGCAGGTCCTTGTAGGAGACGGGGTGGGAATGATTGAAAAAGACCCTCATTCCATGGAGTCTCCCCGGGGGAGCAATAGAAGACACTGAGGCCCCTGTAGACCAGGCCTGAGCAGAGGAGGCCCCAGAGGGTCTCTGGTGGCTGCACTGGGGGAGGGGGCAGCTCCAGGACTCATGCCCTGAGGCCTGTCCTTGACCCACCACAGGTGACCGACCAAGACAGGGCTTCAGCTGTGATCCCCAAGGCCCTGGAAGAACACAGCCTGGGCGGGGACAAGCCAGAGGACTACCAGCTGGTGCAAATCATTTCAAAGGATCAGAGTGAGTCAGGGGCGAGTAGGAGGTGGCGGGGGGTAGGGGGTGGGCTGCGCACCACGGCCTCCGCCTGAAATTCCGAGGTCCTGCTCAGGAGGCCTGGGCCAGGGCTGCCTTTGCTGGGCTCAGAGGTCTTGTCCTGGGCAGTGCTCGATTCGGGCCATGCACTGGGTTCTAGAAAGCCACTTTCAGCCCCGAGATCCTGAGCAGTGAAGGCGGCAGGGGTGGGGTGGGGGGCAGTTGACTCCCGGCAGCTCCATTCTGAGGTTGTGAGTCAGAGTCACTCTTACACAACACCCTTCACTGTGAGCTGAGCCTCTGCAGAGTCTTCCCTCCAGGCAGGCATCCGTCAGAAGCTCCCCTTTGGACCTGGAGTTGGACTGGGGGGTTCAGGTCCCTGGCCGAGCCCTGCTCAACGGGGCACAAAGGGTTGGGGTGTCCTTGGTCCCAGGAGCACAGCTGGCCCCCTCTGCCCACCCACAGTGCTGCAGATCCCGGATGGCACGAATGTGTATTACGCGATGGCGCCTGTGGCCACTTACCACTTTCTTCTCCTGAAGTCGGCCACGCCCCTGGATGCCAAGGTCAAGGACAGAGCTCTCTCAGCCCTTCTGGGGAGCAGGCAGAAGGGACCCAGTTTCCGAAAGGGGAAGTTCTAACTGGCCCCTGTTGCCCACCATCCTCAGGGTCCCCACCCCAGGTCACCTGGCCAAGCAGGTTCTGTTGACCCCAGCCACAGGGCCAGGCCAGGCAGGCTCTTCCCTTCCCAGCAGCCAGCCTGGGACACCCCCAGACTCCACCCGAACCCCTGGACCTATCCTGCTTCCCTAAACATGGCTATCCAGAGGGAAAATTTGGGTGAGATTGGAAAGTAATTGACTTTATGAATAAAGAGCAAAAAAATCATAAATATATAAAGGGGAGGGGCAATCTTCACCTATTGTAAATAGTTAATGTTTGATGTGATTATTTTATTAATAAAGTCCTCTTTTGACTACAGCCTGGCAGTTGAGTTTGCTTCTTTCATTTATGTGTTATTTGAAATGAGGTGCAGGCCCTCACAGTGCTCATTCAAATAAGAAAATATGCAGAGTTAACAGGTTGAGACTCAAGCAAAGAATGTACATTTCAAAGTATCTGAGAAGGCCAAGAGACAGGGCAGGGTGGGATCAGCCACCAGCTCACAGGCTGCCCCAGCAAGCGTGGAAGCAGAGGAGCTCAGGGGAGAGAGGTCCTCCTGGGGCAGGGCGAGGAGGTCGTGGCTAAAATGCAGCATTGGTGTTAGATTGTCTCACAGCTTCCCTCTCTTGGACCTGCCCTGTGCCTCTCTTTCCTTGTCCTAAAAGGGAAGATACTAGATGTGTCAGCATCCCAGGGTTGTTAAGAGAATAGGCCACTAGGAAATGCTCTGTGAGTCAGCATTCATTTTTTAACTACCAGAGAGGAAAGCCGAGGCTCAGAGGAGGGAAGCAAATGCCCATAGCAAGTCAGGAGTGGCTCAAAATCCAGGGCTCAGACTGCCTGATTCCCTCCAGTGGATTTGACTGCCCTCACTTCACTCCCCTAAACCTCAGTTTCCCAGCTGTGAAAAGGAGACTCTTTGTTCAGCACAATTTCCTGTATTTTACATGATTATAATACCATGTGATTTCATTCATATAATTGCATTTTATAACTAAAATTAAATCATGGTACATGTTTCAAAAATCAACACCGTATGAAAGGTAAATATTCAGAAATACATCGGTATCTATATATATAATTCATGGTGTGTTTGATATGAGGTTAAAGTGAGCATTTATTTTTTATTTAATATTTTGAATTTTCTTTCTTTTAAAAGTACCTCCAGCAGCCATATTTAATGTTCAACAGCCATGAAGAATGTCATTTACTCTGCAGTTTATTAAGAGAGATCATTTTTAAAATGTTGGATTTTGCCTATCTGATAGGTGAGAAATGTTTCTATATTTTTATTAGTATTTTCATTATGAATAAATATAGTATTTCACCTATATATTTAAGAATCAGTGTTATTTGTATTTGATAAGTGTAAAAATACATATGGTTTTTATTCATATGCTTTTTTTTCATTTTCTATTTTGTTATTGTACTTTCTTTCTCAATATCTATATTTTTATAAGAACCATTAACTGTTGGTTAATCTGAGTTTCAAATATTTTGCCCAATTGCCAGTTTTAAATTCTTTATTTTTTCTTTAAAAATTATTTTATTTTTATTTAGTTGTATAATTTTACATTTGCTTTTGTCTTTTATATTTTAAACCTGAGTGAGAAAATCTCCCCTTAGTCAACATCTCAAAGGTTTCACCATGTTTTCCTCCAAACTCTTATTTCTTATAATTAAGAAAAAAAGAAGAAAACTTTAGTTTTTCCTTTTCTTCTGGTAGATTGTTATGCTGTGTGAGTTGGAGATCATATATGTATATATAATAAAAATGTGTTCATCCCAACATCACAAATCAAAGAGTCAGTGATTATCAAGTACTATGTTTCCATTAATATTGGATCCATAATAAATAATTATGTACTTTTCCATTAATCTTTCTAACTATGTGAATTTCAATCTACTCTACTTCAATCACTGGTGATTTATGGCATATTATCATTGCTAAGAAAAATTGCACTTCATTGCTCTTATTCGATAGAGATTTATTATATTTTACTTTATGTCTTCATGTAAACATAAAATCAGCATATATATATATATACATATGTATATTAGAGTTTATATTTTAATTGAGAATCACATGGCATATATCTTCTAATTAGGGTGAATTGATATCATTAAGACAATGAGGCTTTTTCTTTCCAAGAGGAAGACCTTCAATTTCTCAATAATATTCTTTTGTACTTCAAGATTAGCTTACCATTTTACTCTTTTACCATAAATGTTTTTCTGACAACTTCATGGTTTCTTATTATTTTATAAATGAATCTTTTCTTGTATTATTTCTTCTTAGTGAGAGTTTCTTCTAAATGTGCTGTTTATTTCAGCATATTAATATCCAACTCACTACCTTAGGAAATCTTTTCACTGCTTTGATTAAGATTTCAGGTGGTTCAGTAAGTTTCCACGCAAATAATCATAGTATCTTAGACATTTCCACTTCTGACATAATAAAAGGAGTATTCAACCTATGCTCAAAGGCACTCTATTATGCTTCATTCTGTCCTGTATATCTGAAAAGTTCTCTCCATTTTTGTTTGTTTTGGAATGTCTTTATTTTGACTTGTTTTTGCAGAATATTTTTTGTCACATAGAAATTAAATTTAGCAAGTTTTTTTTCCTTGTTGATCCCTTCCAACATTTTGGACATATGTTGTCATAATCTTGGTATTATGACTTCTGGATTATTTTAAGATTTGTAAAGTATTTGTCCTTAGTTTTTCTTCAGTTTTGAATTGTAATTTTTTGAAAATTGTCTCAGTAAAACCTGGGGAATGGAGAGGAAATAGAGGCAATTATTCTCCCAAAAATTTGCAATAAAGAACATAATGCAATCTCCTGAACATCTCTGTAGTCTTTGGTTGCTCAAATTGATAAGTTGATTATAAATTTTGTATGGAAAAGCAAAATATGTTAATAGCTGGAAAGGTTTTTGAAAATGGTAAACAAGTTGGAAGACACACAACACCTGATATCAAGGAGGAAGATCACCTGAGCATACATATAAGGTATATAAAAATGTTCAAATGTTCACAGGGCATTGTCACAGTGGGTGGAGAATCACTCAATAAATGAGAGAATACTGAATTCCCATCCTGGAAAGCTCTGCCACATTCTCTAAAGGAGCAGCAACAGTCCCCCAAGTGCAGAGGCAGTGACTGGCGAAGGAGGATGATCCACTGATGGGCCCTTGATATTGAGGACTAGCCTTATGAGTCTTTGCTCTTGAAATTGAAACTTAGCCTATTGTTATGAGGTGCCTAGGCTCCTGAGAGCCTCCTTGTTGCTCAAATGTGGCCTCTCTCTAAGCCAAACTCAGCATATGAATGCATTACTTACCTCCCAGCATGGGACATGACTCCCAGGGATGAGCCTCCCTGGCACCATGGGATTACTACCAAGCACCAGCTGGCAACATGACTGAAAAAAGACCTTGAATAAAAGGGGGAAAGGTAAAGACAAATGAGTTTATATGGCTAAGAGACTTCAGAATGAGTCTGGAGGTCATCCCAGAATTATGCACACCTCAGTAGGATCTCTTAGACTTCCAAAGTAGATATCACCTCAATAGTGGGGCTCCTGAGGGCTCTGGAGACACCCAGGTCCTATGTCAGGGTGGATAGCTCCGGAGTTTGGTGCCTTGCCAGTGGGCCCTACTTTGGAGTTTGTTCTGAGAGTGACAGAGTTGAACTCAATTACATATTCCCTGCACATGGCTCATCTATCCCTTCTATTCAAACCTATACTTGGTGCTGGAGTTTGTAGGTGTATGTCCAGAGATTCAAGTCTTTGGGCTGTCCGTGTGCCAGCTGGGCCTGGAACCTGGGTGGAGTGGCAACTCCTGCTCTACAGCTCATTGGACTCACCCAGGAAAACTGGCGGGGAAATGATGATGTGCAATGACCATCCCAAGGACTGGAAAGAGTCTGCAATTGCAGGCAAGATAGTCCCATCCATCTTCCCCATGGGATTTAAGCCCCCTTTCGTTTGGAGGTGGAGTGGACATCACCATCCCAGACTCCTCAGGATTGGGGGAAGAGCTATGGACTAGAGTGGACTTATTGGTATTCTACTATATACATATTGTGATTTAAGCAATGGAAGAAATTACAACATTGATGTGGAGCCAGTGGCTACTGGAGGCTCTGTGGACAGGGAGAGGGGAAAGTAGTTGTAATACACGGGCTTTTTCAGTACATGGGAATTGTCCTGAATGATATTTCAGTGACAGATATAGGCAATTTGTTTAATCATTTAACATGCAGAACTGTGTGGAAGTGTGGTCTACAATGTGAACTATGGTCCATACTTAATCACAAAGCCCCAGGATATGTTTATCAATTGCAACTAATGTGCCACACTAATGAAGGATGTTCATGTGAGAGGTTTGTGGGTGGTGTGGGAGGTGGGGCATATGGGAACCCCTGTATTTTTTGTGTGACTTTTATGTAATCTAAGTCTCTTTTTAAAAAGTTTTAAAAAAATAACAAAAAAGAAGTATTATTAAGCTACAGAAACCAAGACTATGTGATATTGAAATAAAGAAAGACACCGCTAAGAAAATTAAGAGAAAAAGAACATGCTGGAAGAAAAGGTTTGCAAAGCATACATCTAAAAAAGGACTTGTATCTACAATTATAAAGAGTATTTAATGCTCAATAATAAAAAAGAAATCAACTTCATAAAATGGGCAAACATATTTAAAACTTTGTAAAATATGTAAAATTCCCAAGGGAATATGGTAGGTTTAAATTAGACTGAATTCATAATTATATTAAATGTCCCAACACTAAAGATCAAGAATCTGAAATCAAGGTCTGAAAATATAACAACATAAATATGCCATTTACAATTAGTTCACTTCAAATATTAGGACAGGAATTGGCCAAAAACAAAAGGATTTAATGTTATCAGCCATAAAATATAAACCAAAAGAAACCTCATATGGCTTTAATAATATCTGACAATGTAGATTTTTATTTATTAATTATTTTTTTTATTAGAGAAGTTGGGAGTCACATAACAGTCATGTATAATATGCAAAATTCTCATAAATCTTCCCTTCACCAACACCTTACATTGTTGTGGAATATTTGTTACTGATTATGAAAGAATATGATTAGACTATTTCCACTATGGTCCATAGTGTACACTTGGTATATATTTTCCATACACTCCCTATAAATAACACTATGTACTATTGTCCATTAGTTATAGTTCATGAGAGAATATACTCCATATTGTCCTGGTAACCAAAGTCTATCTTCCACCACATGGTTCACTGAGTTATACAGTCCCATGCCTTGTACATTCTAATCAAAATGTACACTAAGTGGCTCTCATATTCATCACAGAGTTTTGAAGTCATCGCCCCAGTAAACCATTGAACATTTTCCTTAGTCCAAAAGAAAAAATCCTATAACCCCCTATTATTAACACTTAGTAGTGATACAGTACCTTCTTTGACACTGATGCAAGAGTATTACAATACTGCTATTAGTTTTAGTCCATAAGTTACATTAATTGCATTTTTCCCATGCATAACTATATTCTTAACACATTTTAATAGTGACCTACATTTATTCTAGCTCATAGAAGAACATTCTTGAATTTGTGTTATTAACCACAATCCTCATCCACTTCTGGGTTCAATATGTTATTCAGTCCCCATATTATTCTCTAGTTTTCTTTCAATTGACATCTATATCCATAGAGTACCTCCTTTCAGCCACAATCCCATTTATAAACCAGCCGTGTTAGTTATACTCTCTATAATGTGTTACCATCAACTTTACCCATTTCCACAATTTTACAGTCAAACTAATTAAAAATTCTACATGCATTAAACCTCAGTACAACTTCTCAGTCCTCATCTTATCTCCTAGTAACCTATAGTCTTAAGTTTTAACTCCTTGTGTTTGTTCTTTGTATTAAATAAATATTAGTGGGACCATAAAATATTTGTCTTGTTGTACATGTTTTATTTCACTTAGCATAATATCCTCAAGGTTCATCCATGTTATCATGTATCCCAATTTCATATCTTCTTACAGAAACATAGTATTCCATCATATATGTATACCACATTTGGTTGATTCATTCATTCATTGATGGCCACTTGGTCATTTCCATCTTTTGACAACTGTGAGTGATGCCACTATGAATATGGTATGCAAATGTCTGTTCGTGTCACTTTAAGTTCTTCTGGATATATTCCTAGTAAAGGAATTGCCAAATAATACAGGAGTTCTATATTTAGCTTCCTGAGTAGCCACCAAATTGTCTTTGACAGAGGCTACATCATTCTTCATTCTCATCAAAAGTGAAAGATTGTTCCTATTTCTTCACATCCTCTTCACTACTTTTTACCTATTTTACTGATAAATATTAATAAAGCATAAATCCATTCAGTAGATAACAAATAACATTGTTTGGTATAATCACATAGTTGTGCATTCATTACTTCAATTAATTTAAGGGCATTTTTATGATTATTATTATTACTGGAATATTTTCATTAAGCCAGTAATATTAATAATAAAAAACAAAGTCCAATCAAACAAAGAAACCTCATCACCTATAAATTGCTCTATGGTTCCCTTTCCATACATAGCTGTTATTCTGTTTTGGTTTTTTTTCTCTAGTTTATTTGTATTTATATTTTATAAAAACAGTCATATATGCAGTATCACCCATATTTGTATTTTACTTGAGGTTTCACTATGTTATACAGTTCCATGTTAAATTTTTTATCTTTCCTTATGGTAATAAAAATATTCTTAAGCTTTTTGTTTCAATCACTGTCATACCCATAAAAAAATCTCTCCTAGTTACAAACACAATGATGTGCTCTCACCATTTCCATTCATTTCCAAAGATTTACAAACTACCTTTTAACCAATTCTACAAAGAATCAATTAATTCTATACTTTTCATTCTATTTTCTGGTAACCTATATTATAATTAATAATTCCATGAGTATAATAATATATTTAGTTAATAATCGTGCAAATATACAGTATTTATCCTCTTGTGTTAGGCTTGCTTCACTCAACATAATATCCTCCAGGTTCATCCATTATGTCATAGGCTTCATGACTTCATTTCTTCTTAGTGCTAAATAATATTCCAAGTGAGTATACACCACAATATGTTTATCCATTTATCAGTTGATGGACAACTGGGTTGTTTCCAGTTTTTGGTTATTGTGAATAACACCACTATGAACATTGGTGTGCAGATGTTTATTCATCTTACTACTCTTAGTTCTTCTGGGTATATATGTGTAATGGTATTGCTGGTCCCATGGCAAGCCCATATTCACCTTCTTTAGAAACTGCCAAACCATCATCCACAGGGCTGTACCATTATACATTTCCACCAACAGTGAATAAGCATTCCTATCTCCCTACATCCTCTCCAAAATTTACAGTTTTCTGACTTTTTAAGAAGCAGCCAGTCTAATAGGTGTGAAATGATATCTCATTGCAGTTTTGATTTGCATTTCCCTAATTGCTAGTGATGTTGAACATTTTTTCATGTTTTTTCACCATTTGTATTTCTTCTTTAGATAGTTGTCTTTTCAAGTCTTTTGCACATTTTAAAATTGGGTAGCTTTTGTTTTTATTATTGACTTGTATGATCTCTTTATATAGCATGGATATTAAACCATTATTGGATATATGATTTACAAATATTTTCTCCCATTGAATGGGCTGCACTTTCACCTTTTAACAATGTCTTTTGTGGTGTAAAGGTGTTTAATTTTGAGGAGGTCCCATTTATTTATTTTTTCTTTTGTTGCTCGACCTTTGGGTGTAAGGTTTAAGAAACACACAAGCAGCCCACATTGACAAAAGAAGAAATTGGTGAACTTAATAGATGAATCACAAATAATAAGATTGAATTAGTCATCAAAATCCTCCCAACAAAGAAGAGCCCAAGATTAGCTGGCTTCACAGGAGAATTCTACCAAGCATTCCTAAAAGGACTAACACAAATCCTATTTAAATTATTCCAAAAAATAGAAGTGGAGGGAACATTGTATAACTCATTCTATGATGCCAACATCACCCCGATAACAAAGCCACACAGAGATGCCACAAGAAAGAAACTGTATACCAATCTCTTTAATGTATCTAAATGCTAAAATACTTAACAAAATACTTGCTAATCATATTCAACGGCACATCAAACAAATTATACACCATGACCAAGTGGCTTTCATCCCTGGTATACAAGGAAGCTTCAACATAAGAAAATCAATGTAATATATCACGTTAAGAGATGGAAAGAACAAAATCACATGATCATCTCTATAGATGCAGAAAAAGCATTTGACAAAATACAGCACACTTTCCCAATAAAAACAGTTCAAAAGTTAAGAACAGAAGGAAACAGGAAACTCTCTCAATATGATAAAGGGTATATATGAAAAACCCACAGTTAACATCATATTCAATGGTGAAATCATAAAAGCTTTCCTCTAGGATCTGGAACAAGACAAGGATGTCCACTTCACTGCTCTTATTTAACATTGTGTTTTAAGTACTTGCTCAAGCACTTAAGCAAGAAAAAGATATAAAAGTCATCCAACTTAGAAAGGAAGAAATAAAATTTCATTATTTACAGATTACATGATCCTATACATAGAAAACCCTGAGAAATCTACAACAAAGCTTCTAGAACTGATAAATGAATTTAGTAATTTGGGAGGATAGAAGATCAACACAAAAATCAGTAGTATTTTTGTACACTATTAATGATCAATCTGAGGAGGAAATCAAGAAAAAATTCCATTTATAATTGCAATTAAAAGAATCAAATATTTAGGAATAATCTTAACTAAAGGAGTAAAGGATTGTACACAGAAAACTGCAGAACATTGTTAAAGGATTTCAAAGAAGACCTAAATAAATGGAAGAATATTCCATATTCAAGGATTGGAAGACTAAACATCATTAAGATGTCTGTCCACCCAAATTGATTTACAGATTTAATGCAATACCAATAAAATTTACAACAGCACTTTTTACTGAATTGTAAAAGCTAATTATAAAATTTATTTGGAAGGGCAAAGGGCCCTGAAGAGGCAAAAACATTTTGAAAAAGAAAAACAAGGTTGGAAGAATCACACTCTCTGACTTTAAAGCATACTACAAAGCTACAGTGGTCAAAACTGCATAGTATTGCCAAGAAGGTAGACATATTGACTAATAGAACTGAATTCAGATATTTCATATAGATGCTTCCATATAATTTCAACTATTTTTTGACAAAGCCACCCAGTCCACTTAACTGGGACAGAATGGCCTCTTCAATAAATGTTATTGAGTAATTGGATATCCATGTCTAAAAGAATGAAGGAGGATCACCATCTCATACCCTATATAAAAATTCACTCAAGATGGATCAAAGACCTAAATTTAAGAGCCAAGAGTGTAAAGTTCCTAGAAGAGAATGTAAGGAAGCATCTATGAAATCTTGTAGTAGGAAATTGTTTCATAATCTTTACACCCAAGGCACAAGCAATGAAAGATAAAATAGGTTAATGGGACCTCCTCAAAATTAAAAACTTTTGCACTTCAAAGGAGTTTGTCAAGAAAATGAAAAGGCAGCCTACTCAATGCTGGAAAATATTTGGGAACCATCTATCTGATAAGGGCCTGATATCCAGCATATATAAAGAAATCCTATGTCTCAAAAAGAAAAAGAGAAACAACCCATTTAAAAAGGGGACAAGAGATTTGAATAGACAGTTCTCCAAAGTAAAAAATACAAATTGCTAAAAAGTTCATAAACTGTGCTCAACATCACTAACTATTAGGTAAATGCAAATCAAAACAACAATGAGATATCACGTTACACCTCTTAGATTGGTGGCTATTTAAAAACAGAGGACTGCAAGTGTTGGAGAGGATGTGACACAAAGGAACACTCATTGACTGTGGGTGAGAAGGTAGTTTGGTGCAGTCATTGTGGAAAACACTTTAGTTGTCCTCAGGAAGCTAACTATGGATCCAGCAATCTCACTTCTGGTTATATACCCAGAAGACTTGAAAGCAGGGACAGAAACAGATATATGCACACCAATGTTCTTAACAGCATTATTCACTATTGCCAGAAATTGGAAGCAACCCAAGTGCCCATCAACACGTGAATGGATAAGCAAATTGTGGTATATACATACAATTGAATATTACTCAGCTGTAAGAAGGAATGCAGTTATTAACATAGACAACAAAGATTAATCATGAAGACATGTTGAGTGAATGACAAATATTACATGACCTAATTGATATGACTTAAGCAAATTGAGCAGATTCAGTGAGGTGAAGTCTGGAAGATAGGTTATTAGGAGACATAAAGGGAATAGAGAGTGGTGATACAATGCTCAATACATGCAAAATCTATGATAAGGTGGAAGGCAGTTGCTTGGCAATGGATGGGGATGATAGTGATGAAGTAATGCGATTTGGTTCTAGGGTGCAGGAATATGAAGGGGGGTAGGGTGTGGGTTTGGGTTGGGCTACCAATGGAAGTGAGGGGAGGGTTGGAGGAAAGAAAAGTGAATTCTGTTGATTTGCAGGTCTGTGATTAAAACTAAAATGGTGGGGAGGCCAAGATGGCGTTAGTGTAGGAGGGCACACACTGTAAGCTCCCAGAGCAAGGCGGATTGGGGACGGGGTCCTGCCCGGGGATCTGTGCTGTGCACGCGTGGAGTGAGAGGCTTGGGACATCTATCTGCACGGATCGGTGGCGTGGAACGAACAGTGGAGATTCGTGAGTTTTGAGGCTGCCGGTGGAGGTTGGCACAGGCGGCTGAGCCCCGCGGTTAGGGAAAAAAATAAAAAATAAAACGGCCATTTTGAGCCTCGGGCAGGGCGAAATTGTTTTATTTTCTGGGGATCTGGCTGCCTGGCGCCCCTTGGACCTTGTGTGAACAGAGCAAACGAACTAATCAGCACCCAGTGAACCGGAGGGGGGATTTTGTTCGGGCAACACAGCTGATTTCCATAGCCACCCAGGGATAAGACCCGGGCCGCTGCGGAGCCAGGAGGAAGGGACACTTCCCAAAGAAGGGAGGGTTCGGTTGGAAGACAGGGAAGGGTATTTTATATTTTTAGACATCGATCTGGCTGCCTGCACCACCCCATAGCTTTGGGGAGCAGATAAGCCGACCTGAAGCACCATTAGGCTGAGAGCAGACGCCAATCTGCACTCAAACTGATTTACTGAGCAGCCCGGTGATGCTGGAGCTCGGCGCCAGAAGGGGCGGAATCCGCCATCTTTAGCACTCCTCACTGACTAACATCAGAGCTTCAGCTAACCTGGGGAGTCCAGAAAGTGGTACATGCTTGATTAATTTCCACGGGCCCAGCTAGGGTCCCTTCCGTAAGGGGGTTGGTCTAGAGGAGGAATTATTTTGGGTCCTGCATTTGGCTAAATAAAAAAAAAAAAAAGTGAGGTCACCTCAACAAATGAAAATAAATTCTTTTTAATTTAGTTTAATTGCTAAAGCTGCTTCAGGACCTGCATATAGAACCCTGTGGGGAAATTCATTAATAAACACAAGTAGGCAGGAAGGATCCACGTGGACCCTAGGGGAATCATTGACCCCCCTTAGGGGGTTTGGCTGCTTGCCTGTGTGGATCTTTGGCTTCTCTCTGTTACTTTCTGGTCTATTGCTATTATTCCTGTTTTCCTCCCTCCTTCCTTTTTCCTTCTATTTTTTTTTTTAATAGGTGCTGGAGCTGGTCACTTATTTGCTGGGCTTCTTATTCAGTAATTTCCCATTCGCTGTATATATTGATTCTGTATTACAAACTATCGCTTATCCTTACTGCATCTTTCTGCCTTCTGTTTTCTGTTGTGGCTCTTAGAGACAACATTTTTTCAGAGGCTCACAACTTAAGGGTGTCAATTTCTATCCCACCTATTTTGTTTTCTTCTTCTTTTTTTTTTA
>JAKSZT010032066.1:1023867-1040859 GCA_026826555.1 Tolypeutes matacus | reverse complement strand
GAAGGCAATTACCAAATTCATCTGGAAGGGTAAGTGCACCTGAATAGCCAAAAGTATTCTAAAAAAGCAGAGCAATGTGGGAGGAATTTCGCTGCCTGGCCTTGAAACATATTACAAAGCCTCAGTGGTCAAAACAGCATGGTACTGGCATAAAGATAGACATATCGATCAGTGGAATGGAATTGAGAATCCAGAAATAAACCCTCACCTATACAGTCAACTGGTTTTTGACAAACCTACCAAGCCCACGCTGATGGGAAAAAAACAGTCTCTTCAACAAATGGTGTTGGGAGAACTGGATATCTATAACCAAAAGAATGAAAGAGGACCCCTATCTCACCCCCTATACAAGAATCAACTCAAAATGGATCAAAGATCTAAATATAAAAGCCAGGACCATAAAACTACTGGAAGAAAATGTAGGGAAACATCTTCAAACCTTGTAGTAGGTGGTGGTTTCTTGGACCTAACACCCAAAGCACGTGCAACAAAGAAAAAGTAGATAAATGGGACCTCCTCAAAATTAAACACTTTTGCACCTCACAGGACTTTGTCAGAAGGGTGAAAAGGCAGCCAAATCAATGGGAAAAAATATTTGGAAATCACATATCTGATAAGGGTTTAATATCCAGGATCTATAAAGAGATGTTACAACTCAACAATAAAAAGACAAATGACCCAATTAAAAATGGGCCAAAGACTTGAATAGACATTTCTCCGAAGAAGAAATACAAATGGCAAAAAAACACATGAAGAAATGCTCAACATCACTCATGATTAGGGAAATGCAAATCAAAACTACAATGAGATATCATTTCACACCTATCAGAATGGCCACTATTAAAAAGACAGAGAACTACGAGTGTTGGAGAGGATGTGGAGAGACAGGAACACTTCACCACCATGCACAGCCACACTGCCACCACTTGCAAGTGGCCACCATCATACGTGGCCTAGAGCCGTGGCCTGGGTGTCATCTACGCCTCTCCTCACTTTCAACCTTCACTACCAGTCAGGTACCAGATGTTGTCTGTTCTTCTTAAGAGCTTAACAGTAGTTCCACTTCTCACCATTTTTAATGCCACTGCCTTGGTTCTGTCCTCGCCATTTCTTCCCTAGTTAATGGACACAGTCTTGTAATTGGACTCCTCACCTCCATTCTTGCTCCTCACTAATCCGTTCTGCCAGCACTACCCAGAGATCCCAAAGATCACCCCCACGTTTGGAGATTTGCTAGAAGGACTGTCGGGCTCAGCATCTCGTGGTACCCAGGGCTGAGATGCAGACATATGGCCGGGTCCTAAGGGGGAAGGCCCAGCCGGTCCGGGGGCTCCTCGAGCTCCCTCCCTCCATGAGGGCACAGGGAGCACACACCTCCCCAGCGGCGAGCACACAGCCACACAGTGTGTACACGGGCACCCTCTGCCTGGCTCCTACAGTTCCAGTGCCCGAGAGAAAGCAGGTGTCTGCATCGACCCAGATGTTTGCACAGTTTAGCAGGGTGGAGCTCCCTTCTCTCTTAGAGAACTGTGGGAACTCTCCCAAATCCAAGTTCCCAGCTGCGGGCCGAGGGCCAGCCTTCCAAGCAGGCCTTTCCTTTATTAGTCTTCATTGGTTTTCTTCTTTTTCTTTTTGTTGGGCCTTTCTTAGGACAGCCGGCCAAGGCCTGGTATGGCGGCTGTTCCGTGTCCTGCCTCCTTTCCTTCTTGTTCTTTTTTCCTGTACCCCAAAGTAAATACGTAATCTTGTTAAAAAAAAAAAAAAGTATATATATATTTATATATATATATATATAGAGAGAGAGAGAGAGAGAGAGAGAATCATAAGAAATAAAATCACTTGGAATGCCTTCTCTCAGATTCCAATTACATTTTAGTATGTATTCTTCTAGTCTTTTTTTCGGTACCTATGTGCACACAGAAAAATGTACATTAAAAAGGCTGAATTCTTCACTAAATAATTGTGAATTTATGTTTTTTCCCTTCAAAACTTATTTTAAGAAGCAAAGGGTTACAAAGCTGAAGTCTCCTGGGTATCTCTCCCCAATGCCATTTCCCTTCCTTCCCAGAAATGACCATAATTTTGTGCTTATTGTCTTATTTAGAGTTTTGCAGGTATTATTTACCTATCTTAGAATTTTATATAAATATACCATAAGCCATTCTATAACTTTCTTATTTTTTGCTCAATTATGTTTTTGAAAGTTGTCTCTATGCGCATGAGGCTCTGATTTGATCATTTTAGTCAATGTACAGGATTCCATTATGTGTAAATATGTCACAATTCACCCATCATCCCACCAAGGAACAGTTGTTGGCAGTTTTTCCCTGTGATCTTCTCCCCAGCCATCTGTAAAGCCAGCTCAGTCACGTCTCAAGCTTCTCTGATGCTCGGATAGGTTTTGGTGTTTTCGTTCTAGTCTGTTGGTCTCTTATCCATGTAGTTATCTTTTAATGAAAATAAATCCTTGTAGCATTGCAGTTCAAAGCTACCAGACAGACCTGAGTTCAAATTCTGCCCCATCCTTATACAGCACAAGTTAGTTAACCTTTCTAAGCATAAATTTCCTAACCTGTAAAATAGTACCCACCTTATTGGATTGTGAGGATGGATTTAAATTATCCTTATAAAAACACTTAGTAAATAAACAGCAAACACTCAATAAATATGCAGGTTGTTATTCATATCATGTTTAATGGTTGCATGGTATTTCATTGTATGGATGGACCGTAAATTGTGTGATCATATCTCCTGTTTTTAGGTTATTTCTGCTTGCTTTGCTGCATTATTGTAAGATTTAAATGAGATAATACACATAAAGGGCTTGGGAAATTCCTGGCACATAGTTAGCACTTAGTAATGATGATTGATAAAAAGCTATGCGTATATTCTTAATTATTTCCTTAGGATAAATTCCTAGGAGAGAATTGCTGGGCCAGAGCCTGTGTGTTTGTAAGGCCCTCGACACAAGTTGCAATGGGTTTTCTGAAATCGAGGTCCAAGGATGACGTTTCCATGCTTAAGCCCTGCAGTGACCCCTGTGCCTGAGAAGAGGGTCCACACCGAGCTCCCTTGACCTAGCTCACCCCCTGCCTGCTTCTCCAGCTTCACCTCCCTGCAGTCCTCACAGCGCTTCTCACAGCCCTTGGCCCTTCTCAGCTCCTTTGTTCGTTAAAGCTTTCCATGTAAACACATGCCTCCTTGTCTTGGTACTTGAGATTGTTCCTGCCTAGAATGTTCCACCCGCTTCCCCAGATCAAAGCTTATCTTAGATCCCACTTTTGCCAAGAAACCTCCCTCCCTCCCATCTGGGTTAGGTCCCCCTCTGGTGTGACTTCATAGCTTGCTGTGCTTATCACGTTCACACTTACTCATTCTGTCTTGAAGTATTGTTTGGAAGCTTGCTGTCTTACTTGCTGGGCTCCAGGCTTCTCAAGGACAAGGAGAGGGCCTTGGCACAGGGCTCGGTATAAATAGTTGGTGCCGAATAAATGTTGGTTGAGCGGATGGATGAATGAATAATGGTGAGTAGGGCAGTCCACAAACCACACGCTTTTCCGTTCTTCCCAAGACCACACTCCCAGTCCCTCTCCATTGTAAACCCCAGAATTGCTGGATTTAACTGTGACCGATGATCAAACCCAGGACCTCATACATGGGAAGCAGGCACTCAACCACTGGCCTACATCCGCTCCCCAATGAGAGTTGAGTTTTTCGTTTGTTTGTTTTTGTTTTTTATGAGGTACTGGGGATTGAACCTGGAACCTCATACATGAGAAGCAGGCGCTCAAACCACTGAGCAACAGCCGCTCCCCTGTGTTTTTTTTTTTTTTTTTTTACTAGCTACTCAAAATCGTTTATTTACGGGGACAGTTAAAAAGGTTACAAAGGTTCAGTTCTGAACGACAAATTTGTCAAAGCCCTTGCTTACCAATTTTAGCTGAAGTTGCCTTGGGAATAGTATCTTCTCACTCAGTGTGATGGGCAGTGCCAGGTAAGTAGACTGGGGAAGTGAATGTCTCCTCTAGAGGAAGGCAAGCTTATATTTCATCCTCTTTAGCAACCTTGAACCATGACCTTTAACCTTTATGTTCCATGTTCCTTCTGACCCATAAGAATTTATTTAAAGATATTCTTCTGAAAGCAAAAAAGGAAGCCCACATCAATGATTACATAAATCAGAGGGTGGTAGTCGTGACTATTAAACTGTTCTTGGTTCCTTAAGCCCTCTACTATGTAAATCGAGATACTTTCTGATTTTCAAGCCCTCTCTGTTTAAAAAAAAAAAATAGCCTGATTCCTTCAGGCCCCTGGCTGCTAATTTCTCTGATTTCCTGTTATATCCTCCCCACCCCCACCCTAAATAGGCTCTCTGTTTGCACCTATTTTTCACTATTTTACAAGAGTTTGAAAGCTAAGACCTCCTAAATTTTGTTGTCTTCATAGAATACACCCAGATGAAGGAATAAAGACTGATAAAAACATTGCAGGCTTCTTCCCAACTGGTGACCTCTGCAGCAACCGGTCTGTGTAACTGAGAGCTGCTGGATTCAAGGCCCAGGTCTCCCTGCTCCAGCAGGCTGACCTCTAAGAGCTGAGTCACGGGGCTCAGGAATAACGGGTGCCAGCCTCAAGCTGTCTGTCGTCTCAGAGAGTGGGCCACACTAGCCGAGCGTTAAGGGCTGGACACTTTTCTGCTGTTCTTGGTGCAGCTGCCGGGCCCGGTTTCTTAGCTCCTCAGCTTTGGCTTCATCCTTATCCACACCATCCCCCAGCCTGTACATGCGGCCTGCATTGGCACACGCCCTGACATGGCCCAGGTCACAGGCTTTCAGTGAGGACTTCAACGCCTGGCTCATGTCCTTGGGGGAGCCGGGGGCACCATGGAGTAACGTGGCACTGAGGCTGAAGCAGCTGCTGGCATAGCTGCCATCACAGGCCCTGGCATAGTAGTCCCTGGCCTTCCCCAGGTCGGGCTGGCCGTCTTCATTGACCTGTCCATCATGTGCCAGGAGGCCAGCGTTGTGACATGCCTCCACAGACTTCTTTCCTGGCTTCTCACATGCCGTCAAAAAGCAGCTAGAGGCAGCTTTCAAATCCTGCATCATTCCACCTTTCCCGGTCACATAATAGGCTCCCAGTTTGTAGCAGCTATCACTGTGCTGGTTCTCTTCACAGTTGAATTTCAACACTTTGGCAGCCTCATCAGAATTCTGGATCCCTTCCAAATAGTCCACGAGCCGATAGCACCCGTCCGGGTCCTTCTCGCGGTAGCACTGATAGTGGCACTGCACCTCCATGTTCTCTAGAAAGGCCTTCACTTGCTCCTCGTCCTGGAAGTCCACCACGCCGGCCATACCGCTCGCTCGCCCACCGGGTCACCCACCCGCTCCCCTCTGTTTTAATTACATTCCTGGTTGTGAGAAACGGGAGACCTGGTCAGCTAGCTCAAGTAAAGAGAGTCACACAAAGCCCAAGAGGGCTGGATCCTGCATAAACCCGTGGAGGAATGTGCCCGGGCTGTGGGCAGATTGGAGCCCACGGGCAACACCAGGTGGACTGAGGGCCTTTGGCCCTGAGAATCCTTGGCTCTTGGCTTCTGTGCCTCCCCATTAGTGTGGCTGAGCTGTTCTGCCCCTGCCTGCCTCTGGCCCACCGCCTGCACAGGCCACGTGTGATCTGGGAACATACGCACTCGTGGGGCCCCCGCGGACTCATAGGCTCTGCTTCCTGGTGGCCATGGTCCCCTGGCTGCTCCAGCCACTCCTGTCCCTCATGACGCCCTTTCAGCCCGTCACCCACTTGTCCTGACATTTCTCAGGCCACATCCCGAGGAAGTAAGGTTACACCTCAGCTTGCTGCTCACCCTGCGGCTTGCCCGCATCATCCGTGTGGCACAAAGCGTGGCTGCCCAAGGGCCTTTGGCCTGGGGTGTTTGCTTGACATGTCTTGGCCATATAGTCATTTACACAACCGCTTTGCCTTTTGTCCAGTAATCGTGCAGGGCCTGTTGGATGTGAGTCTGTTAATACAGTGTGAACTTCGTGGTCTGGACTCCCAGGAACATGATTCTGTCTTCAGGATCAAAGCTGTGTTCTGATTGGCGTATCCAGGGCCTTCCCCCTCCCATTCCAGGGTGGGACGGCCACCCCCGGGCTTGCTCTGCGTTGCCTGCCCTTTTGTAGGGTTTGGGAATGAGGGTGGGTATGTAACTCCCCATATGGAGATTTCTGGCTTCGTGGGCCTGAAAACTGCAAAACAGGACTGATCTCTCTCATCCCTTTTCCTCGTCTCACACCTCTGCCTCGGTAGGACTCTGCCCTTTCCTCAAGCACACGGGAGGGGATGGCCACTGTGTCTCCGACTGCCAGATACCAGGTGAGGTAGACTTTCGTTTTTCTGAAATACTCTCTCAGTTTCCAGAATGTAAGCACTTTTCTTTCCCCATCCTGGAGCTTCTTTGTTCCACCAGATCAGACCAAGTTGGATGAAGGAAGGACCCTAGGGGAGTACTTTCTTCTCGTTTGACTGAGGCATCCTCCAGTAGCCTGTTCTTGCCTTGAACATATGCCATTAGCCTGTCACCAGGCCAGTGGCCTTTGTGCTGAGTAGTTTTTGTCTAAAAACGGATAGTACAGGTCTGGCTGGAAGGTTTGGGGAACATTGGGCTGGTTCTGGCCCTGACTGTCCCTTTAGTACATCCATGTATGGACAGAGAACTGGACTCAGTGTTGGGGACTATTGGGTTAGGCTGGAGGGTGTGGCATACTGTGAGCCCTTCAGTGAGGCCATCAGAGTCCCGAGGGTCTTCTGTGGGTAGAGACAGGTGGCTCAGCCCATTCCTGCCCAAGGGCAGAGATCCCGATAGCCTGCTCTGGCGTAGAACTTGTGCAGGCACACTGGAGCCCCATCTGGGGGTTTAGGATGCAGTCTTACAGAATTACAGTGCACTGGAGCTGAAAGGGATCCTGAAGATCATCTCATCCAACATCATACTTAAGGTTTGTTAAAAACAAAAAAAAGGACAATTGGCAAAATTTGAATAAGGTTGTAGATTAGATAATGGTATAATATTATTTTCCTGATTTCTACAATTATGCTGTGATTATAGAATGCCCTTATTTTTAGAAAATATACATTGAAATATTTAGGAGCAAAGGGGCATCAAATTTGCAAAGTACTTTCGAGGTCAGGGGAAAAAATAGGAGAAATGTCTATATATAGAGAGATAGACAAAGCAAATGTGGAAAATGTTAATATTTGGGGAAACTGGGTGAAGGGTACACAGAAAGGTCTCTGTAAGTCTGCAAAAGGGTCCCCTGGTGTTTGGAGACTCAGCTCTGAGTGGAGTGCAGTGGGATTATGATCTAGAACTTCTTGCCTCAGGTCATTGTTCCACTTCCCCCAAATGCTTCGAACCCTGCATTGCCAGAACCAATTCCTTTCCCCCTTCCACACCCTCCATGGCTGTCATCTTTCTTCATGTGTCTGGTCCACGTAAAGGGAAGGGGGATGAGTAAGGGAGAATGTGATTGTGTTTCCAGGAATCGATGACATTCGAGGATGTGGCCGTGGACTTCACAGAGGAGGAGTGGAGGCATCTGGCCCCTGCTCAGAGGGACCTCTACAAGGAGGTGATGCTGGAGAACTACAGGAGCATTGTTTCCCTGGGTAAGCGTGGCTTCCCACAAGGAGTTAGAACCTACACTGTGTTCATGTGAGTTGAGGGGGCCTGATCAATTAGTGCCTCTTCTCCCCCACCAGAGTTCTAAACCAACTGAGAGACAAGACAGAAGAGTAGAAGGATGTGGCTTGGTTGTCCAGGCACAGTGGGCTTCCTAATACTGAACCCCAGCTTTGGACAGACTTGCTCACCCAGCCACAAGCAGTGCTGAACAACTATGGATTCCTTCCCGTAGAAAACACAGGGCTGGGAGGAGCAGAGCAGAGTGTGTGTTTGATGTAGGAAGCTGGCCTTTAAGAGAGTGGGTGGCAGTAGAGGCTGTTTCATATGCCCAGTTCTTCTCCCAATTTATCAGTCAGGAAACTTACTTAGCTCCATTCAGAGAAGTAAGGGACACCCATGGCAAATAAGGTCTCTTCAAGATGTTACTCCAGTTAAGGTGTGGCCCAGCAAAGTCGGGTTGGACTTTAATCCAAATTCCTGGGGTCCTTTATAAGCAGAGTGAAAGTCAGACAGAGAGAGAAGCCACGGGGAGAAGCCAGAAGCTAGAAGTCAATGAAATCCAGAGGAGAAAGGAGAAGACATCATCATGTACATCTCCATGTGTTGGAAAAGTCAAGAAACGCCAAGGATTGCCGGCCAGCCAGTAGATTCCAACCGCAGGAGGAAGCCAGCCTTCCAGCCTCTGAAACCATGAGCCAATCAATTCCTGTTGTTAAGCCCACCCATTATGCGGTACTTGTTTTAGCATCTAGGAAACGAAAACAGTTTCTGGTACTGGAAAGTGGGGTGCTGCTATGACAGATCCCTAAAAATGTGGAACCAGCTTTGGAATTGGGTAATGCATAGAGGCTGGAAGAATTGTGAGGCGCTTGGTAGAGAGAGCCTAGATTGCCTTGAAGAGACTGTCAGTAGAAATGTGGACACTAAGGGTACTTCTGATGAGACCTTAGAGGAAATGATGAATGTGCTGTTGGGAAACTGGAAGGAAGGCGAACCTTGTAATAAAGTGACAGAGAACTTGGCAAAATTGTGTTCTGATATCAGGTTGAAAGTAAAACTTGTAGCAATGAACTTACATTTAGCTGAGGAGGTCTCCAAGCTAAGTGTGGCAGGTGCCACCTGGCTTCTCCTTGCAGCTTATAGTAAAATGCGAGAGGAAAGGGATAAGCAGAGAACTGAGCTCTGAAGCACACACACACACACACACCAGAAATTGATGGTTTGGAAAATTCTGAGCCTTCCAGATAGTGTGCTCTGAGACCAGGATCAGAAGTGGCTCCATCAGGGACCTCCCTGAGCTTCCAGGAGTGAGGGTTTAATTGAACAACCATTTGCTAAAGAGGATGTGGCTGAATGTGGACCCAGCGAACCACTTCAGTGAGGCAGGATTGGAATTGCAGTGGCCCAGGAAGGAGCTGTGGAAAGCTCTGCTGTCTGATGGTCGGACCCGCTTGAACTGCACACAGAGCCAGCAAGGCTTTTGCAAAATTTGTGTGAGCAGAGCCACTCCAGCCTGGACTGAAAGAAACTGAGAAGGGATGGACCGAAGGAAGAATGACTTCAAGGGCAGAACCGTGGAAGCCGAGGTCTGAACCAAGAGGACCTCCTCAGACCCAGAAAGCAGGCCCATCCGCGTGTATGGAAAGGGTGGGCCTGCCCCTGTCCTTGGAAGGGCCAGGTCTCGGGCCCCGTTGTTCAGGGAGAGCGCCACCACCTCAGTGCTTGGCGATGGGGCCCCGGCCCCGGTTTCACAGAGAGCCCGGCTGCCATCCCAGTGCCTGGAGAAGGTGGGACCTGGGCCCCAGCCTTAGAGGGGAGCATGGCTGCTGCTCAGGCTCTTGTAAGGGATGGGGCTGTCATTCCATCAGGAGATGGACAAGACATTGATCACAGATTATTCTTAGACCTTGAAATCTATTGGAGTTTGCCCTGCTGGGTTTTGAATTTGATTGGGACCTATGATCCCTATTTTCCTTCCAGTTTCTCTCTTCTGGAATGGGAATGTTTGTCCTATGCCTGTGTCACTATTGTATATTGGAAGCAGATAACTTGTTTTCTAGATTTCACAGGTCTATCAGACAAAGGAATTTTGCCCCTGGACAGATCAGATCCATATTGACTTTGATGGAACTTTGTACTTAACACTGTTACAAAGAGTCACTGTTACTGAAATGACTTGAAGCTTTTTGGAATGTTGTGGTGGAATGTATATATTTTGCATGTGTGAAGAGCACAGAGCTTGGTCCAGAGGGATGACGTGGTGGATTGAATTGTGTACCCCAGTTAGGACATGTTCTTGTCCTTGGTCTGCATCTCCAGATGTTCCTTCAGTTATGGTGTGGCCCAAGTGAATCAGGTTGAGCTTTAATCCACATTACTGGAGTCCTTCATAAACAGAGTGAAAGTCATATAGAGGGAGAAGCCACGGGGAGCAGCCAAAAGCCGGAACTCAATGGAACTGGACAGAGAGAGGAGAGGACATCACCATGTACATCACCTTGTGACATATAGCTAAGGAACACCAAAGATTGCCCTGGGAGGAAGCAAGCCTTCTAGCCTCAGAAACTGTGATCCAGTAAATCCCCGTTGTTCACCCAACCCATTGTATGCTTTTGTTTTAGCATCTAGAAAACTGAAACAATAGGTCATCGAAGATATGTTTGGTTTTGAAAATTTGTCTTCAGTGCAGTCTTAGATGTTCACAGAAAGCATTTCCTAATTATAAAGGATTGGGTGACAGAGGGAAATGGAAGTGCTATTGTTGTTACCAGTTATTTATAAGAAGGAAAGCTGGGCTCCTGTGGGTAAGGAGTACCTCTCAAGATCTTCAAGAATCAGAGGCTAGACAGTGCATAGATGTGGAAACAAATGTAAAATAACAGCAGGTGGCAGTAAAAGAAGTCACCTTACAGATTTCATACAAGGCAGGTCAGAAAAGCAAGTGCATCACCCCTGGATTCACTTAAGTAGGGCCAATACGGAAAACAGAACAGAATATTCAGGAGGTATTAAGGGAGACTGAGGAGCCTTTGCCACAGGCTTTGAATGATGACATATTGGGGAATATAGAATTTCTTAAGGTGAGGGACAAGAAAGCCAAAGGGAGGTGATGGCGGTGGCTATTTTGTCACAGAGAGTCAGTATATAACCAGACAGATGACTCTCAGGCCCAATAAGAAAGTGCCTTTCCTTCCCAAGTAGGGATCCCAGTGTGAGGGAAGTTTAGACCTCAGGCCCGTTGCCGGGGGTGGGGGTGGGGGTCTGCTTTTTATATAACCGAAAATAGCTAGGTTCACTTCTAGGAGCTGCTCTAAGGAGATAATAGGATTAGCAGCAGCCAATAGTGTGGGTAGATAATAATCATATCATTGTTTGATAGAGGCAAACTTTACAAACAATCTAGATGTCTATCTGCAGGGAATTGGTTAAAAAATTATGTTATCTCATAAATGGAATATCATGTAACTGTTAAAATGGTGAGGTAGATCTGTACTGATTGAAATAAAATTATAGTTTTCATTCATTATGTTAAAAAAATCAAGTTACAAATTAGCATGTATTTCATTACCTAGCTTTTAACAGAATATATCTGTGGGGATTTTTTGGTTTCAAAATGAACAGAAACAAAAAAACATGAATACAAAATTTGAAAGGTGATTTTCCTTTTTTACTTGTACATACCTCTAAATTTCCTACAATAAGCAGGACTTACTTGAGTAAACAAACCAACAAAAATGGGTGCCTTTATTAGACTTTTTTTTTTGCTCAGGATGATCTTTTTCACTCTCACCTTCCCTGAGCCAAAATCTCTTTCTCCCCATCCTCCCACTTTTAAAGGGGGAGCTTCCCGTTCACTTCACGAGGAAGAATAAACACATTCATTCTTATGGATTTTTTTCAACTTTCTGACCAAGTGGTACTTGTTCCTTCTTAGAATCTGAATCTTGATTCCTTTCAGAGATACCCGCTGCTTGCCCTCTGCTTTCCTAGCACTTTCTGACATTTGTGTTTTCTTTCTGAAAGATTAAGAGGCTGGGATTAAGTTGTGGAATAGTTATGTATTTTCATCACATACCGCCACCGTGGCTTGTTTCTTTCTCCCTGAGCAGGCCTTCCCGTTCCTCAACCTGATGTGATTTTTCAGTTGAAAAGAGGAGGTGAGCCATGGACCATTAGTCTTCCTGGATCTGAAGAGAGAGAATATCCAGAATGTGTCTCTCTAGGTAATTGAGTATTAACTGGCCGGGGCAGAGCTCTGTGTTGTTTTGTGGTGGTTCTTTGGGTGTGGGGGAGAATATCAGGTAGCACCTTTTTCTCACGTTTAAATCTTCTGCTTTAGTGTTGTTTTTTTTTCATGTCACCCACCAGCTTTCATTTTTTTCCCTCTATATCTTAAAGTATTGCTCATATGTATTCATCAGATTTTTATTTTCTCAGATCTGTCGTGTTGCCCATTCACATTTCAATATTCCCATTCATCACCATCCTCTCCACTTAGTATACTCTCCTAGTTATCCAGGTCACACTTCCCTGGCTACTCTCCCATTTTCTGAGATGTCCACTTTCATTTCTACTCCCTGCCACCTTCTGTATTCCCAAGTCTCAGTCTTGCCCCAGAGCGGAAGACTATTCTTAAGCACAAGCAATGCAGTGACTTTACATCACTTTCAGGTACACCATTGTAACATTTCTTTCCTAGTTCAAAAAAGAAACTGCATGTGTGTTTTCTGTTTGTTCTAGATGGAGAGATTAAGTCTGAGATTCAAGATACTTCAGAAGAAGAAAAAGCAGAAAGAACATTGAGGGAAAGGCTTGGAAGTAAAAGCCCACCATGTTCTAAATTTGGAGTTCATGTACCAGAGGGTAGATTGGAAACACTGAAGGAAAACTCTGCAATGGAGACTTGCAAGAAATCCCTTTCCCAGGAGAAAAGCTTGCGGCGAGGCTCAGCCCCTTCCAAGAAAATTCTCACTAAAGAGAGAGACCAAGAATGTAGTGATTGTGGGAAGACCTTTTTTGACCACTCATCCCTTATCCGCCATCAGAGGACTCATACTGGAGAGAAGCCCTACGGATGTCCTGAATGTGGGAAAGCCTTCAGTCACAGGAGCAGTCTCAGTAGACATCTGATGTCTCACACTGGGGAGAGCCCCTATGAATGCAGTGCATGTGGGAAAGCCTTCTTTGACCGTTCGTCCCTAACTGTGCATCAGCGAATTCATACTGGAGAGAAGCCCTTTAAGTGCAATGAGTGTGGAAAAGCCTTCTTTGACCGTTCATCCCTTACTCGACACCAGAGAATCCATACTGGAGAAAGTCCTTATGAATGTGATCAGTGCGGGAAAGCCTTTAGTCAGAAAAGTATTCTTACACGGCATCAGCTAATCCATACTGGTAGGAAACCTTATGAATGTAATGAGTGTGGGAAAGCTTTCTATGGTGTCTCATCACTGAATAGACACCAAAAAGCTCATGCAGGAGAGCCTCGCTATCAGTGTAATGAGTGTGGAAAGGCTTTCTTTGACCGCTCATCCCTTACTCAACATCAGAAAATTCATACTGGAGACAAGCCATATGAATGCAGCGAATGTGGGAAAGCCTTTAGCCAGAGATGTCGACTTACTCGACATCAGAGAGTTCATACAGGAGAGAAGCCCTTTGAATGCAGTGTGTGTGGGAAAGTTTTCAGTTCTAAATCATCAGTCATTCAACATCAACGACGTTATGCCAAACAGGGAATAGACTGAATTGGGTGAAAGCTTTAGTCAGACAAAAGACCTCCAGAAAACCTTAAGATAGGTCACTATTTGATCTTTCTATCCATTCTGGCCGCTGTTCTCTCCTGCCTCTGCTGCCAGTGTTTGAATAAGCACTCTATACCTACTGTGTTGCAGAACTGATGTAGGATGCCTGAAATTAGGATATAACTTTAAAGATCCAAAGTTAGGATATCACTCTAAAATCCAAAATTTTGGAGAAGTTTGTCAGGTAATACGAAAAATGTTAGGAGGAGAGTCTCAGGCATACCTCTTGTCTGAGTACAAGAACTTGAGTCCATGTGTCACTGCACTTTAAAAACTGGAAGCTACAATAAGAGGGGAAAGATAAAATTATGTCAGAGCGGCACTGTTGCTTCCAGTACAGTTCTTTTTTATAGCTATTAGTCCCTCTCTCTTGGAGCTTTTTGGGGCACTGACCTTGTTCTTTTGTGTCTCAGCTTTGAGATCTCTTACTTCTACTACTACCAGTAGTAGTAGTAGTTAGCACATATTGAGTGCTTATTACGGGTAAGTACTCAGCTAACAGTTTTATAAAGGCAGGTTATTTGGCCTCTCAACAACCCTAGGAAGTAGGTACTATTACTGTCATCATTTTACAGATGAGCAAAATGAAGTTTAGAGAGGTTGGATGATTTGCCCAGGGTGACAGTAAATGTGAGATCAGGTCTTGAGGTCGGGTCTATCTTGAAAGTTTTTTCTCTTTGCCATTATGCCAGGTTGGCTTGTTTTATAGTTTGTGTACATGGTTCATCTCCTCAACTAGATTGTAAGCACTTGGAGGTGTGACTTATGTTTCTATATCTCACTCAGTGCCTTGCATATAATAGGTGCTCAATAAATATTTATCTGAATTAATGACTTTTCTTTTTACCAAGTTCTCTCTATTCAAAACACCTCTTGGATTCACAATCTTTCTCTAAATTTTTACAGCCTGACCTATACCTTTCTCATTCCATGCTCACAGTCACTTCCTAATTTGAGTTCTTCCCTCTTCATTATTGAAGGAGGACATGCTAAGCTATGGTGCAGTAACAAACCAACCCCCCAATAAACAAAGATTTATTTCTTGCACTATGTCTGGTGTGGGTCACTCTGTCTTAGTTCAGCCTCATCGTTTAGAGCGTGTAGTCTCTGGGTCATTGTGGAAGAGGCAGAGGAAGCTGGAGGATAGTTTTAAGGGCTGGGTGTACATCACTTCTGTCCACATCTCAAGCCAGAACCCAGTACCTGGAGGCTCAGAAAGTAAACAATCACATCGCTATTTGGTGATCATCAGAGTTAGAGTTTGTTTATCACTGCTGGAATCCTTCCAAATGGCCTCTGCCTGCCCATCATTGCCTTACTCAAGCCTTAAAATAGCTCCCTATTAAATGAAAACTTCTCTGAATATTTAAGGTCTGCCTTAACATGATCCTACATTGCCAATCTTTTATCTCTTGACTCCCTAGACTCTTCTGTTTCTTGGGCCCAGCCCCATGTTTTTATCTTATTAAAGATCAGGCACTGGGTGACCTTGACCCTAGGTGGCTGCATCCCCTTGTGCTGGCTTCATGTGAAGCCCGGAAGAGGGATTCTGAAAGTCTGCGACTT
The DNA here is from genome assembly GCA_026826555.1 of Tolypeutes matacus. Classification (NCBI taxonomy): domain Eukaryota; kingdom Metazoa; phylum Chordata; class Mammalia; order Cingulata; family Chlamyphoridae; genus Tolypeutes; species Tolypeutes matacus. The sequence goes on along the minus strand of JAKSZT010032066.1, from coordinate 1,025,802 downwards.
AGGTTGCCCTGCATGGATCCCAGCAGACCAAGATGAATTTCTCCCAGGAATTGAAGACGGATCAACAAGCCAGATTGCCAAGCAGATATCCCCTTCCCCAGTCTCCTACCAACTCTGCCAGTCTTTGTCCATCTTTCTTAGAGTGGATGATTTGCAGGAGAAAGTACTTTTCTTTTTTGGACTTCTGAAATAACTTGAGGAAAAACACCTCAGCAGTGTATAATCTATCAATCAGTGTGGATTATATTAGATATTTTAAAATAGCAAGTAGGAAATAAAAGGGCCTATTGACACTTGGCTGATGACTGTCCATCCGAGTTTTAACTCTTAATTTACTGCCTTGTTAAATTAAGGCTTAGGTATTTCCCTAAAATTGTCAGCAAGATGAGGTGAAAATTTAGACCCCACACAGACTTTTGAGTAAGTTTATTTTTTGATCTTGTGTTTTTTTTTTTTTTTTTAACTTGTACATTTAATAATTAAAAACATAAGCAATTAAAAACTAAAAAGTAAACACAGATGAATAAATATATACATTTCTCCATTAAATGTAATGGATACATGTAAAATTTTTTGTTTTGTTTTTTGTTTGTTTTTTTGTGTGTGAATCAAACAATATATTACACAATATATTTGGTTCATAGTAATGCATTCACACAGTATTGTCCTTTTGTGTCTGGACTGCTTCACTCAACATAATGTCCTCCAGGTTCATCCATGTTGTCATATGCTTTATGACTTCATTTCTTCTTACAGCTGCATAATATTCCATCGTGTGAATAGACCACAGTTTGTTTATCCATTCGTCTGTTGATGGACACCTGGGTTGTTTCCAGCTTTTGGCAATGGTGAATAATGTGGCTATGAACATGGGTGTGCAGATGTCTGTTCATGTCACTGCTCTCAGTTCTTCTGGGTATATACCCAGTAGTGGTATAGCAGGGTCACGTGGCAAGTCTATATTCAACTTCTTTAGGAACTGCCAAACAGTCCTCCACAGGGGCTGTACCATCCTGCATTCCCACCAACAGTGAAGAAGTGTTCCTGTCTCTCCACATCCTCTCCAACACTTGTAGTTCTCTGTCTTTTTAATAGTGGCCATTCTGATAGGTGTGAAATGATGTCTCATTGTAGTTTTGATTTGCATTTCCCTAATCATGAGTGATGTTGAGCATTTCTTCATGTGTTTTTTTGCCATTTGTGTTTCTTCTTCGGAGAAAAGTCTATTCAAGTCTTTCGCCCATTTTTTAATTGGGTCGTTTGTCTTTTTATTGTTGCATTGTAACATCTCTTTATATATCCTGGATATTAAACCCTTATCGGATATGTGATTTCCAAATATTTTTTCCCATTGAGTTGGCTGCCTTTTCACCCTTCTGACAAAGTACTGTGAGGTGCAAAAGTGTTTAATTTTAAGGAGGTCCCATTTATCTACTTTTTCTTTTGTTGCACATGCTTTGGGTGTAAGGTCCAAGAAATACCACCTACTACAAGGGTCTTGAAGATGTTTCCCTACATTTTCTTCTAGTAGTTTTATGGTCCTGGCTTTTATTTTTAGATCTTTGATCCATTTTGAGTTGATTCTTGTATAGGGGGTGAGATAGGGGTCCTCTTTCATTCTTTCGGTTATAGATATCCAGTTCTCCCAACACCATTTGTTGAAGAGACTGTTTTTTTCCCATCAGCGTGGGCTTGGTAGGTTTGTCAAAAACCAGTTGACTGTATAGGTGAGGGTTTATTTCTGGATTCTCAATTCTATTCCACTGATCGTTGTGTCTATCTTTATGCCAGTACCATGCTGTTTTGACCACTGTGGCTTTGTAATATGTTTCAAGGTCAGGCAGCGAAATTCCTCCCACATTGCTCTTCTTTTTTAGAATACTTTTGTCTATTCAGGTGCACTTACCCTTCCAGATGAATTTGGTAATTGCCTTC
>JAKSZT010032066.1:995471-1008867 GCA_026826555.1 Tolypeutes matacus | reverse complement strand
TTGTATAATTCTATCAGAAGTCTCTTTGGGGGTTGCTTCTCTGGCTGAAGCACTTCCATGATATTCTAAGGCCTGTTTGGCATAACATCTCTGATGTTGGATGATAGATGACTTGCAGCTGAAAACCTTCCCACACATGCTGCATTCATAGGGCTTTTCTCCAGTGTGAACTCTTTGATGTTGAATAAGCCGTCTTTTCTGGAGGAAGGCTTTCCCACATTCAGTGCATTACAGGGCTTGTCTCCACTATGAATTTTCTGATGCTGATGAAGGGATGAGTGGTCAAAGAAAACTTTCCCACACTCATTACATTCAAAAGGAGTCTCTCCAGTGTGCACTCTTCTGTGGCGAATAAGGCATGAGCGGTAAAACAGAGCTTTGCCGCATCCCTTACATTCATAGGGCCCCTCTCCAGTGTGAGTGAGCTTATGGCGAGCAAGAATACTTTTCTGGCTAAAGGATATCCCACATTCTGTACATTCATAAGGACTTTCTCCAGTATGAATTCTCTGATGTCGAGTAAAAGATGAGCGGAGAAAGAAGGCCTTATCACATTCACGACACTTAAAGAGCTTCTCACCAGTGTGAGTTCGCTCATGTTCAGTAAGGGTTAATTGGTCTTAGAACGTTTTCCCACATTCATTGCATTCATAGGGGCTCTTCCCACTATGAGATACCAGATGTTTATTAAGACTACTCTTATACCTGAAGGATTTCCCACATTCTTTACATTCATGGGAATTCTCTCCAGTGTGAGTCCTCTGATGGCGGGTGAGAGATAAATGGTTAAATAAGGTCTTTCCACATATGCTACATTCAAAGTTTCTGTCCTTGCTCCTTGTTTTCTTTGGAGGAGTTGATTCTTGCCTTGAGTACTTCTCCTTGTGGAAGGATTTCGTCCAAGTCTCCCCTAAAGGATTTTCTTTTGTTCTGCCCTTAGGTCCAAATGCAGAATCCAGAGAAGCATTTTTTCTCCAATTTTTCAATTAATGTTTTTTGTGACTTTACTTCTTTAGAAACATCCTGCTTTTGAGTTGAGTCGTGGGACTCAGGCCTGGCCTTCTGGTCTAAAATAAATAGAAAACACAAATATAGCTGGTGTCAATACCAGTGTAAAAGAAAACACTGGGTATGTTAAAAAAAGAACAAATACAAAGTACTGCATCGTTCATTGTATCTCCCTAAAACAAAAACATCTGGCTGAAAAATGGCAGAGGAAAAGAGAGGAATAGAGGCTAGAAATGGAAGGTGGGCATTTGGCCCCTAAACATGTTCCAATTATTCATCCATTAGATAGTTGCTAACTAGGGGCCCACAGTGCCAGGCACAGAAAAAGGCACTGGGGCTGTACTGGACCAGCAGACATGGTCCCTGCTTTCATGATGCTGATATTCTACTAGTGAAGACAAAGAATAATCAAACTAGGACAGAGGGGGATAAGTACTGTGAAGGGAAAATGAATGGGAGTTGGAGTAGGGCTTCTTTAGAGGGACCCTCAGGAACAGACTCCTAGAGTCAGCTGAGATCTGAAAGATAAGTTAATCTTGTAAACAGCCAAAAGAGGAGCATCTCAGGGAGAGGTACATACAGAAAACCAGGGACACACCCAGAAGCATGGCGATGAGCAGGGCAGTTAGTTGCATGTCACTAAGTATAAACAGCAGATAATAAGTAGGGAGATGGGCTAGCACTTGAGAAAGTCAACTGTCAGTGACTACTGAGTGGTATTTAAAAGGAAGAGGAAGGAGACATGGTAAAGGATAAGCAGGAAAGATGAGACAGTGTTACCAGAGTTAAAATAAAGAGAAGTCTCAACGCTCTCATTTCCCTTGGTCTCTATCTGCCCCCTCAAAAAAAAAAAAAAAAGAATAGGAAGGGCCCTGTCATGCACAGTTCCATTTATTCATTCATCAGACAGATATCTGAGTGTGAGCTAGGTACCAGTTACGGTTCTAAGCACTGGAGATAAAATATTGAGAAAGAAAAAATAAAAAATCTCTAATGGAGTCTGCGTTTTAATTAGGGATGAGGGTGGTATGGGTGGACAGACGATAAACAAAATAAAGAAGTGAAAATATAGTATGTTTGGGGACAGAGCCAGGAAGAAAGATGGGTGGTGTGGGTGCTGGGGTGGTGGGAGAGCGGTGGAGAGAGCTCCGTTTCCAATAGGGTGGTCAGGGAAGGACCAACGGAGAAAGTGACATATTTGAACAAAGACTTGAAGAAGGTGAAAAGAAATCCATGTGGATTTCCAGGGGACCAGTTTTCTAGGCAAAGACCCTGCATGACAATGACCATCTCCACATACACAGGAGACCCCTAGGAGTGGTCTCTATGTGGACCATCTGGCTTAGTCCCATCTGCTTTGTGCACAGTTCCCTAGAAAAGTACTTCCTGGGATGTCTCTCTCTTCAGCTTCCTGAAAACCAACTTTCCATGGCGCTTCACCTCTCTTCAACTGGGAAATCACATCAGACTTAGGAACTAGAAGTCCTGCTCACAAAGAAAACAAAAAATGGCTTCTTGGAATGGAAATTCATAGCCTTCTCAGGGTTTACCAGCCTCTTACCCTCTAGGGAGGAAAATGGAACTATCCAGAATGTTTATATGCTAATTTCTAGAATAAGATGTAATCACCTCTGAAGGGAAGGACTGATTTCTAGAAAATCTGAAATAGTTGACCTAATTCTTTCCCTGAGAATCTTCCCAAAATGGAACTAGGTGTTCTTATAGGTTGAAGGAAAGTTCTCGGCTTAGAAGATTGTAATAAGGAGAATGTTCTGCATCTCAGGGCCAGCACCATGAAGCAACTCCATTTCCTTTTTTTTTTTTTTTTTAACTGGGAGGTCCCGGGGATCGAACCCGGGTCCCTCCATATGGGAGACGGACGCCCAACCAGTTGAGCCACATCTGACCCCCTCCATTTCCTTTTGTAGCCTTTTAAATAATAAATTCTTATTTCTGAATTATATTTTTGTGCAATTGTAATGAATTTGATAAAACTACAAATCAAACTGGAAAAGCTTTAGAAATATAATTCAATTTATGTACAGATAATATACTTAAAACTCAAAACATAATTTCAGAAATCTTTACAAAGATAAATTATGATGCTTTCAGCTTTAAAAATTTTAAAGTAATATTTATAAAGCCTTAGTTTTCTATATTTAACTTTCAAATGCATTATGAAATATTTAAGATATACAAAAGGTCTAGAGACCGAAACAAACACTTATGAACCCATCACCCAACTTGAGAAATCAACATTAATAGCAAGATTGAAGCCTCTCTCTGACCCCCTCTCCCTTCTCCCCATTAGGCAACCACTTGGGTGCCTGCCTACCACATGGGAGGTCCTGGGTTCGGGTCCCAGTGCTTCCTAAAAGAAGACAAGCAGATACCGCCTCCCACCGCATCAGAGATAGATGTTGCCAAAACAGAGCTAAACACCACTTCCCGCCGCAACAGAGCTAGATGCCACCTCCCTCTGCAATGAGCTAGACTCCGCCCCTGCCACAACAAGCAAAGGCCACAAGCCAGCAGACGCCACAGCCCATGGGGAGCGGATGTGGCTCAGGCTGTTGGGCACTCGCCTCTCATGTCGGAGGTCCTGGGTTCGGTTCCCGGTGCCTCCTGGAGAAGGTGAGCAAATAATAAGCAGACAGACAAGAGAACCATCTAGGGAGAGGGGGGAATAAATAAAGAAAAATTAAAGAGTAAATTAAAAGAAACACATCTTTAAAAAAATACATTAGAGGCACATAGGAGTAGATTTGACTTGCTTGAAGACAGAATTAGTGACTTCTAAGACAGAGCATCTGAACTGGAAAAGACAGGAGAACAGAAAAAAGAGAATGGAAAAATGGAACAGAGTCTCAGGGAATTGAATGATAATGTGAAATGCACAAACATTTGCATTATTGGTGTCCCAGAAGGAGAAGACAATGGAAATGGGGCAGAAAGAATATTTGAGGAAATAATGACTGAAAACTTCCCAACCTTTATGAAGGACATAAATTTCAATATCCAAGGACAACACACCCCAAACAGAATAAATCCGAATAGACCCATCCCAAGACATAGAATGACCAATATCAGAGATAAAGAGAGGATTCTGAAAGCAAGAGAAAAGCAAAGCATCACATACAAGGGAAACTCGATAAGATTAAGTGTCGACCTCTCATTAGAAACCATGTAGGAGAGGAGAAAGTGATATGATGTATTTAAGGTACTGAAAGAGAAAAACTGCCAGCCAAGAATTTTCTGTATCTGTCAAAACTGTCTTCCAAAAATGAGGGTGAGTTCAAAGTCTTCATAGACAAACAAAAAATGATAGAATATGTTAGCAAAAGATCAGATTTACAAGAGATACTAAAGGGGCTGCTGCAGCCTAAAAGGAAAAAACAAGGTTGAGAGATTTGGAGAAGAGTTTAGAAATGAAGATTAGGAAGGGTAAACTAAAGGATAAGAAGATAGACAACAGAATAGTATGACAACAGAGAGCTGAAGGACAAAATGGATGAAGTAAGTAATGCCTTTACAATAATAACACTGAATGTTAATGGATTGAACTCCCCAATCAAAAGACATAGACTGGGAAGCGGCTGTGGCTCAATCAGTGGGGCTCCCGTTTACCATATGGGAGGCCCTGGGTTCGGTTCCCGGGGCCTCCTGGTGAAGGCAAGCCCACCCGCACGGCGTGGTTAGCTGACCCAGCGAGCACAAGCAGCAAGGGGGGGATAAATGAATAAATAAATAAAATCTTTAAAAAAAAAAAAAAAAAGACATAGACTGATAGAATGGATAAAAAAAAATAGGAACTGTCTATATGCTGTCTACAAGAGACCCACCTCAGACGTAAGAACACAACCAGGTTAAAACAAGAGGTTGGAAAAAGGTATTCCATGCAAATAGAAACCAAAAAAGAGCTGGAGTAGACCAGATAAATGTAAAATAACAATATTATGGTATATGAATAATAATTACTCAGTGCAACTAGCAAATTGTTCTTGTGATCAGTATTCTGTAAGTTTTTTCATACAAAATAAACACTTGCTTTTAATTGAGGAGGACTGGAGAAGAGATATATTTTTGGATATTTCATTTTTCTTTAACTCTTTCTTATGCATACTCATTAATTAAAATAATCCATCTGGATCAATAATGATTTAGCATGACTACTGTTGAAAAAGATTTTGAGTTTTTCCGCCTCATAAAATTATGACTTGGCATAGTGTTATCTGCTGTAATTCATTCCAATAAGATGTGAAGAATTCCCAAATGGGAATCTAATTATCAAGAAAGAATTATGGTCTAAATGGAAATTAAATAACTAAACCAATAATTTATTTCATTCTTAGAGATTATATCCAATAGTTAGAGCTGTAATATAAAAATTAGAATTGTTATAATTTCTATTATATTAAAATTATTTACATTTATAAATGCTTGTTGTTATACTATTTCTTAAAATTGAGTATATTAAATCTAACCTGGCCTTGCACTCTCTTTTAAAATTTGTAATTTCTTTCAATCTATTTTTCTATTTATTTTTATAACTTTACAATAAAGGTCTTTTTAACATCCAAAATAAAAAATCCATTGATTATACACTTTGGATAGATCATTTGGTATGTGAATACATCTCAATAAAACTGCTTAATAAACAAGTAAATAATTGTCCAAGAATAGCCAGAAATAGCAGCTATGTACAGCAGGGGAAACAGAGAGATTGAGAGGGGAAGAATTTCCTTGTTTGTCTGTTTTTTTTTTAATTATTATTATTGAAATAATGAAAATGTTTTAATAATGATTGAAGTGATGAGTGCATAACTATATGATTATACCAAAAACCATTGATTGTAAGCTTTGGGTAAATTGTATGCTTTATTAGTATGTATCAATAAAATTGATTTGTTTAAAAAAAAATAGGGTGGGTTGGGGGAAAAAATACACCAAATCTAAGAAATGGACTATAGTTAGTAGTAATATTTTGATGATGCTCTTGCATAGTTTGTAACAAACGTATCATAACAATGCAAAGTATTGGTGGAGGGATGATGCATGGGACCCCTGTATGATGTTAAGCATGTTTATTTTATAAGTTTACAACTTTTACTATATACTTATTGTTTATGCATGTTCATGTATGAATGATATACTTCAATAATAAATATTTTCTAAAAAAAGAAAAAGTAAAAGTAAATAGATAACTCTGTGTGAGTCAAGGTTTGTTTAGCTCTAAGGAACAGAAGTACATTCAAGCCAGCTCAGGTCAGTGGGTTTGTGTGTGTGTGTGTGTGTGTGTGTTCTTTCTGTTGTTGTTAAGAGTACAACGGGCATTATAAGAACACTAGAATCAAACTGCACCGAGGCCTCATTTATACACCTGTGGTCCCTACTTGTATTTCAAAAGCATGTCCTAATTCCTGCCTGATTGCCAGGAGTCCCAAACACAGCTTCAAGAAAGTGACGGGGTCCCATCTAGCCAAAAAAAGGAAATCAGAAGCAGATACGTTGATTACAAGACAGTTACAAAAATAATACAAACCATGTGAATATTCTTGCTGTCCTGGTTTTGTGATAATCAGGGTAGGCTAAACATCTGCTATATTAGAAACCATGCATGTGTCCCCTAGTTTTTCTCCTTAGGTCTGGTTTGTAGAATGCTGGTGATAAACTAAGCCTGATTTATTATATGACCATCCTGTATGGGAAATGACTGTAACTTTGTGTATCTTTGGTCAACCTTAAGAGATATAGCAGCGGGACGGATGTGGCACAGGTAGTTGGGCGTCCATCTCCCATATGGAGGGACCTGGGTTCGATCCCTGGGACCTCCCAGTAAAAATTAAAAAAAAGAAAAATAGAGAAGGCGTGTGGGCCACCAGGCCCCATGTGCGGGTGCACCGCCAGGCCCCGCAAGCCATGCAGCAGGATGATGACATAACAGGAGAGTGACACAAGGGAGAGCCAAGACGAGACACACCGAAAAACCAGGAACTTAGGTGGCATGGGCAGTAAGATGCCTCTCTCCCACATCGGAGATTGCGAGGATGGAATCCCAGTGAAGACAAGAGGAAAAGGATGAGAAGAGAGGGCAGAAAACGGACACAGAGTTGCCCAGTGAATGGACACAGAAACAGCAAAAACGGGGTGGGGTGTGTGTTAAAATGGATAAAAGTAAATAAATAAATAAATTCTTTAAAAAAATGTATGAAGGGAAGATTCGGACTATAGTTAGTAGTAATACTTTGATGATGCTCTTTTATGATTTGTTAACAAATGTTTCACAACAATGCACGGTGTTTGGGGGGGGGTGATGTGTGGGAGCCCTGTATGATATAGCAGTTTGGCAGTTTAATAAAGTTATGAATTCCAAAAATAGATATTGGATTATGTTTGTAAACTGGTCTGATAATCTGGGCATGATTAAGTTATGATTAGGGCGTTGACTGGGCCACGTCGGTAGGGCGTTGAGCCCTACCCCTTGGTGGGTGGGGAATCAAATATAAAAGGCATGGCAAAGGACAGAGTTGCAGTAGTCTGATGTTGGAGTCTTGAGCTGGAGCCCTGGGAAGTGAGAGAGCTTGGTCGTGAAGAAGGAGAGAAGGCCCCAGGGAAAAAGATGAGCCATTTGCCTGAGAGTTCACAGCTGGCCTTGTGGAGAGAGGCAAAGCCTAGAGAGCCTCATAGTCTACAGCTGACCTTGTGGAGGAACCAGAGGAGTTGAGCCGAGAGAGAAACAGAGCCCCAAGAAGAGAGGAAGAGAGGAACCCAAGAAACCTGAACCCTGGCCAACGTCGGCAGCTGTCTTGCTCCAACACATGGCAATGGACTTTGGTGAGGGAAGAAACTTATGCTTATGGCCTGGTAACTGTGGACTCCTACCCCAAATAAATACCCTTTATAAAGACCAACTGATTTCTGGTATTTCGCATCAGCACTCCTTTGGCTGACTAATACAGATGTTATGCATGTTCGTTTTGTAAGTTCATGATGTTTACTGAACACTTATAGTTCATGTATGAATGACATACTTCAATAAATTGTTTTTTTAAAAAGTATTACAAAACCCACACAGGAAACTCTAACACACCCCTACCCACTCAACCCCCAGATACCCAGATCCACTAACTTTGTGGCACATTTGCCATATCAATCTACCTCTCCCTCTAACTATCTGCTATCTATGTATGTACACTTGAGTGTAGGCTGCACACATCATGCTCCATGAACACCTAATACTGTCATGTACATTTCCTAAGAACAAGGATATTCTATTCGCTTATGTAACCCCCTTAAATGCAGTTTTCAAGTTCAAGCAATTTGACACTGATATAAAGTTTACAGTCTATGCTCCAATTTTTTTCATGTCCCAGTTATGTCCCTTTGAGCCTTTTATATGCCCTTGTTAGATCCCAACCAGGATTACGTTATTGCATTTGTTATTGTCTCCTTAGTTGTTCTCTGTTTAAATTGTGGGAACTTAACATGAACTTTCCCATCTCAACCATTCAGTGGGATTAATCGCATTCACAATGTTGCGGTACCCTTAGTACATTCCATTACTAAAAGTTTCCCATATCCTCAAACAGAAACCCTACACTCATCATGCATTAACTCCCCATTCCCTCTGCCCCCTGACCCTGGCAACCTGTACTCTAATTTCTGTCTCTATGAGCTTGCATATTCTCCAATATTTTTTTTTTTGTAGTTACTCTGGGGCTTAAATTTAATGTCCTAAATCTATAACAATCTCATTTACTTTGATACCAACTTACAGAGAGTTAAATTTAACCTCAGTAGTATGCATAAACTGTTCCTATAGCTCTCTGTCCCCTCATCTTGTAACAAATTACATGTTTATACATTATACATTATGAGCTCAAAACCACTGATTTATCATTACATTTTGTGCATTTGCCTTTTAGATACTGTAGGAAGTAAAACATGAAGTTACAAACCAAAAATACAATAGTACTGGCATTTATATTTACCCATGTTGCTACCTTTACCAGATATGTTTACTTCTATGTGCAGCTTCAATCTACTGCATAGTGTCCTTTCCTTTCAGCCTGCAGAACTCTCTTCAGCACCTCTTGTAGGGCTGGCATACTGGTGAAAAACTCCCTCAGCTTTTATTTATCTGGGAAAGTCTTAATCTCGCCCCCATTTTGGAAACACCATTTTGCAGGGTATAGAATTCCTGGGTGGCAGCTTTTTGCTTTCAGCATTTTGAATATATCTTTCCATTGCCTTCTTGCCTACCTGGTTTCTGATGAGAAGCTGGCATTTAACTTCATTGAGCCTCCCTTGTACATGACATGTTGGTTCTCTTTTGTGGCTTTTAGAATTCTCTCTTTACCTGTGGCATTTGACAGCCTGATTATAAAAGGCTGAGGTGTGGTAGGTTTCTCCTGTTTGGAGTATGTTGAGCATCTTGGATGTGCATGTTCATGTCTTTCATTAAATTTGGGATGTTTCAGCCATTATTTATTTAATATGCTCTCTTCTCCTTTCTCTCTTTCTTCTCCTTCTGGGACTTCCATAATGTATATATTGGTTGTCCTGATGGTGTCCCATGGGTTCCTCAGGCTCTGTTCATTTTTCTTCATTCCTTCCTCTTTCTGCTCCTAAGCCTGAAGGATTTCAACTGTCTTAGCTTCAACTTCTCCAAATCCTTCTTCTGCCAGTTCCAATCTGCTGTTGAACCCCTCTAGGGAATTTTTAATTTGTTACTGTGGTGTTCAGCTCGGTTTAGTTCCTATTCATAATTTCTATTTCTCTATTGATATTCGTTTTATGGTCCTGATTTCCTTTAGTTATTTGTCCATGTTTTCCTTTAGCTCTTTGAGCATATTAAGGACCATTTTTTAAAAGTCTTTGGCTGATATGTCCCAGGACTGGTCCTCCTCCTTATTGGTTTCTAGTACTTTAGTTTTCTCCTTTGCCTGGACCATTGCTTTCTTTGTTTTGTAACCTTTTGTTGAAACCTGGATATTTTAATGTGCTATCACTGAAATTCAGATCCTGCCAGCATCTGTTCCTTAAGCTTGTATCTAAGTAGTAGTGTTACCAAGTTGCCAGGAGTTAACAACAACAAAAAAAAAAACAGCTTTCCTGGTTTTTGCTAATTGGCCTGTGCAAGTGCTCTCCTTCAGGGCTTATCCATACAATGGGGTGTACCAGAACAGCTCCAGGCCAAAGTGTAGAAGCTTCCCTGATCCTTTCAGCCAATGCATCTTGTTTTGGGCGTGTGGTCCTACGAATTCCATTTACACAGTCCCAAATGTTTCCTAAGAATTCCCTGTTTACATGGTTCCAAACGTCTCCTCTTCCCTAGGAAACAGTTTCCTCCCAGTCCCAGACACTGCACTGTACGTCCTACTGCCAGCAATCCCTTGCCCCAGGCAGCACAAATTGACTGCTTTCCCATCCATGAGCTGCCTTCTATAAGCAGGGTAAGTGCTGGGATGGCGAGTCCCGTGGGTCACCACCGGATTGAGCTGGACAGACACGCTCCCATATGTGCACAAGGGTTACTCTGCACCCTCTGGAACCAGAATCAGGTATCCTTACTGGGAGCTACTTTTAAGAAGGCTTTTCCTTCTCGTTACTGTAGTACTTTAACTATTTTATGGATACCTGAGAAAAACGTTTCTGCCAGTTCTTGCTGGTTGTTTAAAGCTTCCATGGGGGATGGAGACTTGAAGCATCCCATTCTTGATCTTGATAGTTAGGGTCATTTTTTTTAAGTTTCTGCAGAACTAGAAGGCTGTATACCAAACAACATCCAGCTATTCAGTGGTAAGTCAAAGATTAAATACAATTGCTCCTCCGTGAAGCGAAAAGGACAGCAGGACCAAGCAGGATGGACTGACTTGACTGCTGCCTTTGCAGCACTGGTTGGTATTGCAGAGGACCATGGGAGTTAAAGTACTATCCAAAGAACCAGGGTTCCAGAGTAAATATATCCAGGGTGGGATGGAGAATTCCTGTCCCCTTCTCTAGTCTTTCTCATCTTTGGGCCTGGTGTAGAGATGACCTTATGGCATAACAGCACCTGGAAATCATAAGGGTTGATAATATTCTAAAGGAAAAAGTTTATTTGCCTAGCAGAAGTTTTCCTCTGAGACTCTGAAAGGAGAAGCCAGGAACAATGGTCTTCTGAGGCTTGTCTTCATGGATGCCAGAACAGTATTCTCCCAGGCTTTTATCCCCAAGTCTGTTGCAAGATGAGTCAGAAACCAGTAAGAGCAGAAGAGTCGAAAAAGAAAGTGGGAAAGAGACCAGGGGTAAAGGAACCCATTAGTGTCCATCTGAAACTGATTCTATGTGAGCTACAATGCAATCCAGTGGGATGAACATTTGGCATAATGATTCCAAATGTGGTTGTGCTCTATTACCCAAGGGAACATATTTATTTTGGTAATAGACTTATGTGTCCCTCTGGACATTGAAGGGATAAGAGAGAACGATGGTGCTACATATCTTTATCTCTTGTTCCTTGAGATGCCTAGATAATCTGAATATGCCATCGGGAACATTTAGAATGGCCAATGCCAAGATTATATTTATGCTTTCTGTGTGCCTGTAGGGAATCTGTCATGTACTTGAAGGATGACCATACTTGGGAACTAGGCTAGAACCAAGGATGTTATCTATAGCCAAGGGCTGCATGGGTCTGGCACCTCTCCACCCCTAGGTATGGCATTGTTCTCACTCTCCTCTACACAGACAAGGCTCAATGAAGTGTCTAACCCGGAGTCCTCTGGACTTACTGATCCAGTCAGTGCCCACCATCAACTGACCATGGTCTCTGTTTCCTACTTGCAATTCTTAGGAGACATTTCTTGGCTGTTGGCCTTAGCTCATGTTTCCACTTCTTGCCCAATCAGCTGTGGCCAAGAAGCACAGACAACAGCAGTTCTCAGAGAAGGAGACTGTGGCCATGCCAGTATTTGAAAGTGAGTGACATACAGCAAGCAGCAGCTATTGTTCTATCTCTTGAGCCTGCCCAATCTTCACTTTTTTCAAGGAAACATCTCTTTCTCCACTGGCACATTAGCAAAAATTGACTCCACATCCTGGCCAATGCTGACTGGCACCCAACCCAATTAGGAACTTGTTATGCGTTGGACTGTGCCCCCACCCCCCAAGTCCCTGAATGTGACCTTATTAGAAATAGGGTCTTTGAAGATATTATGAGTTAAGATGAGCCCAAACTAGATTAGGATGGGCCCTAATGCATTATGACTGATGTCCTTAAAAGGGTAAAATTGGACACAGAAAGACAGACTACAGGGGGAGAATACCATGTGATGACTAAGGCAGAGATTGAAGCCCAAGAACTGCCAGCAACCCACCAGAAGTTTCTATGAAGAAGTAAGAAAGGGTTCTCCCCAACAGATTTTGGACTTCTGGCCTCCAGAACTGTGAGAGGATAACTTGTTGTTGTTTTAAGCCATCCAGATTGTGGTACTTTGTTACAACAGCCCTAAAAAACAAAGACAAGTCCTTCCCCTGGAATTTGGGAAATGAAAGCAAGAAAAGGCAGTTTTCTGCCCTGAGGTGCCATCTGAGGGCATGTAAACTTAGAAGCCCTGACTGTCATATTCTGTCATACCATCTGAGGAGAAGCAAAAACCTGTCAGCAGCAAGAGGGAAAAATGAAACATAAGTACATAGACAAGTAAAGGCAGGGTGTTAAGAGAAGGTCCTGAATTTGTTCAGACTAGTTCCAGTTTATGGACACATTTGCAGTCTTCTTGGGTTCCACAACATACGTGAGTATCTTCCTAATGAATTTCCCTTATACTAGTCTGGGCTGGGTTTCTGTCATTTGCAACTCAGAGAGATCTGACAGCAAAGTAAGCTTTTGTCTGTCAGTTCTCCTTTCTGAGGATTCACTGTTCATGCTCTGCTTCCAGGACCACCTCTTAGTGCTTCTGCGGTTCTGAGGACGCAGCATCCAAAGGGGCGCACAGAACCTTTGGAGTTTATTAACTTAAGATGCCACTAGTGTCATGAATATAAGATGTAGATGTTTCAAACCTAGCTCCATGAGCAAATTTCCCAAAAATGTACTTAGGCAAAACTCTTTTCCCAATCTACTCCCAACTCAGAGTCAGAGACATTTTTGTCTGTGAACTCTGCTATTTCTGTCTCAATCTCTTAGTATATACTACCTTGTACATACTTTGCTTTATGTGTCTTTGCTTGCTTTCTCCAAGTAGATGATGAATCTTGGGAGCCAAATCTTGCATTCCTCACACTAAGAAAGCTACTTACACATATTTGGGGCTCAAGAAATATTTGCAAAATAACAAATACAAAGTTCTGCAAGAATGTGTGGTGGGAAAGCATCATTGAGAATGAGCGGAGGGAGTGCCTG
>JAKSZT010032066.1:917370-977852 GCA_026826555.1 Tolypeutes matacus | reverse complement strand
AAAAAGTAAACACAGATGAATAAATATATACATTTCTCAATAAAATGTAATGGATACATGTAAAAAAAAAATTTTTTTTAATCAAACAATATATTACACAATATATTTGGTTCATAGTAATGCATTCATACAGTATTTGTCCTTTTGTGTCTGGCTTGCTTCACTCAACATAATGTCCTCCAGGTTCATCCATGTTGCCATATGCTTTATGACTTTCTTCTTACAGCTGCATAATATTCCATCGTGTGAATAGACCACAGTCTGTTTATCCATTCATCTGTTGATGGACACCTGGGTTGTTTCCATCTTTTGGCAATTGTGAATAATGTGGCTATGAACATCGGTGTGCAGATGTCTGTTCGTGTCACTGCTCTCAGTTCTTCTGGGTATATACCCAGTAGTGGTATTGCAGGATCACATGGCAAGTCTATATTCAACTTCTTTAGGAACTGCCAAACAGTCCTCCATAGTGGCTGTACCATCCTGCATTCCCACCAACAGTGAAGAGGGTTCCTATCTCTCCACATCCTCCCCAACACTTGTACTTCTCTGTCTTTTTAATAGAGGGCATTCTGATAGGTGTGAAATGATATCTCATCATAGTTTTGATTTGCATTTCCCTAATCATGAGTGATGTTGAGCATTTCTTCATGTGTTTTTTGCCATTTGTATTTCTTCTTCGGAGAAATGTCTATTCAAGTCTTTCGCCCATTTTTTAATTGGGTCATTTGTCTTTTTATTGTTGCATTGTAACATCTCTTTATATATCCTGGATATTAAACCCTTATCAGATATGTGATTTCCAAATATTTTTTCCCATTGAGTTGGCTGCCTTTTCACCCTTCTGACAAAGTACTGTGAGGTGCAAAAGTGTTTAATTTTGAGGAGGTCCCATTTATCTACTTTTTCTTTTGTTGCACGTGCTTTGGGTGTGAGGTCCAAGAAACCACCACCTACTACAAGGTCTTGAAGATGTTTCCCTACATTTTCTTCTAGTAGTTTTGTGGTCCTGGCTTTTATATTTAGATCTTTGACCCATTTTGAGTTGATTCTTGTATAGGGGGTGAGATAGGGGTCCTCTTTCATTCTTTTGGTTATAGATATCCAGTTCTCCCAACACCATTTGTTGAAGAGACTGTTTTTTCCCATCAGCGTGGGCTTCGTAGGTTTGTCAAAAACCAGTTGCCTGTATAGGTGAGGGTATATTTCTGGATTCTCAATTCTATTCCACTGATCGTTGTGTCTATCTTTATGCCAGTACCATGCTGTTTTGACCACTGTAGTGTAATATGTTTCAAGGTCAGGAAGTGAAATTCCTCCCACGTAGCTCTTCTTTTTTAGAATACTTTTGGCTATTCGGGTGCACTTACCCTTCCAGATGAATTTGGTAATTGCCTTTTCTAATTCTGTAAAGTAAGCTGTTGGGATTTTGATTGGTATTGCATTGAATCTATAAATCAGTTTGGGCCATGCTCACACGTATTTTCTTTGTTCTAAAGCCAAATAAAAGCCACACTTTATGAGGTGGCTGGGCTCTTCTCTCCAGATCGGACGGAGAGTCCTCTGAAAAAAAAAAAAAAAAAAAAAAAGTTTGGGCAAGATTGACATCTTCACGATATTTATTCTTCCAATCCATGAACACAGAATGTCTTCCCATTTGTTTAGGTCTTTTTAGATTTCTTTTAGCATTGTTTTGTAGTTTTCTGCATATAGGTCCTGTAAGCCATAGCATTGAGGTGCAGTCTCAAGCTGTAGCGGTCAGCCACAGTGAACCAGGAAATGGAGCTGGTCTAATATCAAAGAATACCACAAAGCCAAATTTAACTACAGACATAGCTCATCTGTGAATGATCTTCCTTCAGTACCAAAGCAGTGGTCATGAGGAGGGAACTGAAAGCCAGACCAACTGGTCCTTTTAGATGTAGTGACCTTCTTGCCTCAACACCAGTGTCTGTTTGCTTGTCCACACACACACAGTGGAGGCAGAGACTGGCCTCCTCATACGTCTTTGAAGATTCCTGCTTAGTAATAAAACAAAGCACTGATTTCAGAGAGCGGCTGGAGAGTATGAGCACTGAGATGAAGAGAGGATGGGGTCCTGATGTCTTGTGCCAACTTGACACTATCATCTTTCATCCCCTGGATGAAGGATACAGAATTAGCATGGCTCCCTCTTCTTTCATCTTACTAATGAGCAGGAAAGCTCAGTAGCAGTCACAAAAAATCATTCCCCGTGATGATCAAAGATCTGGCCTCTGGTAGGCAGTCCAGCTTGTTTAACAAGCCATGGGTACCATGTAGGGAGGTGGATTCTTTGCCATCATATGTGGGTATGAAACCTGTTCAGAGTCTGCAGACCAAATAGTGTAGGAGGAACTGTTCAGCTTATTTAGCCATTTTATAGAACCTCATGGTAAAGTCATAGGAAAAAGTCAAAATATTGGCCGTGAGCACTGGTAATGCTTGCTGTGGCAGAGGCTCTTGGTTGTCTACCCAATAGTCATTCTTCCCTTCTTCCTTAATAACAGGAACTCTGACTATTCTGGGCAGTGGAGTACCCAACAATATTTCTCAGTTTCTCCTGCAGGTAGGTATGGCTAATTAGCCCAATGGTATATATATATATATATATATATATATATATATACATATATATATATATATATATTATTTTTTTTTTTTTTTTTTTTAAAGATTTTATTTATTTATTCATCCATCCCCCCCTTGCTGCTTGTGCTCGCCGGGCCAGCCAACCACGCCGTGCGGGCGGGCCTGCCCCCACCAGGAGGCCCCGGGAACCGAACCCAGGGCCTCCCATATGGTAAACGGGAGCCCCACTGATTGAGCCACAGCTGCTTCCCCCAATGGTATATTGATATAAATGGAATTTATTTCATAGGAGTCCTAGGAAGGCATCTTAAAAACAGCTGGCAGCTAGGAAACTCCCTTTTGCCTTTGCCCTTCCCTTCTTTCTACCAGAAATGTGGATTTAATGGCTGGAATTCCTGCAGTATCTTGTGACTTTGAGGATATAAAACATTCCTTCAGGGCAGCAGGGGAGAAAAATAGAAGATGCCTGATTTCCTGCTGATTTTATGGCACCTCTATACCAGCCCTGGACTGTCTGCTTCTGGACTTGAATGTGAAAGAATAAACCCTTATTAAGTTCATCACTTTATTGACAGCCAAATGAAATAAATTACTGTGAAACCTTCAAAACAATACACGAAGTCAGCAGAAAAGGAGCTAACTTCTACCCACAGAGAATATTGCCTCAGACCACGGCCAGCAGTACCTGTGATGAGCCTGGCCTCTCCTCCCAAGTGCAAGGAGCCACATCCATTACCGTCAGCTTGGGATTCTTGATATTTCCAGGGATGTAGCTGACTGTGACAGGAGCAGGACGTGTGGCTCTTCCTGTTCCTATAGCCTAGCACAATTTTTTGCATATTCTTCATAAGGGTCTGGTAGCTCAGTCCCAAAGCACTTCAAATGTCCTTTTGCATGGCTGGTTTTCTTCAGGCTAACTTCTCTGCCCCTCACACTAAAAACATACCGTTTTATTTGTGCCTATATTATCTTTTTAAAATATGCAGGGAATTAATTACAAATAAAAATATGTAATCACACTATTGGAATCTGGCCAACTTGTTGCCAAGGGTCAGTTCCACATTTAGCTCCTGGCTGTGCCTCAACTTGGTTGAAAAGATACCTAATGAGCCTTTGGTTTGAAGGTCTATGAAGGGAGGAACATGGTGTGTCTTGGAGCAAGAGGTTGGCATGATACTGGCCAAAAGGTTTTTCTCATAAAGGATTGTTGGTTTCCTTCTCGATGTGGCTGCCCACTCTCCCACTATTTCTTTCCCATTACCCTCCAACAGATAATCTGCTAGAAAGATGGAAGTTTTCTATAACTACCTTGAAAAGCCTCATCAATAAAGTGAATTGATAGATTAAATGGTGAGATTAAAGGAGATGAAGAAGGATAAGATGGAGTAAGAGCCCCTTTGATTGAATATTTAACTATATAAGTTTCAAAAATAATACTGATTTTAGCTATCATGGGAGAACAAACCAAGTTGGCTTGCTCAGCAAACCAAGCAGAGGCTGAAACCAACCCTGAATGTCCTGTGTCTGGGCAAAGTTGATGCAGACCACTGTATCACCTGACTTGACAGAAACTGTCTCGACAGACCTCCATGTCTCAGATACCTTCACATTCTTCAGTCATCAGGGTTGTGCCTCCCAAATGCCAGCTAAAATACTAGAGCAGACAAAGTGTAGCATTTATCAGGTTCTAGAAGTCTGTCCTGATTGTTGCTTGTTATATCACGTGGTTTTATCCTTGGCTCTTTTCTGGGCTGTTTGCAACAGCTCCTCTGCTATCAGCATGACTCCTTCATTCTGAAGAAAGATTAGAAATTTTACATGTAAATATCTGCTCCTCCACGTTAGGGAATGTACAGTCAGTTCCTAAAGTATCTGGCCACTGACACTAAGGTGTTTGCACCCTTCAAACTCGGTGCGAGGACCAGAGGCCTACTGTTGTCCTCCCCGTGGCTTGTCAACAGCTCCTTCCTTGAGCCGAGCTTCCACCTGTGCTCTACCTTCACTGCCTTCCTAGCCACTCCTGCTGGCTCCACCGTGAATCACTCCCTATGGCCCGCAGGTCTCCCTTGGTTCATTACCATTGGCCACTGCTTCACAACAAGCCGAGAAGAGATACAGTTGATTATTCAGCAAGTGTATCCCCTTGGCTCTGCAGGAAGTCTCCAGACTATGTGGAGAAACCAAGACAGAGCCATTGATGGGAGAAGAGGAGAAGGAATTGGTATGGTCAGATCCCTCTTATCTCCCTCACAGACAGGTTGCATCATCCAGCCCCCTAGGGGAGCATATCCCACAATCCATTGTCTGGCACTTCAACAAGCCTGGAAGTGGTGGGAAGAGCCAGAAACTTGAAGTGTACAGCTGTTTGGCCTGTGGCAGGTAGTGGGGAGAGCCTAGTGCTCCCAGGCAAGTTAACTGTCCAGCCCCAGGGGGTGCACTCACATGGCTGATTGGGTTCATAGGCTCTGGCATCTAAGGTGGAGCAAGTGGCTGAGGGTCTGTGCAGAGACACTAAGGGAACGTGATATGTACAAGGCATGTGCCTGACTTCCTTTCCTTTGCTACTTCACTCCAAGCCTGATTCCCTGCCCCAAGTCTGCCTGTCTTTCTCACTACTTAAGACCTTTAGCACCTCTCATTGCTATTGACTCTCATGGTCCCCAACCCTCCACCTGGTGGCCACCCAAGTCCTTCCTTTATGTTTTTACTTTTGTCCTCTTCTGGGCTGGTGCAAGATTCCTTGTTCACTTCTCTTAAATCTACTTTCACTCAAAATAAATGGCCTTTTGTGGCAGTAGAGCCTTTTTGAGGATGGCAAGGGTGCTTTCCTGACAGGATGTTGTGGCAAACACAAAGACTAGGAGGAGAGAAAGCTACTTCCTGAGTTTAGAAAAAATTCAGGACAGTCTACCCTCATGAGATAATGGGGATTCACTGGAGGTTTTTATTCTAAGCTGTTCCAACTCCACTCTACTGGACTGTGACATCAATTTGTGTGCTTGGGTGGGATGCTAGTGTATGGGCCACATTATTCTAAAGTAGGGCCTACATATGTAAAAGGGTTAGGGAGGCAGTCCAGATTTCCCCAGAGCACACAAATGAAAGCCAAGAAAGCAAGGACCACATATGTTTCAGGTGCTTATACCTTCTATAAAAGCACAGAGAACAGTATACTCTCATTCATTTATTGGTCATCCATATACCAATAAAAATCTGGGGATACTCCTTGCCTCATGAAGCTTAAACTCTGGTATATGTGTGTTGGAGGACACCCAGTAAATAAAACAAATAATTGTATATTAGAAAGAGGTAAGTGCTATGGAAAAAAATTAAGTAGTGTGGTCAGAGAAGGCTTCACAGAGAAGGTGAACAAAGATTTGAAGGAGGTGAGAGAGGAAGCCATTTGGATATCTCAGGGAAGGATATTCAGGCAGAAGGAACAAGTTACAAATGGCCCACAGTGGAAATACACTTTGCTTGATAGGAGAATGGCAAAAAGGCCAGTATGGCTACAGCAGAGCAAGTAAGGGAAAAGTAGTAGAAGATGACATCAGAGGTTGAATGGGGATGGGAGGGCGCAGATCACCTAGGGCCTTGTGGGCCCTTGTAAGGACTCTGGTTTTTATTATGCATGATGTGGGGGAGAATGTGCAGGACAAGAGGAGGAGTGGAGCTGTTAGCCAGTACATGCAGTGATCCAGACAAAAGATGATGGAGGCTTGTACTAAGGTGGTAGCAGTGGAAGTTGTGAGAAGTGGGTGTGGCCAACTGGATGTGAGATGAGCTAAAGAGAAGAATGATGACTCCAAGGTTTTGTTTATTTTTTACTTTATTTTGTACATTTAATAATTGAAAATATAAACAATTAAAAACTAAAAAGTAAACACAGATGAATAAATATAGACATTTCTCAATTAAATGTACTGGATACATAAATTTTTTTAATCAAACAATATGTTACACAATATATTTGGTTCATAGTAACGCATTCATACAGTATTTGTCCTTTTGTGTCGAGCTTGCTTTGCTCAACATAATGTCCTCCAGGTTCATCCATGTTGCCATATGCTTTACAACTTCATTTCTTCTTACAGCTGCATAATATTCCATCGTGTGAATAGACCACAGTTTGTTTATCCATTCGTCTGTTGATGGACACCTGGGTTGTTTCCAGCTTTTGGCAATGGTGAATAATGTGGCTATGAACATGGGTGTGCAGATGTCTGTTCGTGTCACTGCTCTCAGTTCTTCTGGGTATATACCCAGTAGTGGTATTGCAGGGTCACGTGGCAAGTCTATATTCAACTTCTTTAGGAACTACCAAACAGTCCTCCACAGTGGCTGTACCATTCTGCTTTCCCACCAACAATGAATAGGTGTTCCTATCCCTCCACATCCTCTCCAACACTTGTAGTTCTCTGTCTTTTTAATAGTGGCCATTCTGATAGGTGTGAAATGATATCTCATCGTAGTTTTGATTTGCATTTCCCTAATCATGAGTGATGTTGGGCATTTCTTCATGTGTTTTTTGCCATTTGTATTTCTTCTTTGGAGAAATGTCTATTCGAGTCTTTTGCCCATTTTTTAATTGGGTCGTTTGTCTTTTTATTGTTGAGTTGTAACATCTCTTTATATATCTTGGATATTAAACCCTCATCAGATATGTGATTTCCAAATATTTTTCCCATTGAGTCGGCTGCCTTTTCACCCTTTTGACAAAGTCCTGTGAGGAGCAAAAGTGTTTAATTTTGAGGAGGTCCCATTTATCTATTTTTTCTTTTGTTGCACATGCTTTGGGTGTAAGGTCCAAGAAACCACCACCTATTACAAGGTCTTGAAGATGTTTCCCTACATTTTCTTCTAGTAGTTTTATGGTCCTGGCTTTTATATTTAGATCTTTGATCCATTTTGAGTTGATTCTTGTAGAGGGGTAAGATAGGGGTCCTCTTTCATTCTCTCTCTCTGTTCTTTTCTCTTCAATTTTAGCTGTTCTGTCTCTGGTATCACTTATTCTTTCTTCTGTCATTTCGACTCTGCTGTTCTATGCCTCAAATGTGTTTTTGATCTCACCTATTGTGTCCTTCATTCCCATGAGCTCTGTTACCTTTCTGTTCAGGATTTCACGTTCTTTTTTGCATTCACTCAATGTTTTCTTGATGTCATTTATCTCTTTAACTATATTGTCTTTCAACTCAATAATTTGATTTTGGGAATTTGTGCTCATCTTGCTGATTAGTTCTCTCAAATTCTACATCTTTTCTGGAACTTGGATGTATTCCTTTTCTTGGGCCATGTCTTATTTTCTTAGTATGGCTCATAATTTTTTGCTGGTGTTTAGGCATCTGGTTAGGATGTAGTTTACTCAGATGCTCCATCTCTTTCTCTTTTATAGGGATTTAGTGGCAGGAGGCTGTGAGTTACCACAGCTCTTTGATTTTTGTCTTTGCCTGGATTGTTAGGATTGTCCTTCTGGTTGCTCAAAACTGGGCACTGGACCCAGTAATTGGTTATAGAGTCGCTTCCCAGGGCCTTGGGCCGGGAGGCTATAGAGGCCAGAAAAGGCCTCTCCTACTTATTTTTAATTTTCTTGTGTGCACTTCCTTGGTCTACCAGGAGATGGCATGCTTTGGCAGCTCTCAATTCAATGCCTGGTTGGAGTGTATTTGTTGCAACACCGACCAGATCAATGTGATAGAACTTCCTGTCTGGAGGCTAGGGCCTTGTAATTCAAACTTTCTCTGAGACACTTCACCAGCCTTCTCTGGCAGCCCCCTCCCTTTTCCTGGCTAGGAAATATTTCCACTCCCCTCTGAGTCCTCAACAATCAGTCCCTGTTAGTATAGAAGAGGATTGGGAGGGTTGTATATCTTTAGCCCCTTGCAGGCTCCAAGGCAAACAATGGCACAGCCCCACCAGGCCTGGAAGGGCTCTTGGGACACAGCAGACCAAATTTTTGGGTCAGAAGCAGAGTCAGCCTTAGGCTGTGTCCCTCTCTCTCCCCTTTCCTGTGGTGGTAGATCCCTGGAGCCCCCTTTGTCTGTAGTTGCAGGGCCGGAGGCCCGAGAATTCTAAAGAGTTTTTAGTGTGGGGGAGGACCAGCTGATGCTGGTTCCAACTCACGGTTCAGTCGTTGTGATTTCCCTCTTTTGTCCTTCTCTCCTCTGAGTGGTGTGCAGCCTTCACCTGCTGTCCTAAACCCTAGAAGATCTTTTTCGGGGCTGTTTCAGCCTGTCCTCTAGCTATTTTTCTGGAGAAGAGATTCCTGTGTCTTACTAGTATGCTATCTTCCTGGAAGTCCTCCAAGGTTTTTGAATTGAACAAGAAGGATGGAGTTGCCATTTACTGAGATGGGGGAAACTATGGATGGTGGAAATATGGCAGTGGGGGAAGAAGGACATCAGATGTTCAGTTTTAAGCATGCCAAATTAGACGTATTTATTAGACATCCAAGTAGAGAGGTTGAGAAGATGGACGTATGTATGAGTCTAGAAGTAAGACCCAGGCTGGAGGTATAAATTGGGAGTTGATCATATTTGGATGGTATTTAGAGAATCTAGACTGAAAGAGATCACCTAGAGAGTGAGAAGTGCTAGAAAAAGAAGAGAGACCCAAGGATTGAGGCCCATAGCATTCCAACATTTGGTTGGTTCCCAACTAAATGAGCAGCTTCAGTATTGCCTGGAACTTGTTAAAAATGCAAATTCTCAGGCCCCACCTGAGACCTACTGAATGGGGATGGAGTCTAGCAGTGTAGTTTAACAAGCACTCCAGAGGTGATTCTGATCGTGTTTTTTTTTTTTTTATTCTAACATGTAACTATGCCACTGCAGCTAAAGTAAAACATCCTGTTCACTGGGTAAAAAGGACCTGCTTTATGAGTGTACAATTCAACACAATTTTAAAAACACAATTAATTATAATTATAATTAAATATAATCATATAATTATAATTTCAGAACTTCATAATTTGAAAAGGTTGCCAATGTCCTCCTGTTTTAATATGGAAAAAAATTCCTTTGAAAGTCATTTGAAGCTTAGACAAAATTTCTATAGCTGTATTCTTAGAATCATTCTAAGTCTTCATGATGCAGATACAAGGAAAGCTTCAATTCAACCTTTTAGAGAAGACATTCCAGCCCACCTAATTTCACCAACCAGGAGAATGTTGGTGGCAATCACAGTGCAGGAGTGCAGAAGCTATTTCTTTACAAAATAGTTATCCCATATGCCTACTTCTGCTGCTACCATTGGCTCACCTGTGTTCAAGTGTACACCCCCAAGTTGACCTGATTCTGAATATTCTGCTTGTACTTTTACTAGTGTTTACTGAAGGTCAAAACCAGAGTTCTGAGCAAGAACCTTGGGCACAGTTAGCAATGTGTCAGCAAATGCTTTGGACTCCAAACTGGGCCTTGCCCTTTACACTGGGCTTGTATTTAACCAGAGCCTCTGCCATTGCCACTTCCACTGCACCAGCACTGGAACCACACAGCCATCATCAGGAGCATTTTTGACAGCCCTCAAGCCATCTCTTATGGCATCTTTGATCTGAGTGAGTGTGTGCTTGTTGGATTCTTTTACCAATAATATGATAGAACGAGGATTGTTACATTTCTCAATAAAGATGAACTACTCTTCTCCCAATGTATACTAATAGACAAAGCCAGCATGCCCCAGTCAGCATTTAGGTCATCCAAAGAATTCAGAGCTACCCTACCAGAAGCAAGAGTCAGCCTCTCCATATTTCTCCTCTTAGCTCTGCACATAGCCACTATGCCTTCTTTTGCAAGTGCATCTAAGGAAAAGGGGTCAATTCCCTTTTGATTAATGACAACAAATCATTTATTTGAATCAACGCAGACTTTCTTTTTCAGTTCTATTATTTTTTTTAACTCCTTCTTCAATGAATTTTCTTTCGGCTTTTACTAGTTTCTCTCTCTCTTCTGCACTCTTGTTAAAAAAAAAAAAAAGCCAGAGTTCACTTCTGTTTTTTCATATTCCAAGGACACATTGCACGTGAGGATGTATGCATCTTTTACTCTTTTTTTTCATATCAGGATGCCATGCCCCGAAGTCCAAAACAAGCCCTCTGATTAAGCTTCTATCAGTTTCAGATTTGTTTCCTCTCCATGATCTCAACCATGAAGAGGTCAATGGGTTCATCTTGTTTTTTAATAGCCAAAATAGAGTCCACTACAGCCTTTGTTAAAACATCAGCAAGTTGGGAAGCGGCTGTGGCTCAATCAGTGGGGCTCCCGTTTACCATATGGGGGGCCCCGGGTTCGGTTCCCGGGGCCTCCTGGTGAGGGCGGGCCCACCCGCACGGCGTGGTTGGCTGACCCAGCGAGCACAAGCAGCAAGGGGGGGATAAATGAATAAATAAATAAAATCTAAAAAAAAAAAAAAAAACATCAGCAAGTTCAGCATGAACTTTAGTAGAGAGAGATGTCCTGGTCACATCCAGAAGTGTTTCTCTATCCATCTCTTTGCTACTTTGATTTATTCCAAAAACTGAAGGGCCTTTTCCGTTGCAGCTTCAAATCCTTCTGTTATTATTCTGGAATGAAGACCTTCAGAAATGTAGAGATCCACTTGTTTCAGTGGCTCTCCAATGATCAGGACATTGGAAGTAGTACCATCACCAGTTATGTCATCCTGGGCTGTTGCTACTTTTGCTATTAAAGAGGCTGTTGGGTGTTGAATTTGCATTTCATGAAGCAGCACATTGCCATCTTTAGTAAGCTTGATGTCTTCAGCACCAGAAACAATCTTCATGGTGCCCTTGGGCCCCAGGTTGGTCCTCAGCACATCCTGCAGCCCTCACACTGTGCTAATGTTTACTGCCAGTGCCGCTTGGGCTCAGGCCACATCGGCCTTGGGGTTCAGGGTCTTCACAGCCACCATAGCCGATTCAGCAGAGGAAGAGGAAGAAACTCCAAGGCCAACTCCATGCTAACTTTTGAGAAACATGGGTTTAGATGTTGGGGAGATGCGAACTACCTAAGAACTCTGAGAAGGAATGGCTAATCAAGTAGGAAGAAAAACAGCGTTTCCAGGAGGAGAAGCAATCAGCTTTATTAACTGCCATTGATGAGTGAGATAAGACTGAGAAGTGACCATAGATTGGTAACAGAAAAGAAGGGATTTTTGTGATGCGGTTGGTTAGCAAAAGGAATGGTAGTGCATTCCTTGCACAACAACTTCTGAAGGAGACTCCCTGTTCTTTAACTCCTGCTGTGGGGGGTGGGGACTCCTCCAGCTGTTCTTTGAGCTGGCAGGGCTGGGTTCTCTACCATATGCCTCACTGGACCAAAAGCAGCCCATCTACAGACCAGTTAGGAGATACTGTGGCTGGCTGAGTGCCAGAGACCCAAAATAATAGTGGCTTAAGCAAAATAGAAATTTACATCTTTCCTAAAGCCCAAGCTCTGTTCCACCAAATTTTAAGGGACTCAGCTCCTTCTGTCTTGTTGGTTTGCCATGTCTAGAGTGTTAACCTGTCCACGTGGTCCATGATGCCTTATCAGGCCCCTGTTTGAGCCAACTTGGAGAAATGGAGGAAGGGGGCAAGGAAGGCTTTTTTCTTCTCTGCAAGTCACTTTTGCTTTCACCCTGCACTGGCAAAAGGCAGGGAAGACGAAAAACCTAATCTTTACTCTGGGAATCCTTATGCCTAGCTAAAAGTTGAAGATGTCTACTAGAGAAAGGCAAACGGGCCTCCTGGTTTGTACCCAAACAGAGAGAGAGAGAGGTTAATCTGATTTTCTCTCTTAGGAATGTGAACTGAATAGGAAGTTGACGACTTGACTGTGGGAAGGTAAGCGAGTCTGAGGCTTGGTCAGCTGTCCTAGGCAGACCTGGATGTTTCTGAGTTGAGGTAAGGCGGGATGGAGATTCCAATCTTTCTTACTGCCAGGTGTAGCAGTAAGAAACATCCCTGATAATCTGGTCACACAAGGTACACCGAGGTCATCTCCGCCCGGCTGTAGAGAGCCTGACACACGCCTGGGGCTCGGAAGCCGCGGCGACCTCGGGTGGCCGAGGGGCGCCGCCCTCCGCGGGGCAGGTGCAGGGAGCGACTGGGCGAGGCCGAGAGCGTCCCCGGGACGAAGGCCGGAGTTGGCCCCCAGGGAGGGCGATGCGACGTCCCGGGACACGCGGCCTCGGGGTAGCGCCGTGGGGCTTTCTGGGGGCGGCGTCTGGGAGGCGGTGTCCTGGCGCGCCGCGGGGTCGCCTGGGAGGCGGCGTCGGGGGCGCGGAGGGCGGGCGCGCCGCGGGGTCGCCTGGGAGGCGGCGTCGGGCGCGAGGCGCGCCCCGCGGAGCATGTTGGGAGTTGTAGTCCAGCCGCTCGGCCCCGGCGCGCTCGGCTGCTTCTGTCGCCTGCCGGGGCTCTCCGTGAGGGGCGCGCTCGGGTCCGGGGTCGAGGGTGCTGAGCGCGTGTCCTGAGTCTGAGCGGCCGGAAGGAGGGCGGCGAGGGCAGCCCCGGGTGGGGGCACCCGGCGAGGGTCGCACGCCGCGCCCTCGGAGCCCTTCTCCCCGCGCGCCGGAGGATTCGCCATGGAGCCCGGGGGCAGCGGTGAGGACTTCGGAGGCGGGGGCCGGGCTGCCCGCTGGGAAGAGGAAGGAGGACTCGCGTGTCCCCGGGGAGAGAGTCCCCCACCCCGCTGCCCGCCTGGCCTTTCGGGTGATGCGTGTCTTCCTTGCCCCCAAAACAATGACTCTTGACAGTTTGGCTTTTCCTAATGACTTCCTTTGTCTCCGCAGCAGAAAGGAGAATAGCACTCCCACGTGGCAGATGGGGTAAATGAGGATTCAGAAAGTCCCGAGATTTGTTTAGAATCCTGTTGTTTACCTCAGGACCGTTCACTTTTCTGAAAAAGCCAGTATTGTATCTGAAAAGCCAGTTTTCAAAAAGAAGGTAGCGAGTTTAGCCTTGGTGCATCCCAGAAGCCTGGGCTTGAACAGGGGTGCATCAAGTGAGGCGCTGATTGACGCACAGAGACTTGGAGGATTGTTCTGTCACTCAGCAAATGGGAGAATAGGCATTTTATTTAATTTATGTGTCCAGATTCTGGTAGCTGAGTTCAACTGGCGTTTAAAAGCAGAGGAGGATGGAAGGAAGCTGAGGCAGCCGTGAGCCTGGCTGTCTTGATTCTGGAATGCTCTGGGGTTGTTCCTTGGTTCCCTGTGGTCACTTGTCTGAAGCAACAGTTTCTGCAAGCTTACTGCAAAAGCGATCTTCAAGGCTCCTGTCTCCACTTCTAGGGTCACCTCCTGAGGACTCAGACCTTCCCTTTGCTGGAAACCCAAACCAGGATGGCATGGCCATAGTGCTGCTGAACCCTGGGCCCCAGGTGGGTTTGCACTTCTTTTTTTCTCTCTCTCTCTCTGTCTCAGAGCATGAATATGTTTTTTATTTTTATTTTTTAATTTTTTAAAAATATATTTAGATTACATAAATGTTACATAAAAAATATAGGGGATTCCCATATACTCTGCTCCCCACACCGCCCACATTTACCCACATTAACATCCTTCATTAGTGTGGTATGTTCGTTGCAATTGATGAACACATTTTGGAGCATTGCCACTAAGCATGGACTATAGTTTACATTGTAGTTTACACTCTCTCCCACTCAATTCTGTAGGTTATGGCAATATATATAATGGCCTGTATGTTGTTGCAGTATTATTCAGGGCAATTTCCAAGTTCTAAAAATGCTCCCATATTACACCTGTTTTCCCTCTCCCTGCCCTCAGAACTTCCAGTGGCCACTGCCTGCACATCAATGATATAAGTTCTTCCATTGCTAGAATCACAATAAGTCTATAGTAGAAAACCAGCAAGTCCATTCTAGTCCATAGTTCAGTCCCTGTTCCTGAGGATTCTGGGATGGTGATGCCCACTCCACATCTAATTGAGAGGGGATGTTTTATGGAACTGCTCAGCCCTGAGTCCTGGAAGACGGAGTTCATCCTAATAAACTGATGAATGAGGAACCTCACAGAGTATGCTCCTCCCTTGGACAGAACTTTCCCTTCTGACATTGCTTCTCTGCCCACTCGGTGCTTGAGGAATACTTACTGCCTCTTCAGTACTGTAAATTGATTTTGTGGTGAGATGCCAAGGAATAAAGCCAGGTGCCCCTGCCTCAAGGAGTTTACTGAGGAGATGAGCTATAAATAGGTAAAATAGTTAAATGACATGAAGAAATACATTTTTATTCATGTCATGCATGCAAAAATGACTGGCACAGACAAGTCATAAAAGGCAATGGAGTAAATGGGAAAGGTTTGGGATGAAAGCTGCACTTTGAGAAACAAGAGAGTGGGTATTTGGAGAGTAGAATAGAGGAATATTACAAAAGAGAGAACGGTTTCCACAAAAACGGCTCCAATTGGCGAGAGTTGGCGGTCTTCAAGAGGTGTGTGCCTCACTGTCGGGTGGGCTGGAGTGGGGGCAGGGGAGGGACACTTGAGTAGGTTGTGGCCAGACCATGGGAAATCTATACGGGGTCTTTTTCTGAAGCTGAACAAGACCCTAGGAAGGTTTTTAGAGACTCAGCATGATGAAACGTGCTATAAGTGATTGGAGAAAAAGATTGGTGAAGATACTTTTGTAGAAGCTGGTGTAGGACACTGGAAGAATGGGGACCCTGTGGTGGAGGTGCTGGGACTACTTGTCAACCTCACACCTGGCTCACAGCACACAGGTGCTAGTGATCTGAGGGAAGCGGTGGGAGAAGCTAGCGTTGGTTCTGAACTGTGAGTTTGTGGGTGCCTTTCACAGGGAAGAGGGGAGACTCAGGAGCAGCTGCTGAAGTGTGCCCTGCAGCCGCAGCACACTCACCGAGCAGCAGCTCTGGAAATGCGTTTCTGGCAAAGGTTTCTTCAGGGAACTAGAGTCTAAATGGAACTGCCACTCCTGAGGCAAGTGGCCTTAAAGGGTGGTAAGCTTGAATAAACAGGGTAGTGACACAATACTTCAAGTGTTAGGATGAAGAGTTAAATGGCTTCGGGCGGGGGATTTCAAAGCAGGTATTTCTTTTAACTTTATTTAACAAGCTGTTTTGGAGGAGTTTTCTCACAAACATTAGAATACTGAATATAAGCAAAATGAACCATTATATTCATCTACATATCCAGGGTGCTATGGCAGAAGTGGTGGTTCAAAGAGCGAGAAGCCGGCTCATTTTACTGTGGCTTGATTAAATTGTAGTTGTATAGAAATCTTTCATATAATTAGGAAAATTATTAGACGGTTGTCTTACCAGTGAGCAGATTTAACTACAGAGCCAAAGGAACATTATGCACCGTGGTGCCCACACTTTGTGCCTGTCATCTGGACGGGGTTGGATGAGAGTGAACACCCCAGCAGCGCCTGCAGTGCTCGATGACCCCTTTTCTTCTCCTCGTCCCCTCTGCTCACACACACACTGTTAGAGAACACCCCATCAAACTTGCTTCTACGAATTCCTGTTCATTTGTTTCTTCCTTCATTTCAAATAATTCAGCAAATGCTTAGACCGTCTCTGCTCTTGCTAAGAACTAGGGTTGCTTCAGTGAGCAGAACCAGACCTGGCCTCTGCTCTCCTGGAGCTTACTGTCCAATGGTGCTGAAGACGTTGCTCACAAAGGCCCCTCAGTGTGTATATAACCTAAGAGAAGGGCAGCACCATAGTGCTATGATCCAGAGATCAGGGAGGACTTCACATCTGAGCCGAGTGTGAACAGGATTGAAAAGGCTGCAAGGATGGGGCCGGGCAGGGGCACGGAGGAACAGGAAACTGCCTGGGTAGAGGGGCCAGATGGAATGAAGCACACATTTAGGCAACTGAAAAAAGACCCTAGGCTGCAGCACAGAACTGCAGGAGGAGGAGGGTGTGATGGGCTGCAGAGTCCACGGGGGCCAGACTGCTCAGGGCCAACGTGAGAAACGGCAGGAACACTCTGGGAAATTCCACGATCGTTTGGGCTTGAAATTCTGTCTTACCAGTTAATCTATGTTTTGTGATTTGTGTAGAAAACATCATAATTTTTAATATCTATACTGGACTGATTATATTCTCAAAGGAAAACTGGAGAGCAAGATACTTTTTTTTTTTTTTCCAGGAGGTACTAGGGATTGATCCTGGGATCTTGTACATGTGAAGCACACGCTCAACTACTGAGCTCACCCACTCCACAGCAAGATACATTTTATTTCTTGAACCTCTTATATTTTTAAACCACAGCACAAAGAAAATGTTTGATTCATAATTAGATTTTCCCACTTTCCCATTTCTAAATAGTTAGCATTTCTATAGTACTATAATTGAATTTACCAATACATGAACTAATAACTTTGTATCTTCAAGTTTTACATTGAAAGTACTTTCCTCCCTTCTTGCAGGTAACGTATGATTTTGATACCTGAAGGCAAATACGTCAGAATCTTTGGTGCTGGAAGGATGTTAGAGACAATTTTGTCTAACCTTCCTGTCCTTCCTGTCTTCCTTTAGTCATTCCCAAAGGCCTCTGAAAGGATGGCTCCTTAGTGAACACTCATGCGTTTGGTCTTTTCAGGAATCATTGATGATCAGGGACATGGCTGCGGCTCTCACCCGGTGGGAGCAGCTGAACCCTCCTCAGGGAGCTCGGCCCGAGAAGCACAGGACTCTGGTCTTGCTGGGTAAGGATGGCTCTCTCTACCCCTGTGAACTTACCCAGTGTGGTCCCTTTATTTCTTCACTTTCTGGGAGCTCTGAAGTTCTTAGATGCAAAGATATTTGATCCCTGTAAGGCCTGAGACAGGCAAGTTCTGCTTTTTGTTTCTGGATATAGTTTTAATCTCTTGGAGTTAGAAATGGACACCTTTATCATATTGGTTTAGGCTATAGCATCCTTTACTCCCTGTCCAAGGATGTTGAGCAGAGTTCTATCAGAAACACCTCTTAAGAAAATGGGTGCTTATTATTTTAATGCGGAGAGGGAGAGTGGGATAGACAAGCCATTTAATTGTTCTGAACTCAAATAAGCCCCATATGAATCAATCTACCTTCTTCCTGGAGAAGAAACAATACTGAGCATTGTTGAGGAAGAAATCCAGAACCAACTTCTCTCTCTCTCTCTCTCTCTGTGTCTCCCTCTCTCTCCCTCTCTCTCTCATACTGTCTTCCCTAAATACCAAGAAGCTAACATTGAGCCCTTTACTGGACTCCTTTTTCTTTCCTTATGAACAGGGCTTCCAATTTCCAAGCCTGATGTAATATCTCAGTTGGAGCAAGGGGAGGAGCTGGAGAGAGAAGTCCTAAAAGCAACCAGACCAGGTAAGTCATTGTTGCAAACAGCAAGTGGTCAACACTGAAGGTAAAACCCAGATGATCAGTTGGAAAAGCATCTTTGAAATACTTGTGAAGGAGCCTTTCCAGAGTTCACTAGACCCCATGGAAAAGTTGAAAGTGAAGTTCCTGTGTCCCTGGTGCCATACCCAGCTCTGTAGATGATGATCTGTTATAATTTTTTTTTTTCAGGCCAGTAAATAGAATTTATTGGGGAATGGGGGAAAAGAACAGAGCATGCTGAGAATTTGTAGAGAAAGATGGAAATACGCACCGAGATTTGATGCGGGCTCCTCTTGGCAGAGAGAATGTATTCCTCCCCTTGCTAATGATAAGGGGAGGGGCCCCAGCTATCATTGGTTACCCCACCAATGGTGGGGGCCAGTGATGAGACCTGTTTGGAATATCTGGGACCTCCCTTCAGCCCCGGAAATAGTCCCAACTGGGACCTCAAGGTCAAGTCTTGGCAGGGTCTCGTGGCCATGTTGTCTGTCGGCCATGTTGTGGCTTGTCCTCTCCTCATTTCCCTATACTAACTTGCCTCAACTCCCCCCTCAGAGAGTTCACGCCCTGTCTTAGTCAGCCAAAGGGGTGCTAATGTGAAATACCAAAAATGGGTTGGTCTTTATAAAGGGTATTTATTTGGGGTAGAAGTCCACAGATAACAGACCATAAAGCGTTAAGTTTCTTCTCACCAAAGTTCATTGCCACGTGTTGTTGGAGCAAGACAGCTGCCGGCGTTTGCCAGGGTTCAGGCTTCTTGGGTTCCTCTCTTCCCGGGGCTGCATCTCTCTCCGGGCTTAGCTCCTCTGGTTCCTCCACAAGGTCAGCTGTAGACTATCAGCGAACGGCTCACTTCTCTTCTCCTGAGGCCTTCTCACCAACATCAGAACTCCAACATCAAAACTGCCTCTCAAAAACTACTGTAACTCTGTTCTTTGTGATGCCTTTTATATTTTCTTCCCCCACCAACCAAGGGGTGGGACTCAACGCCCTACTGACCTGGCTCAGTCAATGCCCTAATCCTAACCTAATCATGCCCAGATTAACAGATCAGTTTACAAGCATGCTCCAATTATATTTTTGGAATTCATAATTACATCAAACTGCCCAGTGGCTACACGCCCTTATTCTTAAGGGGGTGCTGAAGGGCGATGGTCATTCTTCTGCATTTACTTCCTGCTGGTTAGAGCAGTAATTTTTTTTTTTGGAAGTAAATACTTCCCATCTATACAAACCAATTCTTTTTCCCAGATAAGATAAAACGAAACCAACATTTTAATGTTAAATAACTTGCTTGGGTGTAAGGCTCTAAAGCAGCCCTTTTTCATGTATGTTGAGAAAAAGTCCACAGAAGAATACTATTTTTTGTATCTCAGACCAATGCCTGAACTCACTACCTCTGTTATTTTTTTTTTTTTTATTTAAAGATTTATTTTATTTATTTATTTATCCCCCCCCCCTTGCTGCTTGTGCTTGCTGTGTGTGTGTTTTTCTGTGTCTGCTTGTCTCCCTT
The DNA here is from genome assembly GCA_026826555.1 of Tolypeutes matacus. NCBI lineage: Eukaryota > Metazoa > Chordata > Mammalia > Cingulata > Chlamyphoridae > Tolypeutes > Tolypeutes matacus. Next base: position 958,406 of record JAKSZT010032066.1, on the reverse strand, counting down.
TGTTGCATCTTGCTGCACCAGCTTACTGTGCTGTGTGGGCTGTTAGCTCACCGCACCACACGGGCCGGCTCGCCTTCATCAGGAGGCCCCAGGAATCGAACCCAGGGCCTCCCATCTGGTAAACGGGAGCCCAGCCGCTTGAGCTGCATCCGCTTCCCCTCTGTGCCTCAAATTCCTCAACTGTAAGATGGGGATAATGATAGCACTTAACTCATAGGGTTGTTGTGAAGATCTAATGAAATAATCCAAGAGAAATGCTTAGAACAGTACCTGGCTCTGTGCACAACAAAAGATAGCTATTAATTAAATGCTGGTTACTTTTTCTTTGAAAGAAGTCCTGGATTTGACCCTGTCATTTCTGTGAAACTTGATGACTGCTATGACTACCAGCTAATTATACTTTCTTTAGTCTTATCCTGGTCTAACTAAGATAGTATAATAGTGCTAGTTTCCTTAAGTTTTCTTACAGTGAGTTTTTGTTGTTTACTCTTGCAGTTCTCTATTCCTCTACCTGCTTTCAAGGCCTCTGTTAGTCTACCTACCTAACCTTTTTGTGCTGTCTGTTCTCTAACTTGAACCCTTAACATAAGACAGGCAGGTTCCTTACTTTCCTCTACTGTGTGTTCTTCAAGAACATTTGGAGCTTGAATTCTTCCACTCCCCTTCGCTGGAAGTCCTTTTCCTTCATTCCCATTTCTACCTATTGGTCCTTTAAGATCCCAGGCACTTCTCTGCATATATGTTGTGGAGCATATTGAATTGAATTGATTTGTTTCAAGTAGAGTCATGGTTAGAATGGATGTTAACGATCATCTAAGCCTGAAAGTATTTAAATGTTTTTAGCAATGGAGTTCCTCACTCCCCATCCCAACCTCACCCAGACTCTTATTAGGAAGCCAGGATTTGGGAGCAGGTACTCTGGCAGGGTGTGGGCCCATCTGAGCACATGGGTCTTTGACCTTCTCTCCATACGCAGTACTACTTTAAAAAAACAAACAAACACGAACTCAGTTCTATTTTATTCTTTCCAGTGTACTGCAGGTGGGGTGATGGCAAGCTATCAGAGATACAGGTACTTCCCAATTACTAAGTTCTGTGATAATTAGAATTTGTAGATGTGGACCACTGAATGCCAACTTATGGAATTTGTATCTTATCTTGAGGACAGTAGAGCCAACAGATTTTTGTGTAGTATGATGAGAGAATGGTTTAGAAAGATTAGTCTGTTAGCAGTGATTGGGACATATTGGAATAGGAAAAGATTGGTGGCAAGGAGATGGGCTGAAGATGGTAATTCTCAAGTGGTGAGGCTCCCTGACGCTGGGAAGTCTTTGGGAGACCATTTGTCTCTGACCCTAGCCCTGTCTCTCCAGACTCTGGTTTTGATCCGCCATTTGTCCACATCACTTCTGCTTGGCCATGCCTGCTCTCCCATCACTCTTCATGCACCTGGGCTTCTTTGCCCATTCTCCTCTCTTCTCCTGTGTTCTCTCTTGATTGCAAGGCTTTCATGTTCATATGTTCCCTGCCAGCAGTTTTTTTTTTTTTTAATTGTTTCAGTATTTTCCCACCATGGCAGTCAGCTTTCTCTTAATTTAGGAAATGGTACATGTGTATTTTTGTTTCTTTCAGATTGGGAGACAAGTCTAGAAAGCAAGGAGATAACTCAAGAGCAAAACATTTCTGAAGAGGAATCAGCCCCTGGGGTGTTTATAGAAAGATTTCCAAAGGAAGGTTCCAGTCAATGTGAGGATTCTTTAGAGAGTCAGCAGGAAAATCATGAGAAACATTTAATACAAGTGGTTGTCACTCAAAAGAAGTCTTCTAGGGAGAGAAGTTACCAGTGTGAGGAATTTGGAAGAAATTTTAGTCGAAGGTCATTACTTGTTCAACAACGAGAAAGACTACATAATTGTGATTCACTTGAAAAGAACTTAAAACAAAATTCAGATCTAATTAGGCATGAGAGAATTTATGCAGGAAAGAAACCTTGGAAGTGTAATGAGTGTGGGAAAGCTTTCAGTTACTACTCAGCTTTTATCTTGCACCAGAGAATTCACACAGGAGAAAAACCTTATGAATGTAATGAATGCGGTAAAGCTTTTAGCCAGAGCATACATCTTACTCTACATCAGAGGATTCATACTGGAGAGAAACCCTATGAGTGTCACGAATGTGGGAAAGCCTTCAGTCACCGCTCAGCCCTTATTCGTCATCATATAATCCACACTGGAGAGAAGCCCTATGAATGCAATGAATGTGGGAAGGCCTTTAATCAGAGCTCATACCTCACTCAACATCAGCGAATTCATACTGGTGAGAAACCTTATGAATGTAATGAATGTGGGAAGGCCTTCAGCCAAAGCACATTTCTTACCCAGCATCAGGTCATTCACACTGGAGAGAAACCGTATAAATGTAATGAGTGTGGGAAGGCCTTTAGTGATCGTTCAGGCCTTATTCAGCACCAGAGAACTCATACTGGAGAGAGGCCTTACGAATGCAATGAATGTGGGAAAGCCTTTGGTTACTGTTCAGCCCTGACTCAGCACCAGAGAACTCACACTGGTGAGAAACCCTATAAATGCAGTGATTGTGCCAAAGCCTTCAGTGACCGCTCAGCCCTTATTCGTCATCAGAGAACACACACTGGAGAGAAACCTTACAAGTGTAAGGATTGTGGAAAAGCTTTCAGCCAGAGCTCATCTCTTACAAAACATCAGAAAACTCACACTGGAGAAAAACCCTATAAGTGCAAGGAATGTGGGAAAGCCTTCAGCCAGAGTTCATCCCTTTCTCAACATCAGAAAACTCATGCTGGAGGGAGAACCAAGGAATATGGGAAAGCTTTTAGTGAGCATTCAGCCTTTGGCCAACAAAAGAGAATTCATACTGGATAAAGACTATGTAAATGTAGTGCAATCAGAACGTGTTTATTGAACATCTACTATGACTATCTATTGATTGGGACGTCATGATTGATATGGGACATAGCTGGCTGAGAATGTGAAAGGGGGTTTACGTTTTTTGAAATGTCCTATTGGAGGGCCTTTTGAATTTCCGTGGGGCAAAAGGAAAATTATTTCTAACACTCTTATGTGTGTGTAAGCTGCCAAATCTCAGAGAGAGAAATAGTGTGTGGTAGAAAGAGGACATCTTGAGTGGGCCAGATAGTCTAATAATACTACAAAGATACAGTTTTAAAGAGAGAAATGGTTCTTTTGGAGATACTTCAGGGATAGAAATAAGAGATTGAGAGTTCGTAGTTTGTCCAGTGTCAGGAGTGGTGATGGAAGGGAAATTGTCTTTTAGTCTTAAGTGTAAGGACACAAGGGAAGTAGATGGAAAGGTTAGTGAAAAAGAATGGCAGGAATGAACCCAAAAAATGTTGATTGTCATAACTACTCAACTGAGTACTCACTACCAAGAAAAATATTTGTTGAACTTGTTACTGGGCAAAGTTGGCCAATCACAAAGTTGCTATGTAGGCAGCTTTACCCCAAAGCCAAGGTGGTCCACTTCTCTACTTTTTGTCTTTTGGACCTTGCCTAAGAATCTCATTTAACTCTGAGGGTCAAGACCTAAAGCCTAGAAAGGGAGAGTATAGAAGGAACCTTGATATTTTAAATCTGTTTTAATCTATCCAATTCACTCGTGAAGGTGCTTATTTATAATTACCTCAGTTGTATGTAGTTTATACCATAGAATTGTTCATATCACAGTAGAATTTAGTTGCAGAGGTGAACTGACACTGCATATTAGATTGTGAAAAACTTGAAAAAACTGAAATACTTGCTTTTCACCATTTTACTCTTGGGTAGAGGCAGGTGACATCTTTGCTTATATATATATATATGTATATATATTTATTGAAACCTTGAAGATTATTATTGGAAACTTTTTGAGTGCAGTGTTTTTAGTTTTTGGAAGTTTGACTTTGATGTGTCTTGACATGAATTTCTTTGAGTTTACTCTGGAGTTTGCTCAACTTCTTGCATCTATAAGTTTATGTCTCTACCTAATTTGGGAACTTTTCAGGCATCATTTTTTTAAATACTTTTTCAGTGCTCTTCCCGCACCCCCACCCCCTCCACTTCTTTCCTTCTGGGACTCCGATGATGCAAATGTTAGATCTTTGGTTCCAAAGGCTTCATTCATTATTTTCCAGCCTGTTTTCTTCCAGTTGTTCAGAGTGTGTAATTTCTGTTGTTTCTGTCTTCATGTTCATGGATTCTTCCCTCCATTCTGCTGTTGAACCTGTCGTTGAGTTTTGATTTATTGAGTAAATGCTCAATAAATATTTTATTTCGTTACTGTATTTTTCAGTTCCATTGGATTCGTCGTATCATTTCTTTGCTGAGGCTTTCTGTTTCTTTCATTTGAGGGAAGTGTATTTATAACTGCTCAAGGGGGCATTTTTATTACGGTGCTTTAATTTCCTGGCTGTTGACAAAGCAAGTAGCATGCAATGGATTGGCTTAAACAATGGGAATTTATTAGCTCACGGGTTTTTTTGTTTTGGTTTGGTTTTTGTTTGTTTTTAACTTTTTATTTTTTATTGTAGTAACAGGTATACATCTCAAAATTTCCCATTTTAACCACTTTCAAGTACACAATTCAGTAATGTTAATTACATTCATAATTTACAATAGATTAAAAAGATCATTAAAAGATGATTTAAAAGCATAATGAACAAGAGTTCAATTCTTCATTGTATTTTTTTTTTTTTTTTAAGATTTATTTATTTACTTTATCCATTTTAAACACCCCCTTCCCCATTTGCTGTTTTGTGTCCATTCACTGGGCAATTCTCTGTGTCTGTTTCCCGCCATCTCCTTTCATCCTCCTCCTCCAGTCTTCACCAGGATTCAATCTTGGAGACCTCTGATGTAGGAGAGAGGTGTCCTGCCACCTGCGTCACCTCGGCTCCTGATCTCCAGAGCTCTCAGAGCATCTCGTCCTGTCTCTCCCCTGCATCTCTCTCCTGTTACGTCATCATCTTGCTGCATGGCTCCCAGGGCCTGGCGGCTCACCAGCACACAGAGCCCGGCAGCCCATGCAGCTTCTATATATATATATATATATATTTATTTATTTATTTTACCGGGAGGTCCTGGGGATCGAACCCAGGTCCCTGCATATGGCAGACAGACACCCAACCATTTGAGCCACATCTGCCCCCTCTTCATTGTATTTTAAATGATCTTTTGAATCTGTGCCGCATCTGTTATATCCTTTCCTCATAATTTTTTTCAAAAAGTAGTTTTGAAATGTAAGCTTTTAACTTTGTTTTGTTGTAATTAATTTAAAAATTTCATCTTGATATCTTCTTTAGTTCATGTATTACTTAGAAGTATGTTGTTTAATTAGCAAGTTTAGGGCAGTCTATTTCTTTTTTTGTAATTGGCTTCTAACTTAATTGCATTGTGGTTAGAGAGTGACTCCATGAGTCTGATTCTTTGAAAATTATGAGCATACTTCTTTACAGCCTGTGGTAGTTTGACACATTTTTTTTTTTTTTTTTTTTTTTTTTTTTTAGGTACCCAGGCTGGGATTGAACCTGGGACCTCATATGTGGGAAGCCAGCACTCAACCACTGAGCCACGTTGGCTCCCGAGTTTGACGCTTTTAAGCATCAGAAAAACATGTCCTTAGGGCTAATGCAATCCTGTGGGTGTAAACCCATGGAAGGTGGGACCTTGTTCTGATTAGGTAACTTCAGTAGACATCACCTAGGGTGGTCTTACCACCCGTAATCCTCTTACTGAATAAGGAGATGAAAAAGCCACAAGAGCAGAGAGAAATCACAGAAGCACAAAGAGAAAACCACAGGAGAAGAGAAAAAGCCAGAGGATGCCAGAAGCTGAAAGCAATGAAACCTGCAAGAGAAGGGGAGTCCAGGATCACCAGCAGCTAATCTTGGAGGAAAAGCATCGCCTGATGGTTCCTTGATTTGGACTTTTTTTCTCAGCCTTGAAACTGCAAGCTTAAAACCTAATAAATCTTCATTTTATAAGCCAATCCATTTGTCCTAGCCTCACAGTTTTGAGGCTAGGACAAGTCCAAAATCAAGGCATCATCAAGGAATTGTTTTCTCCCAGAATGTGGTGTTCTGGGGCTGGCTGCTGGTGATCCTTGGTCCTTGGCTTTTCTGTCTCGTGGCAGTGCACGTAGCGACCTCCCCTGACTTCTCTTTCAGGTTCCATTGACTTTCAGCTTCCGGCTGCAACCTCTGGCTTTTGCTCTCTCTCTCTCTCTGTGACCTTCCCCAAAAGGCTTTCAGAAATAGGATTAAGACCTGATTCAGGGGAGCCACACCTTAACTGAAGTAACCTCATCAAAAAGTCCTATTTATAAGAGACCCAAAGGAATGCATTAAGTTTAAGAACGTGTTTCTCTGGGGCACCGAACTCCAGACCACCACAGGTGACTACTTTAGAATCCTTGTCAGGTAATTCTGACATCTGTCATCTCAGTTTTGGCATCTGTGGATTATCTCCTCATTCAAGCTGATATTTTCCTGATTCTCAATAAGAATTTTTGATTGAAACATGGATGTTTAGGGTATAAGACGACTCTGGATTCTATTTAATCTTCTGTTTTGGCAGGCCTCCTCTGACACTGCTCCGGCAGAGTAGGGTGATGGCACCATCTTATCTTAATTGGCACTGTCCAGGTTTGCCCTTGGGCCTCTATTGACACCTGGGCTGCGGAAGGGGGGTCTCTTTTTTTTTTTTTTTTTTAAAGATTTTATTTATTTATTCATCTATTCCTGCCCCCGCCGCCTGTGCCCGCTGGGCCAGCCAACCACGCCGCGCGGGCGGGCCCACCCCCACCAGGAGGCCCCGGGAACCGAACCCGGGGCCCCCCACATGGCAAACGGGAGCCCCACTGACTGAGCCACAGCCGCTTCCCGGGGGGGGGGTCTCCTTGATACTGAGCAGAGTTGTCTCGTTATTGCTCCCTAAGTGGCCTCCACTGACATAAGGGAGTGGCCTCGTTACTGCTGGGCAGTGGTAGTCCTGATTCTTCTCTAGGCCTCCACTGATATCACAGCAGTGGGGGGGATGACATTTTGCCATCTCTTTTGGGGTTGGAAGCCCAGTCCCCTTGTGCTCTAACCTGAAACTGTGAGTGGGGGGTGGAGGGGGAGTTTTATTACTGCCTGACGGATGAAAACCCTACCTGCCCATTTGACCTCTGATACCACCCCAGTGGGGAGGGGCTTGGAGCCTCATTGCCGCCTTGTGAGGAGGGAAATCTAGGCTCCCCACGCAGTTTTTGTGGCAGGGCAGGGCTCCAGTTTTTCCATTGTCTTGGCTAGAGGAGGGCAATTATTGTCTAAAACTTTTCTGTCTTGCTAGGCTGCCCCTTCCCTGGCCTTCCCACTGGGTCAGCGGCATGGCTTGGACTCTTTGTGGTCTGTGCCTGTTGGTATTTCTGTGTTGCTGGCTTTTTCAGCGCATCTTCAGACAGCTATATGAGGCAAAAGGAAGACCCAAGGAACTCAGTTCCAAGGTCTCTGGCTGGACTGCCTGCTCTCCCACCTTTCAGAGACAGGCTTGTTTTATAAATAATGTCCAGAGTTTTTAGCTGTACTTAGCGGGAGAGTAGTGAAAAAGTATTTCATCTTTTTTACAACATCCTTGCATTTGACACCAAAAGGATACATTGAGGTGTGTCAGTTACAGCCCAGAGGTTTGTGGCATACATAGGTCGTTTGTAAGCAGTTAGGGCTCAGTGTCGAGAACAGTGTTCACTTGTTCTCAAAGCTAAGCTGCGGTATTGGCAGGTGGGAACCACCAAGCCATGTGCTTTGTAAAACTTGGAGGGAACCAGCATTTGAGGTTGAGAAAACATCAGTATTTAGTTGCAGATTACAAATTTGCAAATGGAAGATAGATATGACTGAGAATAAGGTTGAAATAGTTTCTTTGTATCTCTGTTTCAAGAGTGTGAGAACCCTGGAGAACTGGATTGAGAATTTTGTTTTATTCAGTATGTATTGTCTATATGAATGCCTTCATTAATTTTTTTTATTAGAGAAGTGAATTGACAAAACAACCAGCATAACATACAGGATTCCCATATATCACCCCACCACCCACACCTTGCATTGTTGTGGAACATTTTTTACAAATATGGATATCTTCATCTTAGTTTGATATACAACACATGATACCATAGAGAACCAACAAAATAAAATGAAAATAATTGGGATTTAGGACAAGTCACTTCATCCTTTTAAATTTGCTTCCTCATATATATTTTTTAAATGTAATAACTACTTGAGAGGGATTAGAATTAGGTAGATAATGGATGTAACAGTGATTTGTAAGCTGTCGAGTGCTATATAACTTTAGATACTGTTGACATGAATTTATATGAATTGCCCATCATGTGTGTCTTATGATGGTATGGCCTAATAAAAATGATTTTGAATATAATTGAATATGTCTGTTTACATTTTTAAAAGTTTTCTTGAACAGTAGTAAAATCTGCATCTTTTGAGATGATCATACCACTTTTGTCTTAATCAGTTAATGTGGTAAGTTATATTGATAGATTTTTCAATGTTAAAGAATCCTTGCATTCCTTAGATTTACCCAATTTAGTGGTTTTTCTGGCTTCTGGAAGTTTGTGTTCCTTGAAAGTTTAGTTGCATTCCCCTGTTAAACTGTTTGGGATAGTTATATGTGTAGTATATGTTTTGATTGGTTTTAGAAGCTGTTCACATTTTCTATTTTTTCTTGAAATTTTAAAAGTTAGGTTTTTCTAAAAATTTACCTGTGTTTTGCCATTAATTTATTTAAAATATTTGTGTTTTAAGTCCTTGTTCTATCTGTAGTAATATCCTTTTTGTCATTCTTGATATTGTTTATTTGTATCCTTTCTTTTTCTCTTGATTGTGTTCTCAGTGATTTGTCAATTTAGCTAGTCTTTTTGAAAGAATTGACTTATGGCTTTTTTAAAAAACGTAAATATTCACAACAGCTTTACCCATAATAGCCCAAGACGAGAACTAGCTTATGCATCCATTAGTAGGTGATACTAAAAAAGATAACAAAAGAAAAAGCAAACAAAAAAGAAAAAAAGAAAAAAAAAAAGTGATACTGTGCTATATTCATAGAACAGAAAATGAGCAATAAAAAAAGAACAAACTACTGATACATGCAATAATACAGATGAATCTCAAATGGCACATCCACACAATAAAATAAAATTTTTTAAAAAAGAATGAAGTATTGATACATGGTACAACACGGATGAATATCAAAATAATTATGCTTAGTGAAAGAAGTCAGACCCAAAAAAGTACATACTGTGTGATTCCATTTTCATGGAACTTAAAAACAAATCTAATGTCGAATGGAAGAGCGGCATTGGTAGGTTGGCGAGGGGTGAGGACTGACTGGGAAGGAGTATAAGCAAGCCTCGTGGGGGTGTTAGGTTTATCCAAATTCATTCACACCATACAATTACAGTTTGATATTATTGATGAATTCCAAAAAGAAATACTGATGATGTTTGTAAGCTAGTCTGTTCCTCTGGGCTTGTGATACCCTTTGATTGTATTAAATTCGGAGGTTTCACTTTTACTTGACTAAATTAATACTAGGGCTTTGATTTGGGCACATTAGTAGGACATTGAGTCCCCGACCCCTTGATGGGCAGAGACTCACAGAGAAAACCACACGGCAGAGGAGAGAGTTGAGTTTTGATACTGGAGCTCCAGGAAGTAAATACACAGCAGAAGAACACAGGAATAGAGACGGCAGAGGCCCCGGGAAGAGAGATGAGCCGTTCGCCTGATAGTTTACAGCTGACCTTGTGGAGAGACCAGAGCCACTGAGCCCAGAAAGAATCAAGCCCCGGGAGAGAGACAAAGCCTATGCCAGCCTGCAGCTGTGAACGGAAGGAGCTGGGACCACGGAGCCGGAGGAGAAGGAGGAAGCCTGAACTCTTGTAGAGACCAGCAGTCATCTTGCTCCAACATGTGGCAACAGACTTTGGTGAAGAAAGTAACTTATGCTTTAGGGCCTTGTGACTGTAAGCTTCTACCCCAAATAAATACCCTTTATAAAAGCCAACAGACTTCTGGTACTTTGCATCAGCACCCCTTTGGCTGACCAATACAGGGTGTATTTTGTTATATGTAAAACTGTACCTCAATAAAGTTGATTTTAAATGTCGTTAACTTGAAGGTTAGAAGAGAAATAAGCCTTTGAATAGATAATAAACATCTTTTTGCATCTGTAATTGATGGTCTTTTTCTTTCCGGTAGGTGCCCTATATTATAATTATTTTTGTAGCATTTTAGTACAGAGGCTAGAATACAAGAGTTAGCTCACGGACTTTGAAAATATGGAAATATGTGGATTCAGAGAAAAGGAGTCGTAAGGGAACAGAAGTGCTGATGAAATCATCTGCCCCAGCTTTTTGGCCCTCCTAGAGCAGGGTCCACAGCAGTCTGCCTCTCTCTTTAGTGCCTGAAATCAGGGTCAACGCGACCCAGTGCAAAACCTGCTGTGGAAGACCTCACCTGCCGCGGGTGTCTGTGAGGCCGGCCTCGCCGCTCCTAGTCTCTCACGGCGTTCAGAGTGGATCTGGGGACAAAGTGCTTTGTGCCTCACAGGCCTTTACCCCCTCCAACTTCCCAGCTCAGTCACTTTCCCAAAAGCTGCAGCAGCATATTGCCTGTAGAGGCATTCGTTTTATTTGGTCGTTCAGAGTAAGAAGGCCAATGTGTTTGTCTTTCCTCAAGGTCACTGGGTCCACCAGTAAACTGCCCCGGTTTTTTCCCCCTTCTTCCTCCTGGAAACCATGAGATGTGTTATAAAGTGGCAATCCCATTTGATGTGGCACTTTTGTCCTTACAGAGATGATGTCTTCAGACGACTCGTTGCCATTCCTAGTTGGCCAGGGCCTTGAAAGTCTTCAGCAGTTATTCGAGTATTGAAACTGTTCTTGTCGGCTGTTTGTCCTCATTCTCAAGCGCGTTTTACGTCTCGCTGCTGCCGCGTGCAGCCTCCGTCACCCGTGACTTGGGCCCGCAGCGGGAGGAAGCACGGACAGGGCCCCTCTGCAACATCCTAGAGTTCTGTCCCAGCCTTGGTGGCGCTGAAAAGGCAGCCTCGGCCACGCCACCCTGCCCCGGAGGCCACCAAGGCAACTCCTTACGGCCTTTTTAAAGAATCAGCTCTTTCACAGTGTACTTAAGTACAATAAAATCCACCCGCTTCAAGTGTTCGGTGGATTTTGACAAACGGAGCACCGTGTAGCTGCCACCGTGTGTGTGCGTGGTTGCATACAGTTATCGCGCTCTTTCCTTGCCCTCTCCCTCAGGAAGATTTGCCCATATGTTTTCTGCTAAGAGTTTTATAGTTTTAGCTCTTTCGTTTAGGTCTTTGATCCAGTTTGAGTTAATTTTTTTTTTTTTTTTTTAGATTTTATTTATTTATTCATTTATCCCCCCCTTGCTGCTTATGCTCGCTGGGTCAGCTAACCACGCCGTGCGGGCTTTTGCCTTCACCAGGAGGCTCCGGGAATCGAACCCGGGGCCTCCCATATGGTAAACGGGAGCCCTACTGATTGAGCCACAGCCGCTTCCCTTGAGTTAATTTTTGATATGGTGTGAGGTGAGGGTCCAGCTTCACTCCTTTGCATGTAGCTGTTCCGTTGTCCCAGCACTATTTGCTGGAAACACCGTGCTTGGCGTTCTTGCTGGGTAAATGGGTTTATTTTTGGACTCTCTGTTCTGTTCCACTGGTCTACATGTCTATCCCTATACCAGCACTGCTCCATCTTGAGTACTGCAGCTTTTTAGTAAAATTTGAAATTGGGAGTGTGAGATTTTCAATTTTGTTCTTTCTCAAGATTGCTTTGGCTATCCTAGGTCCCTTGAGCTTCCATAAGAAGTTTACGTAGCATGTGAATTTCTACAAAGAAGCCAGCTGAGATTCTAGCAGGGATTGCATTGCATCTGTAGATTTCTCAACTTCATTTTTTGACTGTTTATTGCAAGTCTGTAGAATTACAATTGGCTTTTGTGTGGCAATCTTGTGTCTTGTGTCCTTGCTGAACTCATTTATTGGTTCTAATAGTTTTCCATGGCTTCCTTTAGAGTTTCTCTGTATGAGGTCATGCCACCTGTGAAGAGAAGTATTTTTACTTCATTCAATCTGGATGTTTTTTATATCTTTTTCTTGTTTAACTGCCCTGGCTAGGACCTCCAATATAATGTTAAGTAGAAAAGTCTTGTTCCTGTTATGAGGGGAAAGTGTCCATTCTCATCATTAAAAAGATGACCTTTATCAGGCTGAAGAAGTTTTCTTCTATTCCTGGTTTGTTCCATGTTTTTACCATGAAAGGCTGCTGGATTTTGTCAAATGCTTTTTCTGCATCTATTGATAATGATCATATGGTTTTGTTTTTATTCTACCCAGAAAGTGTATTATATAAATGATTTTCAAATGTTAGACCAATCATGCATTCCTGGGATAAATTCCCTTGATCATGGTATATAATCCTGTTTATATAGTGTTATATTTGATTTTCTAGTATTTCATTGAGGATTCCCTACCCCACCCCCCGAGATGACTCCCTTGTCTATCTGCTCATTGTTTCCACTCACTGTGTACACTTGTTGTCTGCTCATTGTGTCCGTTTGTCTTCTTTAGGAGGCACTGGGAACCGAACACAGGACCTCCTGTGTGGGAGGCGGGTGCCCAACCGCTTGAGCCACATCCACTCCCTGCTTGTGTCTGCTCATTGCATCAGCTCACTGCATCAGTTCATTGCATCAGCTCATTGTGTCAGCTTGTTATGTCTGCTCATTTTCTTTAGGAGTCATTGGAAACTGAACCCAGGACCTCCCATGTGGGAGGCAGGTGCCCAATTGCTTGAGCCATATCTGCTCCCATTTGTCAAGGATTTTTGCATCAATATTTATAAGAAATATTGGTCTATAGTGTTCTTTTCTTGTGATATCTTTGTCTGGTTTTGGTAACTGGCCTCATACTATGAATTGTGACGTTTTTCCCCTTTTTCTGTTTTTTGGAAGAGTTTGTGAAGAATTGAGGTTCATTCTTTTTAATGTTTGATAGAATTTATTAGCGAAGCCATCTGGCCTGGGCTTTTCTTTGTGGTAGTTTATTATTATTATTACTAGTTTAATGTCTTTTCTTTTTATAGGTCTATTCAGATTATCTATTTGTTCCTTTTCTTTTTTGTTTGTTTTGATAAGATAAATTTAATGAAAAACAATTAACACGCTTTGGAGAAAGTGATTATAGATTTGTTCTTGAATCAGTTTCAGAAGTTTGTGTCTCTAGGAATCTGTACATTTCGTCTAATTTATTGGCATACAATTGTTCATAACATTCCTTTTTAGTAACTTTGTGTCTGTAAAGTCAGTGGTAAGGCTCTCTCTTTTCTGATTTTAGTCATTTGAATCTTCTCTTTTTTGTGGTCGATCTAATTAAAACTTTGTCCATTTTGTTAATCTTTTCAAAGAACTAACTTTTGGTTTTATTGATTTTCTCTATTATTTTTCTATTCTTTATTTCACTAACGTCTAATCATCATTATTTACGTTCTTCTGTTTGCTTTAGGTTTAGTTTGCTCTTCTTTTCCATTTTCTCAAGGTGGGAATTTAGGTTCTTGAGTTGAAAGCCTTCTTATTTTCGTTAATGTAGCCACTTAGAGCTGTAAATCTCCCCCTAAGCATTGCTTTAGCTGTATCCGTGAGCTTTGGTATCTTGTGTCTACATTTTAACTTCTTTTGTGATTTGTTCTTTGACCATTTATTTATTCTGGAATGTGTTATTTAATTTCCACATGTTAAGTTTCCCAAATTTCTGTTATTGATTTCTAATTTCATTTCATTGTCATTGAAGAAAATACTTTGTAGGATTTCCATCCTTTTATATGTGTTGAGGTTTGTTTTATGGCCTAGCATATGCTCTGGCTTGGAGAATGTTCCATGTGCACTTGAAAAGAATTTGTGTTTTGTGGTCGTTGGGTGCAGTGTTTGATAGCTCTCTGCTGGGCCCACTTGAGGTGTTTGTGTCTTCTGTCTCCTTGTTCATCTTCTGCCCAATTGCTCTGCTATTGAAAGTGGGATATTGAGGTCACCAGCTGTTATTTTTTAACTGTCTTATTTCTCCCTTAAATTTTAACAACTTTGCATCATGTATTTTGAGGCTCTGTTGTTAGGTGAATATCTATTTATAATTGTTATATCTTCCTGATGGCTTGACACTTTTATTATTATTAAAATGTCCCTCTTTATGTCTTGTAACATTTTTTATTTTGATTCCATTGTGCCTGATATTAGTGTAGCCATTCCAATTTTCTTAGGGTTGCTGCTGCGTAATTTCCCTTTTTCCGTTCTTTTGCTTTCAACTCACTTGTATCCTTGAGTCCAGTCCACACAGTTGGGTCTTCTTTTTTTTTCTTCTTATCCAGTCTGACAATCTCTGCCTTTTAACCGTATTGTTTAATTCATTAACATTGCATGTTATTACTGATATAGTTGGGTTTACACCTGCCATTTTTTCTGGTGCTTGTTTTCCACGACTCATTCCTTTTTTGGTCCTCTCCTCATATCCTCCTTTACTACTTTCTTTTGCATTAAGTGAATGTTTTCTAATGTAACATTTTAATTTCTTTAATGGTATTTTCTTTTTTAGTTATTTCCTTAGTGGTTGTTTTAGGGCCTACCGTATATATCTTATCAGAATCTGCTTCAGATTTCTAACCCTAACTTAATTTAGTGAGATATAGGAACATTACTCCCAAAGAACTCGATTACCCTTCCCCCCTTTTTGTGCTTTTTTCATTTTACATATTACATTTATGTATGTTACAAACTTAACTACAATTGCTAAAATTATTATTTTATATAATTTTATTTCCCTTAAAGAAGCTAAGAGAAGAAAAAAGAGCAAGTATATATCTATATCATTTGTTATATTAACCTCATTCACCATTTCTGGTTCTATTCCTTTGTTCCTTGACATTGAATTACCATCTGGTTTCATTTCCTTAGTCCAATACAGTTTTGCTTACACCCAGCTCTTTGTACTATTATTGGCAAATATATTACATTTCTATATGTTATAGGCCCAACAATACATTTATATACATACTATTTTATACAATTGCTTTTTAAATCAGCTAAGAGAAGAAAGGAGTAGAAATGTCCATTCGTACTGAACTTTACCATTATGTAATTACCATTATTGATACACTTTGGTTTTTCCTGTGGACTTGAATTACTGCCTGGGGTCACTGCCTTCAGCTTGAAGAACTTCCTTTAGCACTTCTCATAAGGTGGTTCTCATAAGTATTTTCTTAGTTTTTGTTTATATGGTAATGTCTTTGTTTCACCTTTATTTTTCAGAAACAGTTTCCTGAATATAGGATTCTTGGCAAACAGATTTTTTCTTCGAGCACTTTAAATGTCACCCCTCTGCCTTCTAGCAGCCATTGTTTCTGACGAGAAGTCAGCTTGTTAATCTCGCTGGTGTTCTCCTGTAAGTGATGAGGGGTGTGTGTGTGAGTGTGTGTGTGAGTGTGTGTGTGTTTCCTGCTTTCAAGATTTTCTCCTTTTCTTTGGCTTCCAGCATTTTTACTATGGTGAGTTTGAGTGTAGATCTCTGCATTTACTTTATCTGGAGTTCACTGAGCTCCCTGGATGTGTAGCTTAATGAGTTTTTGTGGTTTTTGGTCAAATTCGGGAAGTTTTCAGCCATCAATATATGTTCTCCTTGCTCATTTCTCCCGCCTCTCATGCTGGTGCCCCACCGTGCACGTGCCGGTGCACGTAAAGATGCTCCGTATTGCTCTGAGACTCTGCTCATTCCCTCTCTCTCCTTCAGTTTGCATGATGTCTATCAGTCTGTCTTCAAGCTTGTTCATTCTTCTGCCAGTTCAACTCCTCTACAGAGCTCCTCTAGTGAGTTTTCCGTCTTAGTTATTGTATATTTCAACTCCAAAATTTCTATAGTTCATTTTTATAATTTCTATCTTTTTGGTGGTTTAGTGGTTTTCTCTAATTGCCACCATAGCTTTCTTTGCTTCCTTATGCATGGCTTCATTTAATTCCTTGAACATGTTTATAATCACTACCTTGAGGTCTCTGCTTATTAAATCTCTCAGAGATCTGTTGTTCTCTTAAGCAGTTTCTGTTACTTGATTTTTTTCCTGCTTATGAGTCACACCCCCTATTTCTTTGCACATCCCATACTTTTTTTGTGTGAAAACTGGACATTTTAGGTAATTTGTTGTAGAAACTCTGAGTGCTGCACCCTCACCCTGTGTTTATTGGTGTTGTTTGCTTGTTTATTTG
This sequence comes from Tolypeutes matacus, assembly GCA_026826555.1. Lineage (NCBI taxonomy): Eukaryota > Metazoa > Chordata > Mammalia > Cingulata > Chlamyphoridae > Tolypeutes > Tolypeutes matacus. Next base: position 942,052 of record JAKSZT010032066.1, on the reverse strand, counting down.
CTTCGTGACCATAGCATCTTGAAAAACGTCATCAGTTTTGTCCCCAGTTCCTGGGAGACATCCTCTGCAGCTTTGGGATTTCCAGTGATGCGGGTGTTTTTTGATTTTCGTGGTGGGCTTAGAACCACGTCTGGAAGTTGCAGGTTGGGACCAGGCCCTCCTGCAGCCTTACGGTGGGGGCTGCCATACCAGAGAGGCCATCCAGGTGGTGAGGGCCCGTTTCAGCCCACCTTCCCAAGCTGCTGCGCCTGGAGGCAGCGGTGCTGGGCTGGGAGGCGGACGCCTCCTGGCCTGACTCCACCCGGAGAGGTTTGGAGGACTCAGAAACTTGGCGGCCTCACCCTCTCTCTTCTTTTGACTCCTTATTTGTATCCTTTTACTATAATAAAACTACAATCATAAGTATAGCACTTTCAGTGAGTTCTGTGCATCATTCTAGCAAATTATCAAACCTGAGGGACCCCCTGAAGTAGTCAGTTGGTCAGAGTGTGGGCGGCCGGGGCCCTCGACCTAGCAGTGGGAGCCTGAGGGGCGGTCTTGGAGGGGATGGCTTTGCACCTGCAGGGTCTGGGCTGAGTTACTGAGTCTGCAGTTGGGTCAGGAGCTGCTGTGGAAGTCGTGGAAGTTGTAGGAAGTTTCTCGCACCTTTAAATGACTAGCTGGACTATCTTAGCAGAGTCTGTTCATCCTTAACCCCCTGAGCGGAAGCCTCCAACACTGCCCCTGGGAGGGCACAGTGCTGGAAGGGGCCCCTTCGCCCGGGGATAACTGGCTCAGCAGGGCTCCCCGTGACCGTCTCCGTCCCTGACCAGGCCCAGAAGCCGCGCTCTACTCTGGCTGAGGCTCCTGTTCCATGGACACATCCGGTTAAATCCAGTTAAACCTGGGCTCCCTTGCAAGGGCAGCTTTTGAGTCATGCTGGGGGCTTGCTCTGACCCCAGGGGCCTCTTCCTAGCTGTCTCTTTGCCTGGCCCCTCTAGTAAGCTGGCCTGAGGTTTAGCTTCTGTCTCCAAGGGAGTTGCCAGTCTCCTCTTAATTGCTTTCTACCAAAACCACCACTGTTTGTGTGTTTGCTTTATTTTTTGGGGGGTGGGGACAGGCTGGGTGGGCGGGCTGGGTGGATGGCCTGGGACCTCCATTGTTTTGGGAAATGGCCTTTAGGCTTGCACTTCCCGGCCTTTCTGTTTCAATAAAGTCAGGGCCTTTGGGAAGAGCTTTGGAGCTTTCTCCTTTCAGGCTTGCTTCTCCCCTTGGGAAAGCTTCTGAGCCAAGGCTCAGGACCTGGGCATGGGAAAGGGCGTGCTTGTCTCCACGAGCCGCGCTGTTTGGAAACGGGCACTGAGTAAAGAGGTGATAGCCTCTGGTCTTCTCGGCCGGCCTCTCCCAGTGTGGAGCCCCCACCCACCACCGAGTTGGGGCTGAGCCCTGGATTCTCAGTGCTTCTCGCCAGAAGTGGAGCCTCCTCCCGGAGATGGGGCTGAGGGGAAGGATAGGCCCCTCCCTTGCATGCTATTTAGCCTCTGCGACAGGTAGCTGGGGGACAGGATGAGACATGCCATGTCCTGCCCATCCAGGGAAGATGCCATAGCCCTCGCCTGGGAGCTGGGGGGAGAGGGAGCCTCGTGTTCTTCCATGTACCTACCTGGAGTGTATTTCCCATCACTGGGCTGGGGGGGGGGGGCAGGAGGGAAGGCGTGGATCATGGTTCAAATGCTACAGGTTCTCACTCTTCTTACCAAATTTTAGTAGGTTTTCTTGAATAAATGGTTTATCGTTTGCTGTGTGCCATTTTCAGAGACTTTAAGTGGTTGTTTTATAATTTTCATCAGTTTTTTTCAGGAGTATGTCCACAGAGCTCCTCACATTGCCATTGTAGAAGTGGAACATATAAGGATACTTTTTGCACTAGTTTATCTTATATTAATACAGCTATATCAGCTTTCTAGATTTTACTTTTACCTGGAATAGCTTATTCTGCCCCTTGCTTTCAAGCTTTTTTCTTGTCCTGTGTTTGAGTGAGTATGGGTGTATGAGTGTGTGTGTGTGTGTGTATTCATTTAGCCAATCTGATAACCTGTCTCTTAACTGGTTAATATAGTTCATTTATATTTATTGTGATTATTATTATAGTTTAATATTTTATTTTGTGCTTTCTACTTTTTTCCCCTTTTTTCTTGCTTTCTTTTGCATTGATTGATACATTTTATTAAATTTATCTTTTGTTTTTATGAATTTGGAACTTATTTAGTCTATTTCTGTTTTTTTTAAAAGATTTATTTATTTCTCCCCCCCACCCCACCCCATTGTTTAGGGATCACTGTCTGCTCTCTGAGTGTTCTTCTGTGTCTGCTTGTCTTCTCCTTAGGCAGCACCGGGAACCAATCCTGAGGCCTTCTGGAGTGGGAGAGAGGCGCACAATCTCTTGCGCCACCTCAGCTCCCTGGTCTGCTGTGTCTCTTATAGTCTCTCCTCTGTGTCTCTTTTTGTTGCGTCATCTTGCTGCACCAGCTCTCCGCTTGGGCCAGCACTTTGTGATGGCCAGTACACCGTGTGGGCCAGCTCTCTGCTCAGGCCAGCTCGCCACATGGGCCAGCTTGCTTTTCACCAGGAGGCAATGGGAATCGAATCCTGGACCTCCTATATGGTAGACAGGAGCCCAATTGCTTGAGCCACATGTTTCCCTATTTCTATTCTTTTAATGGTTATTATTGTTAACATTTTAACATGCTTAATTAGCTCAGAGCATGTTCAACTGAAAACCTAAAGTAAATCAATTTCTTTATCCTTCTCAGAAAGAAATTAAGGGCCTTGGAATGCTTTAATTCCAATCACTCCTGTATCAGTTAATGCTGCATAGCAGCTTACTCTAAAATTTAGAGTCTTAAAAAAATAACCATTCACTATTTCCCATGAATCTGTAGGTCAGCTCGACGGCTCTGTTGATCTGATCTCTCCTGGACTCAGTGATGTGTCTGCAGCCTGCTGGTGGCTCAGCTGGCAGCTCAGCTGTGGCTGGCCTAGGGTGGCCTTGACTGGGGAGCACTGGTTATCTCCTCTTGTACCTGCCTCTTCCCTCCCTTTCCCCTCTTTTTCTTCTACTTCCACCACGTTTGTTTGTATCTTTGTCTATGTATGTGTTTTTCTTTGCTGAGCTATTTGAAACTGAATTGTCATCATCAGGACATCTCACCCTTAATATTGTATATCTTATAAGAACGTGTATCAACATGTATCTTTTAAGAACTACTGTGTTCTCCAACATAATCACATATCATTTTTCAGCAGGAGAAACTTAGCATTTATAAAATAGTACTCTCTAACACATAGTCAGTTTAAAGTTATCCACGTTTATCCTCAAAATGTCAATTGCAACTCCCTATCCCCTACCATCCAGTTCCAGTCAGTGGTGACACGTTACATTTATTTGTCCTCTTTAGTCTTTTTCAGTCTAAAACAGTCTTTCTACCTCTTTTTGTCTTTAATGACATTAACATTCTGAGGATTCCAGGCCAGTTGTTTTGTGGAATGTCCCACAATCTGTATTTTCTGATTACTAGATCCAGATTAAACAATTTTGGTGAAGAATCCACATAGATGTATAATTCTCTTTAAATCACTGAAAGAGATACAAGATGCCAGTTTGTCCTGTTACCCCTAGTGCTGCAGGACTACTTTGTTCACATGTCTAAATTCTCTCCATTGCCATTAATAACCTCTCCTTTTGTCATGAACGAGTGATCTCTGACCCTCTCTGTCCCCAACAGCTTTTCACTTTTTGTTTTTGAACTCCATTGATGATCCGTGCCTGAATCAATGATTAAATTAGTGGCTACAAAATGGTGTTTCTCTAATTCTGCTATTCCTGTTTATCTGTGTTTAGCAGCCGGCATTCTTAGGAAGAAAAGAGTTTTCCATCCCTCCCCCCCCCACCACCATGTTTTTTGTTTCTTGGTTTGGTATCACTATGGGTTCATGGATTCCTTTTTTAAAATTTTTGATTGAAGTTTAATCACAAATCTTCAATATACAGCTTGATGACATTTTACATAAGTATAAACCCCTGTAACCATCAACCAGATCCCAATCAAGACATAGAACAGGGGAGCGGATGTACCTCAAGTGGTTGAGCACCTGCCTCCCATGTACGAGGTCCTGGGTTCAATCCTTGGAACCTCCTAAAAAAAAAAAAAAGCAAACAAATAAATGGAAAAAACAACTCTCATTGGGGAATGGATGTGGCTCAGTAGTTGAGTGCCTGCTTCCCATATACTAGGTCCTGAGTTCAATCTGCATACCTCCTAAAAAAAAAAAAAAAAAGAACAATGCCATTATCCCCAAAGGCTCCTTTGTGCCCTTCTGGGTCACTCCACTCCACCTCACCTCACTGCGTCCTGCCACCCTCACTCCCTTGGCCCCAGGTAACCGCAATTCTGATTTCTATCATCCTTAACTAATTATACCTATTCTTAAATGTCATTTCAATAATATCATATAATAGGTACTCTTTTGTATCTGGCTTCCTTGCTCCATATTTTGTGTGATTTGGCCATTTTGCATGCATCAGAAATTGTTCTTTTTCATTGATGGTGCAGTAATCATTGTGTGACTATACTGGAGTTGGTTTATCCATTCTACTGTTGAGAGTGTCTGAGTTGTCTCCAGTTTTGGGCTCTTATGAATATAGCTGCTCTGAATCTTCCTGGTGAGCATATGCTTTCTTCTTAGGTATATATACCTAGGACTGGAATTCCTGGTCATGGAGCAAACTTATGTTTAGCTTCAGATAATGTCAAACGGTTTTCCAAAGTTGTTTTACCAATTTGCAATCCTTCTATCAGCAAAGTATGAGCATTCCGGCTCATCAACACTTAATAACTTTAGTTCTTTAAATTTTAACCACCTGTTCCTCTAATCATGGTTTTCCTTTCCATTTCCCTGATAACTAATGATATTGAGCATGTTTTCAAATGCTTGTTGGACATTTGGATAGCTTCTTTTTAAAAACGTCTATTCAAGTCTTTTGCCCATTTAAAAAATTCTGTCTTTTTTATTCATTTGTAGAAGTTCCTTATATATTCTTGAAAGACAAGTCCTTTGCTAGATACGTGTATTAGAAATATTATCTACCATCATTTTTTAATGCTACAGTGTGGAAAATGGGAGCCCTTCATGCTGAGAGTTCTGTCCCTTTCTTTGATCACCGACTTGCTTTGTGACTCAACAAGATGCTCTCTAGGCTCATTTTGTTCTTTCCTTGTACCAAAATCTGGCATCAGCTATTTTCCAAGAATCTTTGGTTCCTTTTAGTGAGGAATGATTCCTTTTCTTTGGTTTTGACTTCTGGGGGTAACATGTTTTTTTTGTGTGTGTGTGGTTCAATAAAATAGCAATTACTTTTTTTTAACTTTCTTGTGAGCTGTTTTATTATAGTTTAATCCAGCATTTCCATTTTATATTGTAGAGAGTCTTATAGAATATCTGTCCCACCTAATGATGACACAATAGCCTAACGATGACATAATAGTTTAAATGAACACTCATTCTCCATATTTTGCTGCTTATGTAGAAATTGGACTCCTTCCAACTTCTGCACACATAGGAAACTCTTACATGCTGCTGGTAGGAAGGCAAAATGCCACAGCTGCTTTGGAAAAGGGTTTGACAATTTCTTATCATGTTAGACTAAACCTACCCATTGACCCAGTAACCTGATTCCTGGATATTTACTCAAGAGAAATGAAAACATATGTTTGCAACAAGACTTGTACAAGAATGTTCCTTAGAGTGATACTCATTATAGGCCCAGCTGGAACCAGCCCAAACGTCTATCAGCAGCATAAGAGAAGAACAAACTGTGTAGTCACACAGCGGACTACTGCTCAGCCATAAAGAGAACACGCTCCCGGTGCGTGGATAAAGTTCAGAAACATCACATTGGTGAAAGAAGCCAAAGCACTACAGCGTATACTACATGACTCCATTTATATGAAACTCTAGAAAAGACAAAAGTAATCTATAGAGACAGAAAGTAGAACAGTTGCTGATTCTTAGAGGAGGATTGACAGGGAAGGAGCACAAGTTCTAGAGAACTCTCTAGAGTGATGGAAATGTTCCTTATCTTTATTGCAGTGTGGATTAAACAAGTGCACAGCTGCTTGTCAAAATTAATACCATGGAATTACATATTTGTTCATGGTTAAAAGAGGAAGTTTTAGGTCGTATATGTTACTAGAATAAAAAGAAAAAACCTCATAGGACTGTACAACACAACCCATGGGCTAAAGTTAATGGACTAATTATAAAATTGTTTCATCGGTTGTAACAAAGGCACCACTCTAATGCAAAGTGTTACTAAAGGGAAATGTGGGGGTGGGTGGGGCTATGGGAACTCTATTTTCTTCATGATTTTTCTGATAAAAAATAAAATAAAAACTGTACATGCAATGTGTATACAATTTTCCTTAAAAATTGCAGAAGGGAGAAACAGGAGCTCTCTGCGGGGCTGCCAGCTTCTGCAGGCTGTAGGTTTATTTGCCTTTTAAGAGCTGCCCCTGTAATTCCCGTCTGCACCACTAGGTGGCGGTGATGTACAGGCTGTCAACAGGCATCTGCTCCCTGGAGCCGCTGGAGAGACCTGATTTCGTTCCGTCATAACCATAATTCACTTTTGAGCAGACAATTTTACTTATCGCGATTACCTATTTAATTTACCAGTCTTAGCTGAAAATGACTTACTTGTTTTTCCAAAAACTATACCTAGGCATACAAGTGTACCCCCGTGGCAGGTATTTAGGAGAACATGCTCACGGCTCCATTGACAGCTGGGATGAAAGAGTCCCCCAAACACCAGAGTGCTCCCCGAGTGGCCGACTTGTGGCCTGGTCCCTGTGGAGGACTTTGGAAAAGCCTAAAGATTTGCCTTCACAGGTCCATAACCCCATGACTGTCCCTTCAGTTCTACGAACCTACAGTCCCTGAGCGCTTGCCACGAGCCGAACATTGCTGTAAGGCTTGAATGTGCACCAGATCACACCTGCTTCACAGGCGAAGAAACAGGTAAGGGGGTTACGTGACATCCCAGCGCCGGCGCGAGGGCGGCTGGTATGGCGAGCTGCAGTGCCCTTGGGACTCCCCTTGCCCAGCGGCTGAGCAAAGCAAGAGGGTCCACATCGTGGCTAACGTTTCCACTGCAGCATTTGCTTTTCATCCTTCAAAACTCCGGGACAGATTCAGCAGCCAGGTGTTGGCCATTCTTCGTTCATCCCATGTTGCTGGCGTTCGAGGCTGGACTCCCCACCTGTCTGCTTTGAAGGAGAATAGGGCGGCTGGCCTTTGTAGAAAAAAGGAAAATCCTCTCTTTTTTTGTCATTGCTTGGCACATCTTCTGTACCCTGATCCTCTTCATGGCCCCACTAATTTAGCGGATCCTTTTTTACAGATAAGGGAATAGCATTGCAGAGGTTCCTCTGTTCATCTGTGCTTCTAGCGTGGCGGTGGGTACACAGTGGTGCTAAAATAAAGGCCTGTGGACTGGATGACCTTTCGAATTCCTGGCAAAATGTACCTGAAGTTATTTTTAGCCCTCTGATTCTAGTTCGCCTCATTACGTGAACTGTCCTGTTCTCTGATGGACCGATGGTTTTTGGAAAGTGCGCTTCTCCAGAGATTACTTCTAGTCACCTGCAGGGCCTTTGGTTTTAGTTTTTGGAGGCACACCTTCGTCCTGGGTTTCTTATAAGGGACCAAATTCTAGTTGTTTGTTTTAGCACATGTGCACACACACACACCCACCTTTTTTTTTTAAGATTTATTTTATTTATTTATTCCTCCCCACCCCCTTGTTGTTTACACTTGCTGTGTCTATCTGTCATCTTTTGTTTCTTTAGAAGGCACTGGGAACTGAACCCAGTACCTCCGATGTGGGAGGGAGGCGCCTAATTGCTTGAGCCACCTCTGCTCCCTGCTTTGTTGTGTCTCTCATTATGTTTTTCCTCTTGTGTCTCTTGTTGTATCATCTTGTATCAGCTTGCCGCGCCTGCCTGTCATGCCAGCTCACTGACTTCTGCAGGAGGCACCGCAAGCCAAACCACTGAACCTCCCATGTGGTAGGCAGGAGCTCAATCGCTTGAGCCACAGCCGCTTCCCTCACATCAGTCTTAAAACTTTCTCTTCTTTTCAGCAGGCTCATTTGCTCAGATCAGGGCAGTTTCCTGGGTGAGGCTCTGCTCTCCTGCAGCCCTTAGCCTGTGCTTGGGCAGGACCAGGAGCGGGCACCCTGCTTCCTGCCCCCTCTCCCTTCACCTTGGGTATTTAAAGTTGTTGCCATAGAAACAAGCAGAGGCCTCCGAGTGGGGGAGGCACCCTGCCCCTGCGTGAAGAAGGGGTGCTGCGTTGGAGCAAGCGGCTGAGGGTGTCTTTGGGGACCTAGGATGGGGAGCTTTGGGTGGTGGCTCCCCCTGGCCGTGCATGGAGGTGAGACCCCAGGCCCCTGTGTTCTCAGGAGCGAGGCCCTCACCTGGAAAACCCGCCCCGAGGCTTGGCCAGAGGAATTCCAGGGGGCAGCAAGGACTCGCATGGCTGGACGTGGGGCCAAGGGCGGGCAGAGGCCACTGGAGCCAGAAGTCGGTGCCCGCCTGCGAGAGGCTCGGCAACCGGCGGGGGGCTGGTGGGGGGGGGACAGTGGAGGAGCCGGGCGGGGGGCCAGTGGGGGGCCGGTGGGGGGGTGGCGGGGGGGCACTGGGGGGCCGGCAGGGGTCTGGCAGGGGCCGGCGGTTCACCTCGGGGCCAGTGCTCTCTCCCTGGGGCCCGAAACTGAAGCTTGGCAAGCACCCCCTTCCCCCTGCAGTGCCCTCCGACATTTCCTAATCTCCCGGAGCTGGTTTACATCATCAAAAAAAGCGGAGGGGGTGTGGCTCAGAGAGGCTGGTGGTCCTGGGGCCGGTGCCGGGAACTCACCTTTCGGTCGCGTTGACGAGGGGGGCATGTCCACACCCTCCAGAACCTTCCAGATCCAGGCTCTGTCCATCCTGAGCCTCCCCGGGGGATCTAGAAACGGGCAAAGGCTGCCAAGATAGATTTGTAACGTGGACTTGAGGTTAACTGACATGGAAGCCGTGTCAGGAATTTCTTCTGGGAACGAGATAAAAGCCCAGGACACTGCGTCTGTGATAAGAAAGGGGCGCAGCAGCCCCCTCCCCACGGACCCCATCCCTCTCCTCCTTCAGCATAGCCGGTCCGGAGGTGGGCTCAGCTGGGTCCAGCCGGGACCCTGGTGCAGTGAGGCCTGAGTGCCTCTGCCAGGCTGGACCTCAGGGCAGCTGCTGGCGGCAGACCCTGCCCCCACCAAGTCCCCGGTGAACGTCGACAGAGGGGCCGGAGAGCCTCTGCCTCCCGCCTGCCCCCCGCCTGCCCCCCACCTGCCCCTCCAGATGCCCAGAAATACATTGGGAGAGGGGTTGCAGGGCAGGATCTCCGCAGGAGCACGGGCCACTGCCATTGGAGCAAGGCCTGGGGCTGGGGTCGTTGGGGGGGGCTGCTTAGGGCATAAGGCAAGGTCACCCCTTTTCCCTCCCCTGCCTCCTTCCTGCTGCCTCACCCCCCACCCGGTCTTCCATGGATGCCGACCGCTGGAAGGTGGTGTCCTCGGGGGGGGGTCCTCCCTTGGAGTTGGGTGGTTGGTGGATTGTTTTGGGGATGCTCTCTGGCCCTTAAGAGGGGGTTTAGCCTGGAGAGGCAGGCTGGAGACAACAGGGGGCAGGGCCCAGGGAAAGCTCCCTGGCAGGCACCAGTGAGTGGGCTCCAGGAGCAGGGGGGCCGCCACTTGATGCCAAGTGCCCCCCACGGTGACTGCCTTCAGTTACCCCTAAGCCTTACACCACCTTTAGCGGTGACTCGGGGGTCCCCAGACCCGGCGTGGGACAGAGACAAACTCCATCACCCTTGGGCGCCCGATGGAGGCAGGACCTTGGGGGGGGTACGGGCAGGGGTTCTGGCCACTCGGCTCCTTTATTAGAGGAGGGGGCCTGGGCGTCCCCAGCAGGGGTTCTGGAGACCCTCCTTTGGGCATGGTCACAGGTGCAGTCCTGGAGGCCACCGCTGGTGGACGTGGCTTCCCCCGCGAGAGTCACACGGAGATGGCGGCCTGCTTGGAGCGTGAACGGATGATGGAGCCAAGGCTTGGAAACACAGGGCTCTGTTTTGATACAATTTGTGGGTGCAGGTTTCTATTGTCTTTGGTATTTGTCATTGGTCTCACGATCCTTTCGTTGACGGGGCCCCGGGGGGTAGCGCGTAGGTGGAGGCGCAGTCAGGCGTCAGAGCGCCGTACTTTCTGGGTGACCTCGGAGGAGGTGTTACTTGGTGCCCTGAAGACAAAGGCATCTGCAGTCACACCTGAAACCCCGCGGGGGGGCAGGGAAGGCTGGACCACCCCAGGCCCCCGCTCCCTCTCCCTTAGCCGGAAGCCTGGCTCTATCCAGGCAGCGCGTGCCCGGTCGAAAGGCCATTTCAAGCCCCCTGCAGCTGTGTGGCCTGATGGTCAAGCTCTGGCCAATGAGATTAAGCGCAAGGTTTGGGGACCACTTCCAAAGGCAGTTGCCTCAGCCAGGAAGGCTGTCTGCCCCTCCCAGCTGGCTGATGTGATGGCTGAGCCTCCAGCAGCCATCTTGTTCCACGAAGAATGGTGAAGACAGAAGCCGCCTTAGGCCCATGGACTAGAGAGAGGGAGAAGGAGCCCGGGTTGGTGATGTGTCACGGTGCTTCCAGGCCAGCCCGGGTGGCCACTGCCAGTCTCATTTTAGGTGAAAAGGAATACAATTCTGTTTTGGCTTAGCCACTCTTATTTTGAGTTTTCTGGTATTTCAAACTGAACCTAATCCTAACAGGTAGACCCTCCGTAGAAAACCCCGTTCTGGGAGAGGCCGTCCATACTAGCAAATTAAAGATGCTGAGAGGGTTACAGTAAAAAACCTACGGTGGGCACAATTCTAAACAAGACCTCCAGAACAGCGAGCCGAGCACCGTTCTCAGTACTTCTGAGAGGGGCTCGTGGAGGTAATGAGGTGGCCGGCCTTAAACGGGGAGGTGTCCTGGCGACCAGGCAGGCCCCGTGCCCTCGGGTGCAGTCTAGGAGGGCAGAGGGGTCCACCACGGTGTGGTGGGACAGGCGGGAGGGGGCCGAGGGGCTGCCAGGCCTGGAGGGAGGCCGCTGGGAGCCAAGGGCCGCCCTCGGCTGGCGTCAGCGGGACACAGGCCTGGGCCCAGCCAGCACCTGAGGGAATCTGGAAGCGAGTTCCTCCCGGAGCCTCCCGACGAGAGCCCGGCAGCGGCGGCCTGGAGCCAGCCCGGGGGCCCGAGCGGAGACCCCCCTGAGCCCACCTGGCCTCCTGGCCTACGGAGCTGTGCACACACTTGGGGTCATTTGTTAACCGCCCTAGGAGACAGATACAGAAACCCGACTAGCTTTTTTGAAAAAATGTGTATTCTGGCAAAATAACAGGTGCACATTGACTGAAAAGGAAACGGCAGGCTCCCTCCCCACCCCTGAGCCGCAGGCTCACCTGCCTGGTTCCTGCCGAGTCTAGGTTCTGAGCTGCTCGCACGGCCTCCTCCCTTCCCGTGACGGAGCTGAAAGCTGAGCTCTAGCACCGGTGCTTGCTCACGCTGCCCGCACAATGGCGTGCCATTCGCGACAGGAAGGGACGACCACTGACTGCCGCTGCGACTTGGACGGACCTTGAAACCTTGTGCCGAATGAAAGAAGCCGGGCGCGGAAGAACACGTGTTGTCCGACCTCACTCGCAGGAAGCGTGCGACACCGCATGTGATCCGTTGCCTGGGGCTGGGCTGGGACTGGGGAGAGACTGCAGTGGCCCAGGGGTCTTCCTGGTGATGGAAAGAAAGGTTCTGAAACGCTCCGTGCTGAGGGGCTGCAGCTCCGTGAACAGACGGAAAGCGGGCGAGTGTCCCTCGAGACGGGCGAGCTGTGTGGCGCGTGGGCTATTCCAATAAAATAAGGGCAGCGGAACCCGTCACCTGGGACCGAGTCATGGAGGTGGGCAGCCCGCCTTGTCCACATCTACAGTCCCAGGTCCTAGAACCTTCTTCCCTGCATCTTGCTGGGGGTCCCCAAACTTTGTCGGGGACACTTAAAAGCCCTCTTCCAGCCTGGCTGGGTTAGAGCAGAGAATGTCCAGCTTCAACTTCTCGGCCACAAAGCGAGGAGAGCTGGTGGAGAGCCCGGGTCTGGGGCACTGCCCAGGAGGTCACTGGTGCAGCTGGCTGGACGCACTGGCTGAAGGTCAGCGTAAAACCCGCTCCTCTGGGTACGACCCCACCCCGGGGGGCAGAGACTTCCGGTGGCGCGCTCCTGGAAGGAGATTGTCCGGGAATCTTTCCACTCTCCCTGCAGAGGATGCCATGGCTGGCAGCTGCCCGGCCCGGCCGCGGCACTCGGCTCTGTGCTCTCCGTGGAGCTCCGATTCCGCACACATGCTTCGTCTGCCGGCTCTCGGCGCCCTCCTGCCCTTCCCCGCTCTATTCTGAGTTTTGGAGTGTTGTTTCCCAGACCCCTTTGCCCACCAGGGACTGACTGGGCTCTGCCAGGGGCAGGCACTGGCAGTGGGAGGGGAGGGGGCCACCTGGATCTTCTGCCTCTGGCTCCAGCAGCTCGGGGGCCTGCGGCCATCGGGGTGCGTGGCAGCAGCAGCCCAAGCGCAGCTTGCGGGGGCCAGGGGGTGCTTCCTGCGGCGGCAGCCTCGGAGCGCAGCCTCCTGGGCTCCCCAGCCCCGGAGACGCGGAGACGCGGAGACGCGGCGGCTTCCTGCACGGCCCCGCAGCCCCCGTCTGCTCCCCCAGCCTCCCCCGTGCTCAGCTCCTGTGGAATGTCTGCGTGGTCTGTGCCTGGGGGGTCGTGACGGGCGTGGGCCTTGATTCTGGGGTTTCGCCTCCCCACGCTGCACCCTGACCTACCCCAACGCTGGCCCCCGCCTGGAATTGGGCTGGCGCGTGTCAGAGTCGTGCCAGTTACCCCCGCGCCCCCAGCCGGCTCAGCCCCTCTGCAGAGTGCCCCGCGTCTGGGGCCACGCGCAGCTCCTGCCCCTCTCAGAACAGGGGGTTGAACTTGACCAAACTCCACCTCCGGGGCAGAACCTCCTAAGCGCCTCCAAGCACGCCTGCCTCGTGGGGGTTTATCTTAAGGACACAAAAACGGACTCTTCTGTCCCAGGCTTGGCTGGTGCCTGGGTCACCCTGGAACTCCCCACCCACCTCAGCGCTGCACGAGTGGGTCCTGGGGCAGCTGCCGGCACGGCTGGGCCTGTCGAGGGGCCCGGGGGGCTCTCTTGAAGACGACGGGTACAGTGGTCTGAGAAATGGCCACGGGAGCCAAGCGGGGGTTGGTGGCTCTGACCAGGAGACCCGAGGGCGGCACAGGCCAGCAGAGCTGGGTTCCCAGAGCAGAAGGCAGAAGCCGGCAGCCCGGGAGGTCCAAGGTGGGGCCCCGGCGTGTGGGCAGACCCCTCCGCTGGGCCTGCCGGCCTCCTGCTCGCTTCCCTCCCTCCGTAGCCCCTGTGGGCTCGGAGGCTGCAGGGAGCTGGCGGGGCAGGGGGTGAGGCCTGGGGGAGAGAAGTGTCCTAGGAGATTTCACGTCCAGAAGGGACCAGAAACATCGCGGGGCCTGAACTCTCCCCACTGGGCCACTTTAAAGGACACTCACGTCCCAAGTGGGCCTCCCTGTAACGAGGGCAGCTGTTCAACACGCTGGGACTTCACCACCGAGGGCGGAGACCAGGCGGTCAGCCTGCGCCAGGGCTCCCAGCCGCACCCCCAGCCGCCGCGGTCCCCGGCCTCCCTGGCATCCTCACAGCCAGCAGCGCCGCCCCCTGAGGACCAGCCCTGGGGGCCGGCGGCTTTGGAGCGTCCTCCGACTCTGCCCCGCTGTCCTCCACGTCGCCCCTGCTCCTGTGTCCCTGCGTGGCCTGAGCCCACCCTGCTCTCAGAGCCTGCCTCGGCTCTGGCACCTTGGTTTGGTTCCTGCGTCCCAGCCCCCCTCAGAGACATGGCCCGGCTTCCGGCATCTTCCCAGCGGAAGCCTGGCCTCTGCCTGGACTTGTGTCATGTATGCTCCCCGCACGCTTCAGCTTGTTTAATCCCCACCCCACGTCTTGGAGGCGATTATGGACTCTCCTGTTCCAGACGGGGAAACCCAGACGAGAGCAAATCCCCTCCCACTGGCCACGGCGCTGCTCGGCCACTGGGCCGGTCCCCAAGAGAAGCTACGCCACAGGCCGGTTAGCCAGGCCTACAGTAGTACACGACGGCAGGAAGCCGCCACCGGCCCGCGCTGGGGCTCTGAGGGGTGGGTGCTGCCGGGATGGAGCCCCTCGAGGGCTGGGGGCCGCGGCGGGGGAAGGCGAAGCCGCTGCTGGGGTCGCCCACAGGCCTAGGCTTTCCCTTGGCTCATCACAGCCGCCCCCACGACCTCGACGTCCGGGATGTGCACGCCTGGCGCCGCTGCCTCACCTCCCCCCAGCTGGCATGGGCCCCGGACCCACCACCCCACGGGGGGCAGCGGCAGGAGGCCAGGGCTCAGGAGCAGCTGGAGGGAAGGGCCCCTCCGCAGGTTGGAGCTGCCTTCGTCACCGACCCGCCGGCCTTCCTCACGCCACATGGGCCTCCCTAAGAGCTCTGCTGCGGCCTCGCCGACCCCCTCAGGCCACCCGGACCTGGGCCGGGTTAGTCCCCAAATTCCAGCCGGCTGGAGACCATGGGCTTCCCAAGAGGGGCTTCAGGGCCACCTGCAGCCCACGTTCCCCTCTGCCATCAGCTCCTCCCTGTGCAACTGGGGGGCCTGCCACCCTCCCTGTGCAGCTGGGGGGTCCGCCACCTGGCCCTCTCCTCACACCCCTTTCTAGGATCGGGTCTGCAAGCCTGGCTCGGGCAGGGGGAGGTGGGGTGCACAGGGCCACAGGCAGGGATGGAGGCTAGCACCCTGTTAGTCAGCCAAAGGGGTGCGGATGCAAAATACCAGAAATCGGTTGGTTTTTACACAGGGTATTTATTTGGGGTAGAAGTCCACAGGAACCAGCCATAAAGCATAAGTTTCTTCCCTCACCAGTCTGTTGCCACGTGTTGGAGCAAGACGGCTGCCGACGTCTGCCAGGGTTCAGGCTTCCCGGGTTCCTCTCTTCCCGGGGCTTGCTTGTCTCTGGGCTCAGCTGCTCTGCTCTCTCCACAAGGCCAGCTGGAGACTATCAGGCAAACGGCTTGTTTCTCTTCCCGGGGCCTTCTCTCCTTCCTCACGACCAAGCTCCTCTGTGAGTTCTCTTTCCCGGGCTCCAGCACTAACACTCAGCATCAAAACTCCAACTCTGTCCTTTGCCATGTCTTTTATCTTTGATTCCCCACCCACCAAGGGGCAGGGCTCAACGCCCTACTGACGTGGCCCAGTCAAAGCCCTAATCATAACTTAATCATGCCCAGGTGCAGAGACCAGTTTACAAGCATAATCCAATATCTATTTTTGGAATTCATAACTATATCAAACTGCCACACTGCTACCCTTCACCCTCTGAACTCCAAAAATACATTACAATATTCAAAAAACCTTAAATCAGTAACAATTCAAGTACAAAATCATATCATAATCATTTTAAAGAAATACAGTTCATCTTGAGGCAAAGTCCCGTCTGCTATAGACCTCTGAAACTTACGAAACCATTGAACTGCTTCCAATACACAAATGGAAAGACAAAGGATAAACATTTTCAATATCATAAGAAGAAATTGGGATGTTAAACATGAGCCATGGGTCCTCTACGGTTCAGTAAACCTGCAGGGCATCCTCCATTCGATTTCAAAGTCTGAGAGTCATTCTTCAGATGATGGTTTCTTCTCCTTGGGGCCACATGGGGACCCACCCTTTCCACAGGCTTGCCCAATGGCCGTTTTCTTGGTTCCACTCTCATTAAGCATCTGGATGTCCACCAAGCTTCAGACCTCACCCTCCAAGAGTGTTGGGGCGATTGCCACACCTTACCCAATCTTTGGGTTAGAGTCTTAGTCCCCTTAGTACAGTGAGGTGAAGACAACATTCCCCCTAACCTTTGGCATACAGGCTCAACCCTCTCAGAGCAATGGGTTGACCACCTGGCCTTCCCTAATCCATGGGGGACAGGTACACCCCTCTCAGACCTTTGGGGTGTTGACCTTAACTGCCCTAATCTTTGAGGAATGTGCTCCACCCTCCCTTACTCTGGGGCAGCAAAACTCTTCCTGAACACTGGGTGGGGACATCCACCCTCTTCAGCTGCTGGGGAAAACTCACCCTCTCTGTACACTTGGGTGGGGCTCCTTTCTTGGCCCAAGGTGATGTCTTAATTCCTGATCTCAGCTTCCGTGGGTTCTCCTTAAAGCTATTTCTTCTTCAGTGACTCCTTTCCATGTCCTTTTCAGTCCAAGCAAACAGTGGTTTTGTTCATACAGCACTCTCAGAAACATTGCTGGCTTAGCATGCAGGGAGCAGGGGCCCAAGCCATCAGACAGTAAGACCTTCCACAAGTCTTTCCGAGATAACTGTGTCTTCAATCCTGATTTAGAAGTTCCAGGTTTAGCTAAGTCTTCAAATGGGGCACTTTCATCTGGGAACTTGATTTCCAGAGGCTTGGAATTTCCAGAATCAGTTTCTGTTTTCTTTGTGCTCAAGAGTTCAGTCCTTAGTGTATTTCACTCATCTAATATTTTGCTATAAGCTGCAAGGAGAAGCCAAGCCGCATTCTCTGAGTTTACCTTGGAAAGTTCTTCAGCTAAATGCCCAGGCTTGCCATTTTCAAATTCTGCCTTCCATAAAACATCAGGAGTCAATTTTGCTAAGTTCTCTGCAACTTTAAAACATGAGTCACCTTTCTTCCAGTTTCCGATAAGAGTTTCATCATTTACTTCTAAGGCATCATAGAAATTCTCTTTGAAACGATCTAGGCCTTTTCCACCAAGCATTTCACAATTCCTCCAAAAAATACCCCTTACCCATTTATAAAATCGTTCCAACATTTTGGTAATTGCAAAAGCACTACCCCACTCCCGGTACCAAATTCTGTCTTAGTCAGCCAAAGGGGTGCTAATGTGAAATACCAGAAATGGGTTGGTTTTTATAAAGGGTATTTATTTGGGGTAGAAGCCCACAGTTACCAGCCACAAAGCGTAAGTTACTTTCCTCACCAAATGTTGCCACATGTTGGAGCAAGACGTCTGCTGACGTCTGCCAGGGTTCAGGCTTCCCGGGTTCCTCTCTTCCCGGGGCTTGCTTGTCTCTGGGCTCAGCTGCTCTGCTCTCTCCACAAGGCCAGCTGGAGACTATCAGGCAAACGGCTTGTTTCTCTTCCCGGGGCCTTCTCTCCTTCCTCACGACCAAGCTCCTCTGTGTGCTCCCTTCCCCGGCTCCAGCACTAACACTCAGCATCAAAACTCCAACCCTGTTCTTTGCCATGTCTTTTATATTTGATTCCCCACCCACCAAGGGGCAGGGCTCAATGCCCTACTGACGTGGCCCAGTCAACGCCCTAATTACAACAATCATGCCCAGATCAGCAGACCAGTTTACAGGCATAATCCAATATCTGTTTTTGGAATCCATAACTTTATTAGATTGCCACACTGCTGCACCCCCCTCCCTAGTGGCAGTGACTATGCACCAGGTAAGTGGCGGCTCGACTCCTGTCACAGGGAACGCTCATTCCGAGTGGGCCAGCTGTGGCCGCCCAGAGAGGAAAAGACCCTCCCTCTGAGAGGAGCTCAGAAAGGCAGCCAGTCAGGCCCGCCTCCTGGGGAGCCTGAGGGCCCTGCCGAGGGGCACGGGAGCGCCGTGACCTCATGGGCGTCGGGGCGGCCCCGCTTTCCTCTTCTGGGTCTGGGGGCACCTGGCTGGGGAGAGGAAAAGCAAATGGCGCTGGGTCTGGAGCCCTGGGAAGGCTGGGCTGCGCCCTTGTCCCTCAGTGGCCGTGGCCAGGGCTGGTGGCCGGGCCTGTGGCGTCCAGGGAACGTGAGTGGCGGGTGGCTGGAGACGGTCGGCGTGGCCTTCTCCCCGACCTCCGCGCCGCTCCCTGAGCTTTGCGGCTCCCGTCCTCCCGCGGGCAGCCACTCGGGGCCTCACTTGGCCGCGGCTGCCCGTGACCTGACCTTCGACCCCTCCGGCCATCCAGCATTGCAGAAGCTCTTCAGGAACCCTCCTCACGGACGCTGTGCCTGTGGCCAGCCAATCCCCAGACAGCTGGGAATCTAGGGCTCTGCCCTGCACCGGCCACGACGTTTCCACCCGGGCTCCGAGTCACGCTGCGGACTCGAACCCGCCGTTCCAGCGGGCGAGATGCCTGAGGGCCCCGCGCTGCCCGCAGGGCCACGCACCCCTCCTGGTTCTGTGTAAGGTGGGCCGGGGGCCGGTTCTGAGCCAGGGCAGGGGACGCATCCCCAGAAACTTCCCACCCCGCCGCGGGACCCCCCGCTCAGCTCCAGGCCCACCCCCCTCCCGGGGCCTGCACAGTCCCGGAACTACACCAAGGGGGCTTCTCGGGCCTCGAGGGTGGGGCCTCATCTGAGGCCGCTGGCGTGGAGCCCCCGGGCATCTGGGGGACGTCCCTTGGGGTCCCACCGCTCCTGAGAGCCGGGTGGACACTGCGGCCACGGCAGACTCAAGGTGTCTCCGGACAGACGGCGTCACCCGCCTCCCCTCCCCCTATGTTGGGAGGGGGCGAGACGGGTGGGAGAAGAGGTCGCGGTGAGGCAGCGGCTCGTCTCGGCACCTGCGTTCCCTTCCCACATCCGAGCTTCCCCGTGACGCTGCTGGGCGCGGCCCCGGCTGCCCTGAGGACCCTCCCAGGGGCTGGCGGCAGGGGGCTCGGAAGGGCTCGCAGCAGGGTCCTGATGTCGGAGCCCAGGGCCTGGCCTTGCCCCTGCCTCGGAGGCAGGGGGTGCTGCAGGGAGGGGGCGCGGGCCTCCCGGCAGGCCTCGGAGGGTGGGTCGCCCTGAGGAGAGACGCCGTCCTGCTGCGAGTCCTGAGGACGCGGGGACCCTCTGGTCACCAGGGGACTCGCCCCCACCCCGTGGGCCTGGGCTGCCGGAAGCCCCTCTACAGCGAGTCCTTTCTGGGGGTGACGTCGAGCAGCTCACCCCGCCCCCGCCTGACAAAGCGGCTGCCTGGGGCGCAGCGCGGCCCCTGCCCCCCCCCCGGCGTCATGGGGACACCTCCCCCCGCTGCAGCCCTTCCTGCCGCCCGTCTGGGACTTGGCGAGGCCGACACGCCGCTCCCCCACCCCTCCCGCCCCAGCCCTTCCTCTGCGGTTTCTCTCTCCACCGCAGAGGAAGGACCGCAGTTTGCGGAATCTCCCACCTAGTCTCGTCTGGGCAGGAGAAATGGAGGATCTTTAAAGTTTTTGAAGCCTGGGAAGCGTTGATGGCGAATACGGCGTATGCCAGGCCCTGGGCTGGTGGCCAAGGAGGGGGCCGGTGGAGGAGACACGACCTGCCCGTGCCAGGACCACGGACGCGGGGAGGGCCTCGGGGCGGCAGCGTTTACTCTCGTTCTAGAAGCCCGGCGTGGCCAGGGCGGCACCCCCACAGGCTCCGGGGGAGGGTCCTGCCCACCTCTGCCAGCTTCTGGGGGTTTGATGCTGTCCCCCACGAAGACGTGCTCGAGTCCTAACCCCATCCTATCAGAAATGGGACCCTTGGAGATGCAATTGTCAGCACGAGACCAGACGGTAGGGCGGTTCCTGATCCACTGGGACGTGCGTCCTTCCAGGGGGACCTGTGGACACAGCCAGCCAGACAGAGAGACGGCCGCTGGCGGAGGCAGAGCTCGCGTCGCCGCAAGCCGAGCATCGCAGGGACGGCGGCAAGCCCCCGCCAGGACCCCGCCTCGGGAACTGTGAGGCAGCAGGATTCAGGGGCGTCAGCCTGCCAGCCTGGGGTGCTTGGTCACCGCAGCCCTGGCAAACGGAGACCCCGGCAACCTGGCGTGGGCCCTGGCTGGCGGCCGCGCCGCTCCAGTCTCCCTGTGCGTCTCCGTCCTCCCCAGGACCTCAGAACTGTTGGACTGAGCCCACCCTCCCCATCCAGGAAGGCCTTGTCTTAACTCACGTCTTAATCACGGGTGCTGGCAGGGGGGGCTTGAGAACACCTTTTAGGGGAACACAGTTTGAGCCATTTCAGGTATGATGGACACAGACTAGGGGCTCCTAAATGGCCTGGGGGCAGGGCTGGGAGCGTCCTAGGGAAGTGACCACAGAGCCAGGTCTTAGGCGATGAGTGAAGGGAGGTGACGGGCAAGGCTGGGGGTGGGGGGACAGGAACTCTGGAGGCAGGGGCGAGGGGAGCGTGGGAGTGAGAGGTGGCCAGCGGCTGCAGTAGCAGGGGTCCGAGGAGGGCTCCCCAGTGAAGGGCTTGGAACGACAGATGAAGGGGTCCAGACTTTCATCCCGAGGGGTGCAGGAACCCCCGAGTGGAAGCCGTGGAGCCCCGTGGCCAGCTCAGTGCTTCAACAGTCCCTCGTAGAGAGACCCCCGGGGAGCAGCGCTGGGGGACCGGATGCAGGAAGGAGGGACAAGAAGTCGGGCAATTTCACAGCTCTGGGTGGACGGCAGCGGAAATTTTCCAAAATATTCCCACGAGGCAGCCCACGGCTCCCTCCTGCACTGCGTTCCCACCCCAGGGCTTTGCGGCCTCCACACCTGCTCTCCTGTGGCACAAGCGTCTGGAATCACCTCCTCCAGGTCGTCACCTCCTCCCCTGAGCATCGTCCCCACGCAGCCTCGCCCTCAGTGAGGCCGGGCCCCAGTGGCCAAGCTTGTACCGCGGGACACTGACACTGTCGTGACAGCTGGACCACGGTGGGCGGCTGCCTCGGCTGGGCAGTCGGTTTCCTCCTGCTGGGACGTAAGGCTGGGCCTGCAGTGCTGGGGGGAGATTGCTTGGTGGCGGCCCCTCTGCCAGGCGTGAGGCGGTGGGGAGAGGCGCCGGCCTGGACAGAGGCTCTGAGATGGATGCAGGTGGCCTCCCAACAGAGGTCCCGATCTAGGCCCGGCTTCGCTGTCCTCGGCACGACATGTGCCTTTGTATCCCTTTAATAAATCACTGCTTTAAACCCCTCTGGCTGGCCCAAGTGGGTTTTTGAGTCTTGCCATCAAGAGTATTGACAGGGAAGCGCATGTGGCTCAGGCAGTTGGGCACCCGCCTACCACATGGGAGGTCCCGGGTTCAGTTCCCAGTGCCTCCTAAAGAAGACAAGCAAGACAGTGAGATGATGCAACAAGATGACACAATGAGATGATACAACAAGGAGACACAGCAAAGAAACACAATGAGAGACACAACATGCAGGGAGCGGAGGTGGCTCAAGCAATTGGGCACCTCGCTCCCACAGGGGAAGTCCCAGGTTCAGTTCCTGGTGCCTCCTGAACAAAGAAGACGAGCAGACACAGAAAGCAGACAGCGAGCGCAAGCAATGGGCGGGGGGGAATAAATAAATAAATAAAATAAATCTCTCTTTTTAAAAAAAAAGAGTGTTGAGAGACCACAGCTGAGCTCTGGCCTGAGGGTCTGACAAGTAGGTCTTTGTCCCCATGGCTGGTTTATGGCCCATTCCCAGGGCACGGCCTGGACACCTGTGGTCAGAAGGAGGCGGAAGCAGCGGCTCACTTGCTCACATCTTGGGGGCTGCCAGGCACCACCCCCTCTCCCCTGCCCAGCGGGCTGGCATGTGACCTTCAGGGCTGCCCCCTACTCCTCAGGGCTCAGCTTTCGGGGAACGTGTGAGTCGGGGGTGGGAAGGAAGTCCCGAGGGAACGAGGGCAGCTCCTCCAGGGCTAACCAGAGTCCCAGGGGAGGGCGGGCGGCTGTAGGGATCAGCAGGAGGAAGCGAAGGCAGAGGTGCCCAGAAAGGCCTGGCATCCCCCCTCCCCACTCTCGGAAGCCCTCCAGCCCGGGTCCTGGCCAAGGCCACCCCTGTGCTGGGCCCAGCCCCCAGCTCTCCTGCCCCCTCCAAGGTGTCCATCTCCTCCCAGCCCAGCCCCCACCAGCCCTGACCCCCTGTTCCCCCGGGGGGGACAAGGAAGGAGACCCGGGGCGCTGGCTCCTGGCTCAGCAACTGCCTCCGGAGAGCCCTTCCTCTGTGCCTCAGTTTCTACATCTGTCACATAAGCAGATTCTTCACCTTCATTGGCCTTCCCAGCTCCAGGCTGAGAACGAGGCTTGGGACGTTTTTGTTTGTCTTGGGGCAATCTTACCTTCAAAGTGCAGCGCTTTTGTCATAGACTCTTAAAAAACAAAAGCAGTGCACGCTGATTAGCTTAATTACAATAATCAAGAAGAGGAAGGGGAAGCGGCTGTGGCTCAATCAGTGGGGCTCCCGTTTACCATATGGGGGGCCCCGGGTTCGGTTCCCGGGGCCTCCTGGTGAGGGCGGGCCCGCCTGCGCGGCGTGGTTGGCTGGCCCAGCGAGCGCAGGCAGCAGGGGGGGGATAAAATGAATAAATAAATAAAAAATCTTAAAAAAAAAAAAAAAAAAAAGAAGAGGAAAACTGCGGGAGATGGGACCCTGGGGGGCCCGGGCTGCCGACCTCCGCAAGGAGCAGGGATCGAAACCCCTGGCCACCATGCCCGGCCGGACTATGCAAAGGCCGACAGGTGGGGGTGGGCCGCGGCTGGCTGCTGCCCTGCTGGTGGGGGAGGACGAGGCTGTAGCTAGGAAGCTACTGCTGGGCCGAGGGGAGGTACGGGGAGCGGGTGCCCGGAGAGGCCAGGGCGCCTCCAACGGATGCCAGGCTCGGAGCGGAGTCGGGTAGGGAGGCCGTGCAGAGGGCCCGGCCTGCGTCCCGGCAGGCACAGGGCAGAGTGGTCCGGGACTCCTGCCTCACGCCACGGGCAGTGCTGCTCCCTGGTCCCGGGGGTCCGCCCCCGCCTGGGGGCTGCAGCCTGCCCCGCTGGCCCTGGAGTGCCCGTTCCTCGCTGGCCCTGCTCGGCTCTGAGATCCCGTTTCCTCTAAATCCCATTATTAAAGGGACACGGCAGCGCGCCCTTGTCCCCTAGCTCGGAGCAAATGAAGGCTCAGCCCCTGCTGTACCCCTCACCCACCCCGCTAGGCCGCGAGCAGTGGCCCTGCGCTGTGCCTGGGGCCCAGGAGCTGGGGGACGGGGCTGCCATGGACCCTCACTGGTAATTACTGCCCAGAAATTAGGAGGTGCAGAGCAGCAGAGAGAAGCCACCCAGGAGCCCACCTGGAGAGGCCCCCTGTTTTCAGCCTTCACCCCCTGGCTTGCCCTTTGCACCCACTGGCCCATCGTGAATGTGTTTTAGGTCAAAAGAGACCACCTGCGTCAGAGAGCTGCCCCTTCCGCCACCGCCGTCGCGCTGGCCAGCGGGATTTCCCGGCAGCCCCTGCCCTACCCGCTGTTCTGAGCCCCAGGCAAACAGCTTCCAATTCAGACCTGTGCGGGCATGTCGCGGGGCGGGTCCTCGGAGGCGGTGACGAGGTGGTCGCCGGGCCTCTGCTGGACACGCCCTCCCACAGGGCTGTGCCACTGGGCACCCGCGGAGCGGCTGCTGGCGAGCCCGCCGGGTCCCCGGCCTGGGTGCCTGGGGTCGGGGCACCACGAGGCCCCAGACTGGAATGCAGCGTCTGAAATCGGGTCCACCCGAGATAGTCCAGGGCCACCGTGGGGCCCCCACCCAGCGCCCAGGCAGCCACACCCCTGTAGACGGACCAGGAGGGGAGAGGGTGCCCACGCGGGCCAGGCCCTGCCCCCGCCCGTGCCCCCGCCCCTGCCCCTGCCCCTGCCCCTGCCCCAGCGGGCTCTGGGCGGGTGCGGAGCTCGGCAGCCCCAACCTGTCCGACCGGTTTGGAGGGCGAGGAGGGAGGCGGCCGGCAGAGGATGCGCGTCCTGTCCCGCGCTCGGCCGCCCCTCCGCGTCCGCCCGACCCCATGACGCGCGCGCGGGGCCTCCAGGCGCCCCTGCTGGGCCTGGCGCTGGCCCTGAGCCTGCCCGCGCCGGGGGCCGGGGCCTGCGGGTCCCTCGGGCCGGCCGAGCGCCTGGCGTTCGCCCCCGCGGCCCGGAGCCGCTGGCTGGCCCCCCGCGTCCGCGCCCCGGGGCCGCTGGACCCGCTCTACGGCGCCGCGCGCGGCTTCCTCTCGGCCGTGCAGCGCAACCCCTTCCCCGCCGGTGAGTGCGCCCCGCCGGCCTCCCCGCCCCGGGCGCGGGGTGCGCGCCCCCACGGCACCCGTGTCCTCACGCCCTGAAGTGTGGGGGCCCCAGGGGCCGCACTGGAGACGATCCTGGGGCCCTTTCCCCTCTGAGCCTCAGTTTCCCTGCCTGTGCAGTGGAAGTTGTTGCATTAGAAGTTCCCCAAGACCTGGCTGCGGTTTCCTCGGGGTCCCTGGTTGGGGTGGGGGGCCAGGAGGGGCTACAGGACGGCTCCCAGGCCGGGGCTGAGGGGTGGCGAGGCCCGGCCCCTTCTCTGCTTGTGCCCAGGCTGGTGGCTCTCCTGCTGCAGAGCCCAGGAGAAGGCTGCCAGGCTCCCCACCCCGGCCCCTGCCCCCACAGCAGGAGGGCAGAGGGCTGCGGCGATGCCGCGTCGTCCCCTCAGGGTCCCGATGGAGAGGGACCCCTCCCTGGGGACTGCCTGGGCCTGGCATGGGGAG
>JAKSZT010032066.1:866354-914288 GCA_026826555.1 Tolypeutes matacus | reverse complement strand
CCCCCCCCGGCGCTGGCTGCTCCCCCCCTTTCCCTGCCCCCCACCCTCCCTGGCACTGACCGCCCCCCCACTTTCCCTACCCCTCCTCCCTGGCACTGATTGCTCCCCCCACTTTCCCTGCCCGCCCCCCGCACTGGCTGCTCTCCGCCTCCCTGCTGACCGCGCCTCCCTGCACAGGTGGATCGTGGGCTGCGTGCTGGACTCCGTGGCTCTGCTCGTCGTGGCCTGTAACCTGCTGGGCCTCGGCCTGGGCACCTGGGGGCTGTCCGCCAGGGAGGACCCCAGCCACTCGGAGGCCAAGGGCGAGGCCGGGGCTCGCTTCCTCATGCTGTAAGGAAGGGCTGGGTGGGGAGGGGCTGCAGGAGCAGCGTCCTGGGGTCAGAGCCTGGGTGCTCGTGCTTTGGCGCCAGCCTGCTGGGTGTCCCGTCGGTGTGAAGGGCTGGCCGCAGCAGGAGCGGAGAGGAAGCCTTCCCTCCCGGCCCCGCACGGACTTCCCTCATCACTGGGCATGCTTTCCTGCGGAGCCCACACCCCTCAGAGTCCTTCTTAACCCAGCGTCCAAGGCCGGCAGCGTGAGCTGTTCACTGCACAGGGTGCCCGTCAGAGGGGCACGTGGGGCTGAAATCCAGCCCACGTTCTCCCTCCAAGCCTGGCCCGGGGCTGTGGTGCCAGCCCGAGGCCCCGCAGCCCCTCTAGGGTCGTGGCTGGCCAGGCCGGGCAGGGGGCCTCGGGCCCAGAGGCAGGTGGACCTGGCTCTTGCGCACAGCGACTGCCAGGGCCCGCCAAGGGCCTGGGCTGGGGCTGGGAGGGCGGTCAGGAGGTCTGCGGCCCCTCCTGCCCCGTTGGCTGCTCACTCGCCCTCCCCCTGCCCTGGGGGGGCCCTGGGGCTGGGCAGGACCGAGGGGCTGGGGAGGCGGGGCCAGGCCGGGGCTGCAGCCGCCTCGTCTGCCTGCGCAGGGGCGTGGGCCTCAGCTTCCTCTTCGCTGCGCCCCTCATCCTCCTGGTCTTCGCCACCTTCCTGGTGGGCGGCAACGTGCAGACGCTGGTGTGCCGGAGCTGGGAGAGCGGGGAGCTGTACGAGGTGCGCCTGCTGCGGAGGGCGGGGGGCAAGGAGGAGCCGGGATGGGAGGGGGATGCAGGGAGGCCTGGAGGAGAGAGGGCCAGGGAGACAGAAACCACCAGCGGGTAGGGAGTGGGGAGCAGAGCCCACAAGTCCTGGGGCTCGGGGCAGGGCCCTTGGGCAGGACCCCATGGGGTTGCTTCTTTGCCCCGGGGCCCCCCTCCTAACGCTGGGCCCACCTCCTGGGAGCTCGAGGGAAGACCCCCTGGGAGGGTTAGGGCCAGTGCTGGTTTGAGTCAGAGGCTGGGCTGGGCAGGGGTCCCAGGAGGTCCCCAGCTTGGGCTGGGCTGCGCCAGGCCTCGCTCCCACCCTGCTCCAGGCCCCCCGTCTCCCTGCCCTGCCTCCAGTTTGCAGACACCCCAGGGAACCTGCCCCCGTCCGCGAACCTGTCCCAGCTCTTGGGCCTGAAGAAGAATGTCAGCATCCGCTTGGCCTATCAGTGAGTGGGGCTGGGGGCTGGGCTGGGGGCTGGGGGTGAGGGCCGGTGCCCTTCGGGCGCTGCCAGCCCCCACCACCGCCGCCCTCGTCCCTCCCCAGGCAGTGCAGAGAAGGGGCCGCGCTCTGGAGGGTCCTGCAGCTCAACGACTCCTACGACCTGGAGAAGCACCTGGACGTCAGCCAGGTGAGGGGCCTTCTGGAAGGCCTGGGGGGGCCCTGCTGCAGACTTCCTGCTCCCCTGCTCTTGCCCAGTGGAGACACCCCCTCCTCGATCTGACTGAGGTGCCTCGGGGGCTTCAGCCTCAGGGCCTGGCCTGGGGCTGCAGGTATGTGGGTGGGAACAGGTGCTCAAAGGTGCTGATGAGCTCCTAGCCCTGGGCAGGGAGCGGTGAGCACAGCTGAAGGACAGACGGTGAGTGAGGGGCAGGGCACGAGAGTCCTCGCCCAGGGCAGGCCCCCAGCCTGGTTCTCCAGCCCGGGTGGCTGGGGAGGGGCGTGGCAGCGAGAAAGGTGGTGATGAGGTGGCATTCGTGGTGGGCTCGCCATGGGCTGCCTGCTGAGACCCCACAGCCAGCAGGGAAGGTGGCAGGATTCCAGCCCCCCCACCCTGACCCCCACACCTGTCCTCTCACCCACTGGGCTCCCCACACCGAGGTGTGCAGGCCTGGAGGATGGTGTCGACGCTGGCAGGAGACAGTTCTAGGACAAAGGAAAGGAAGCGCTAGCTCTGGAGAGGGCTTGGGCGTGTGGTTTCCTCAGGGAGGCACAGAAGCTGTTGAATGTTTCCTGCTTTCCTGTCCACTCCCGAGTGAGGTGGGAGGACACGTGCCTCGACGCCCAGGGCCCGGGACCCTCTCCATTCCCGAGCATATCCTGGTGAACCCCCGTTTCCCCCACTCCTCTCCCCTCACGCAGAGCAGACTATTCCTGGTTCTGCGTCATCCTATCCCAGGGTAGCCTCCAGCTCCTCTTGGGTCCATCATCCCGTCTCGCCCTTGGGGCTGCACAGCCAGAGAGTCCCAAGTTCCAATCCCAGCTCCACGCCGGTGCTGTAGAAGCACAGGCATTTGCTTCATGCCACAGCTCGCGCCTCGTGGGGTCTCTAGCCAGCGGTGGGGCCCGCGGGCAGTCAGTGCCCCCGTGCTGGGCTGGCCGGGGAGGGCTGCAGCGGGGGTCCTTGGCAGAAGGGGCTGCCTGCTCTGCTCGCTAGGGAGGCCTGGCTCTCGGGCAGCCCTGGGAGGGGAGGGGTCCAGACCAGAAGAATCTGGGCAGAGGTGGCTTCAGGTTCAGGGACATTTGGCACCTTACCAGGTGGAACCCTGAGTGCGTTCGTCCCCAAAGAGCTCGCGAGGGAATTGTCCAGAGATAAAGCAGCCGAGCCTGCTGTCCAGGGCGCCAGGAGGGCACTGAGTGCTCCCGGGCATTTCCTTGCTGAGGCCTGGAGAGCTGCTGTCAGCCCCCGCCTCCACGAGGTTTAGGGCTTTTCCTTCCTTGGGGACGGCGGTGTGGAGGGACGGGAGGAGCAGAGCCGGGCGCCAGCTTTAGAGCGTGCTCGGGCCACTGGACACCCTGGTGTCTCACCTGTAAAACGTTGGCACTGAACTTCATGACCTTCAGGGCTCTTCCGGCGATGTCAGGAAAATGCCAAGGGCCTCTCTTTAAACTGTGGTCCGCCCTGGACGTGCAGTTGTGTCCATCCGTCCACCCATTTACACATTCGACGAATGCACGCCGCGCCCCGCGTGCGTGAGGCTGACCAGGACCCAAGCACGCCAACGAGCTGTCCAAGCAGCAGGCGCCGTGAGGGCCTTCTCGCCAGGGGACGTGACCGGGCAGGCCCTGTAGCAGATGGACCCTGGGGAGCGGCGGGAGGGGGCCGAGAGGCCTGCGGGGGCCTCGGGGAGCAGCGCCAGCCCGCCCCGTGCCCTCCCTCCCAGTACACCGCCAGGCTGCAGCAGGAGCTGCCACGCCTCCGCGTGGACGTGCAGGACCTGGATCTGCTGAGCCCGGCTGCCCGCCGCGACCTGGAGGCCCTGCAGCGCAGCGGGCTCGAGCAGGTCCCCTACGCCGGCTTCCTGGCACAGGTCAGCAGCGGGCACCCTGGGCGGCCTTCCCTCCACCTCCCCAGCCCGCAGGGACTGTCCTCGGCCCTGGCCCCCAGGCCCGTCCTGGTGCCGCCCCTGGGCCCCACCCAGCAGCCCGCGGCGCTGTTCGTGGTGCTGAAGCTGCTGCCGCGGGGGGACCTCCTCCAGGTACTGCGGAGGGCGCCTCCTTTTTCCTCGGAGATGGAGGTGTCTGATGTGTCCCCAGTCCTGGCCAAACCCACCGTGGCTGCTGTGGGCCCTTTGGACAGGCCTGGCACATTTCTAGCACTTCTAGACTTTTTTCTGGGAATTCAGGGGGTGGGGGGATCCATCCCCAGGTTGGTCTCTCATGTCTGCCCCCAGACCCAGAAGCCGGTGGTGAGCACAGACGTGGAGACACTGGTCCAGGAGCTGCATGGCCTGGCCCGGGACCTAGTGAGAGGGGGCCGAGACCCCAGCTGGGTGGGCAGGAGAGGGTGGGGGTGCTGGGTCGGGGTGGGAGCGAGGGCGGGGGCCCCGACCCCTGGCTGGCTCCAGCCAGCTGCGTGGCCGTGGGCCAGTCGTTCCACAGGCCGGACCTCGGTTTCCTCGTCCGTAAAGTGGCACGTCCTCTGCCTCCAGGACTGAGTGGATGCGATGACGTAGCAGGCCTGGCACCCCGCAGCTCCGCCTGCATTGCTGAGCACACGCCGCATGCAGGAGGCGCTGGGGCAGGCGCCACGCGATGGGTCAGGTGTCAGGACAGTGGCCCTGCCGGAGCCTAAGCTCTACGGGGAAAAATAGTGCTTTGTGTAGTTAAATATGGCTACAGGCCGAGCGTTCAGGAAGCTCCCTCCAAGCCGTCTCTCGGACGCCACCAGCTGCGCGTGGTTTCGGCAGTGGCCCGTGGCTGGCTCAGGGCACCCACCAGGCCATGCCCGGGCCCAACACTGGGGCGTAGGCCCCCACGCCTTCCAGTGGCCCCGGAGCCGCAGGAGGGCCCAGGGCTCTGTCGCGGCCACCTTCGCCTCACCTCGGTGTGTCTGGCCGAAGGGCTCAGGCATCACCCAGCTGGCCAAGGCGTCCTGCCCAGCTGGCGCCCTTCTGAGCACGGGCCCCCCATCCCCTCCCAGGGCGACACGACGCTGGGGCCGCAGCTGCAGGAGGAGGCCCATGCACTCCAAAGCCTCTACCGGGAGCGAGTCCTCCCCCAGCAGGGCCTCGTGGTGCGTTCAGGGCCCGGAGCCTGGGGTCTGGGGGAGAGGGGACGGGGCCGCAAGAGAGGAGGGTCTCCCAAGAACCGCTCCCCCAGCCCTCTCTCTTCCCCACAGGCGAAGCTCAACGTCAGTGTCGAGGCCCTGGCGTCCTCCGCCCCCAGTCTCCAGGTGGCTGCCGGGTGGGGGTGGCGGTGGGGGTGGGGGTGGGGTGGGAGCAGCTGGGGAAGGAGGAAGAGGGGCCCTGCCGGCTGCTGGAGGTCGAGGGTAGGGGTGGGAGTGGGTGACTGGGCAGCTGATCCCCGACGCCCCAGGCGCGGGGGGCCTGCTCTTGGAGGGAGACCGGCTCCTGGCCCTGTCTGAGCTGAGCCCACCCCTGCCCCCAGGTGCAAACTTCAGATATCCTGGGCAGAGTCACCTACCTGAAGGGGGACCTGTCTGCCCGGGCCATCAGCATCCTGAGGAATGTGAGTGGGGGGCCGCAGGGGGGCTGCCTCGGAGCTGGGGGTGGGGCGAGGCGCCGGGGGCCCCCAGGCTTCTTCCCCAGTGGCCCCTGCCTATGGCTCCCCAGTGCTGTGGCACCGGCCTGGTTCCAGGAGCCCCAAGGCCCAGCCTCCTCTCTCCCTGCAGGAAAGCGAGTGTTACCTGGCCCGGGAGATGGGCTACTTCTCCCAGTACGTGGCCTGGGTGCGGGAGGAGGTGAGTGGAGGCTCAGTCCCACCCATCGCCCACCCCGGGGACCAGCTGGTCACCCTGCTCGGCCCTGCCTGCTTAGAGCCCCGTGGGGGAACCCCAGGTCTTTAGAGCTGAACCCAAACTCCGAAATCTGGCACCTGCACCCCTGCTCGCTGGCTCTGCCCGCCCAGCCTCTGCCGCTGCCCGTCCACGAGGCCAGAGCGGGAGCTGGGCCATCCGTCTCCAGCCGAGCTCTCTGCACCATGCCCCCAGGGCCTTCCCTGCTCAGCTCGTCCGAGGCCCACCCAACCCTCATGCTCTGCGTCCCCTGGAGGCCCTTGCCGACAGGTTCCAGCAGCACTGGGCCTGCAGGGGCTTGTGCTTAAGCTGGAGTGTGTGCATGAGTGTGCACATGAGCACGTGTGCTGGCACACACACAGTGCTTCTGCTGGGAGGATGTGGCCTAAAGCGCCATGCTGGCACTCAGTAGGGGCTTCATGCGACTGGGGAATGGGGTGGAAAGGGCCTGAACAAGCACTGAGCCCATCAGGTGCCCCTGCAGCCCTCCCTCCAGTAGCGGTGTGCCTGGGTCTGGGCGCCGCCCTCCCCCTGGAGGCAGGTGCGCCTGGGCCTGGTGTCTCAGCACACCTGCCCGTGCTGCACTGCAGGTGACACAGCACATCGCCACCTGCCAGCCCCTCTCTGGGGCCCTGGACAATGGCCGTGTGATCCTGTGCGACAAGATGGCTGAGCCCTGGGTAAGTGAGCCCCGGGGCACCCAGGCCACACCTCGAGGCCTCCACGGAGGGCCCTGTGAGCAGGGCGTGGGGGCATGGCCCTGCTTCCCCGCCTGCACCGCACCCTCCCTGGAAGCCCCTGGCCTGAGCCCCTCCTCCACGCACCCGGTCTCAGCTGCGGGTGGGGGCGCCACGGCCTGGCTGGGTGGGCTGACCCTCTTCCTGTCCAGAACGCCTTCTGGTTCTGCCTGGCCTGGTGCACTTTCTTCCTGATCCCGAGCATCGTCTTTGCCGTGAAGACCTCCAAATACTTCCGCCCCATCCGGAAACGCCTCAGGTGAGGGGCTGCAGCCCGCCGGGGACAGCACGGCTCCAGGAAGGGGTCCCTCCGCTGCTGGGCCCCAGCCGCCGTCACACCCTCCTGGGGCCTTCCAGGCAGGCTTGAAGAGCTCCGGGTCCAGAAAGTTCTCCCACGTGCCTGCGCTGTCGCCTTCCTTCCCCTGCATGCCCGCCAGCAATAGCCTTAGGAGCCTCCCTGCCCCTGGAGGGCGTGGAGAAGGAAGTCGGGGCTGAGGTTGGGGGGTTCTCACCCACTTCCTCTCTGGAAGCAGCAGCTCCACCAGCTCTGAGGAGACACAGCTCTTCACCATCCCCCGGGTCACCTCCCTGAAGCTGTAGCCCCAGTGGGTGAGTTTCCCGGGACTTCCTCAGTCCCAAGGAGGGAGGGGGCTGGAATCTGGAGCCCCCAGGGCCTAGGCGGGCAGGAAGGCATGGGACCTGGTGGGCCTGGGTGGAGGCCTGTCCTCTGGGCTGTTCCGACGGCCCCGGGCCCTGCTCGCCCCTCCTGCCCCTCACCTGCTTGGTTCTTACTCTGGGACAGGTGCGTTCGTGGCTGCCAGGTGATCTTCCCCTCGGCTCAGCCTGCTCTGGGGACTTCTGGAGCTTCACCCCCAGAGTCCAGGCTGGGCCCCTGCCTGGATCTTCACCCCACTGCCCTTCACCTGGCCCCGTCGTGCCTGTCTCCTTTCCACCCCGTCTGCTCAGGACCCCCTGCCCTCTCTGTACTTGTATTGAGCTGCCAAGACAACAGGTCCCTCCCAGTGTCCAGCCCTTATCCTCCTTGCTGCAATGCACCAGCCCCAGCAGAGGCTTTTCTCCATCTCTTAGAAGCCTTTCCCCGCCTGGCCCCCTGCCCCTGCCTGTGCCTCCCCCTGCTTGTCCCCAAGCCCCCTGGCCCTGCTTCCCATTTGGCCTCCCCACTGCCCCAGCTCTACGCCTGGCCCCTCCCCAGCCCTTGCCTCCCAGGGAAGTTCGTTTCCCAGCCTGGGCCCTCTGCACCTTCTCCCTACTTCTACTTGCTGGTCTCCAGGCTAGTCAGGCAGGGTTGCCCCTTGGGCTGGCTGGGGAGGACCCCAGCCCGGATTTGTTGGCCCCCAGGGGTGAGGGAGGTCTGTCTGTGAAGGCCCTACCCTGGGCTGGGAGTGGCCCCACTGTCCCTGGGGCAGGACAGGGGCTCCCGGGCTTCCCGGAGCGTCGTCCTCAGGCCCTGCTCAGCTCTCCCAGGAGGGACCGTTGCACAACGGCCTCTGCTTTCTCCTGTGCGTGTGGCTGTGGTTATGCCCGCCCCACCCCAGGTTCCTCCCTGTGTCCTGGACCCTGAGGTCCTGAAAGTCGGGCAAGAAGGAAGAAGAAGAGATGGGCAGGAATGCAAATCCATTAAAGTGCTGTCGCTGTCCTGAGTCTGAGTTTGGGTTCTTAAAACCAGGTCTCTCAGGCTGGGACCTGCATGCAATTGGTGTTTAATGAGTGTTTTGGGAGAATCCCAAGCCTCCTCGGACCACCAGCACGCAGGGCTTGTCCCAGCAGCCAGCAGACGGGGAGGGGCAGAACCGGGCTCGTGCTCGGCCCTGATGCCTCTTGGCGGGGGCACTTTGAACAGAAGCCCTGGGTCTCCTAAACCTCAGTTTCCCCATTTGTAAAATGGGGAGAACAATCGTAGCCTCCACGGAGGGTAGTGCACACTGGATGGGAGAGTGCGTGGGAAGCACTTGGCAGCAGCCTGGCCCGGGACAAATGCTCGGCAGGCGGAAGCTGCTAATTTTTGCCCTGATTGCACTGGGCCAGGGCCAGGGCCAGGGTCTGGGCAGGTACAGAGAAGAGGGAGGCGGGTCCTTGGTGGGTCTTTGTTCTCCGAGGCGGGGAGCCCTTTCGGGTTGTGGACTGCTGAGTTCAGGGGGTGTCTGTGTTAAATTGCATCTTACAAACCAGGGATAAATTTGCTACTAGGACTTAGGATGGGGCATTCACAATGTACTGTCACTACTGCAAGCACATTTGCACACAAGCATGTAGCACAAGCCCTGTTTTTGGCTTTTCCCAGAAGTTTATTTACTTCTTACTCATCTGTTGACCTCTGCAGGGGAAGTAGTGTTCTTTCAAGAAAGCAGTTAAAAGATTTATTTATTTATTTATTTCTCCCTCCCCCTCATTGTTTGCACTCGCTGTCTGCTCATCTTCTTTTTAGGAGGCACCCGAACTGAACCCGGGACCTCTCGTGTGTTAGGCGGGTGCCCAACTGCTTGAGCCACATCCACTTCCCTAATGGGATTTTTAAAAGTTGAAATTGAAATAATCAAAAATCATTTCCAGTTCTCTATTGAAATTGCTTATCTTGTCTTTTATATATTTGAGGATATTGAGCACAGCTATTTTGAAGTTCAATGGGAGCCCCAGTGAGTCTGTTTCTGGTGTCTGTTGTTTCTCTTGTTTTTTGTTATTACCTTTGTCTTGTGTCCTCACATACCAGGCAAGTTTTGATTGAGTACCACACATTGTATCTGAAAACCTGTAGAACTCATTTGAGACCTAGTATGAAATTATCTTCTTCCAAGAGGATTTATGGTTACTTCTGGCAGGTGGCCTGGGATCCAGCAAACAAGGATCACTTTAAGCCACTTTGAGTTAGAGGGCTAACTTCCATCCATTTCACTTTCTTCCCAGAGAGCTGCCCTCTGGAATCCCAACCCCAAGCAGAAAGATTTTCAGGTGGGCCTAATCTTTTGCCTCCTTAGCCCCAGAGGGTAGTAAAAGCTCTGCTCAGTATCTTCGCAGCATCTTCTGGAATCTGCAGACCACCCGGAGAGCAAGTGGCCCCAAATGGCAGGCACACGTCTCTGGGTTTCCTTCTATCCCGTTTCTGTCCCTGCAGTTCTTTACTTGCCGGTTTGCTCCCCAAGCCCTCAAGCAGGCGTGTGTGTGTGTGTGTGTGTGTGTGTGTCATGTTTTCAGTTCTCAGTTTGGAATTTGGGTCAAATTACCTCTGACCGTTATCAGAGGCAGCGGTCCCGAAAATTAACTTTGACTTCCCTGCTGCGAATTGGGAAAACGCTGCCACTGTTTGAATTTAGTGTCCAGAAACCTTGGTCCGGTCCCATGGAGCACTGGCTGTGCAGGGTGGTCAGCTTGTAGACCGTCGCTGCCGGGCACTAATTACCTGGGTGGGCTGGAGAGGGGACGGCACTCAGGCCGTCGGCAGAGTCCGAGGCAGCCCCGTGGTCCTGCCTTTGACGTGCTGGGATCCCAAACACTAAGTCCACCGTGAGTCTCAGGGACTTCACGTTTAACAAAGCCCCTTCCTGGGCACGGTCTTGGCTGCCTTCCTGACGGACCTTGGAAGGAGTGGGGATGCTCTCTTGTCTCAGGCTCGAACAAACTGAAGCTCAGCTAATGGGCTATTTCAGGACCACATCATCTGAGACCCAGCTGGGCTTTGAGTTCAGGTTTCCTGGTCCTTTCCTCCAGGACCCACCACCGATCTCCCTGTTCCCGGAGGGTAGGTGGGAGGAGGCCTGTCTCCAAGGAGATTTGCTGCAGTGTCCTTGCTGTCCCCGTGGTAGGAGGGGCAGCAGGTGGGGACACTGGAGGTCTGCAAGCCTCCAGCCACCCCAGAGCGGAGGGCCCCACGGACGCAGCTTCTGAGCATCTGAGGGCCCAGGTGGCTGGCTCAGGTGTGCAAAGGGCAGGCCCAGGCTATCTGACCGGACCAGCAGCGAGAGCCGACATTTGTCTGTTGAGCTAGGAAGGGTGCTTGGCAGCTGACATGGGCTAACCTATTTTACAGCTAGGGAGACTGAGGCACAGAGCCCAAAGGAGGCAGCACTTACCACAGGAAGAAGTTGGTAATGGCATTTTGGGCGGGGTCCCCGTTTCCAGCTAGACCTCTGTGGAGGGAAGGTGGAGACCCCGCTGCGTGTACGAAGGCCCTCGTGGGGGGCAGCAGGGAGGTCCCCAGCCACGGGCAGACTCTGAGGACGCTCCGAGGTGCCCGCCCGGGAAGAGGCAGCTTTAAAGCTCAACAGACTGGAGCGTAGTGCCAGGTCAGTTCCACAGGCGTGGCCCGCAGCCCCCGCCGGGTCTCGGGACCCCGTCCCGCCAGGCCTGGGCTGGGTGGGGAGAAGCCTGGACGCCTGGTCCGAGGGCTTGGCATTGCCCCACCAAGGGGCAGGGGGCCTGCGGGGGGAGGGCGGCCCCACGGACGCGATTTAAAGGGCCAGTGCAAGACCCGAAAACGGCTGCTTCGCGTTGAAGGGGCTGAGCCGGGCCCCTGCCTGTGCGACCCCAGCGTGGCTTGGAGCAGGGCTGCCCGGGGGTGCAGGCATTCCTCGAGCTCCTGCGGGGTGGGGGATTGGACATGCGTGCGGAAGCCCACCCCCACCTTCAGGGGCCTTCCTCGCAGCAGGGGCCCTTGGTGGGGAGAGGGGCCCAGAGCCCTGAACAGCTAACTTCCTCAAGGGCCTCCTCCAGGGGTGGGCAGGGCTGGGGCCTGGCAAAAGGAAGGCCTGGGAAGGAGCCGGGGAGCTGGGAACTCCGTGGAGTCAGGTTTGGGGTGCCTGGGGGAGAAGGGTGAGTGGAGGGTGGTGAACAGCAACCCAAGAGGGTCCCGAAGGCCCCGAGACTTGTGGTGGGCGGCACGGCCCCTTCGCCAGGGGGCCTGAGAGGAAAGGCCACGGCTGGATGCCCACTCCACCTCCTCTCACGTGCGATGGGCTCGAGGAAACCAGCCTCGTGCGGGCTGAAACGACCCCTTCCTTCCCCGCCAGCTCCCCACTCGCGGGGCCGGCCCCCTGGGGGGAAACCGAAGCTGGAGCCGTCCGGCCTGCTCACACTGGCCGGCGAGGCCCCCGTGCAGCCCCCTTAGCCTCTTTAGGGTCTGGTATGCTGCCAAAGAAGCTTCAGGACGTCCAAGGCGTCCCGGAGAAAAGGGCTGATGCACAGGCCCACCGCAGACGCCCCTCAGCACCCCCCAGGCCCCGTGATGGGCCCGGCTACGGGGTGCCGCTGCCTCCACTTCTCCCTGTGCGTCCTGCCCCACCCAGTGGTGAGGGACCCAGTCGGAGGAGCCCCAGCTCTGGAGAAGCCCGAGGGCCAGGCTGAGAGCAGTGGATGGGGCACACCCCCAAATCTGTCCTGAGGGGCACCCCCTTGGCGGCAGCCTCGAGGGGAGGTTTCCAAGGTCGGGGGCCTGGTGGAGGTGGGCGGCTCCAGTCCCCACTCCTGAAACCGCGCCACGGTCAGGCCTGCCGCGGCCGTGCGATGGGCAAGTTTCCGTTATGGCCTGCGCACCTCCAAGCCGGCGCCTGAACCCCGCATCCGTAACTGGTCGCCCACAGTGCTCACAGGGCATGAAAGCAGCAGGCTCAGTGGCCTGCTCGGCCACCGTCCAGCCTGTGACCCTGGGCAGAGGCTGCAGGTTTTCTGGGCCTCCTTTCGTTACCTGTAGAGCGAGATAATGCGCCAAGGCTCAGATCGCCGAGGCCCTGCTCGGGGAAGCTTGTTTGGAGCCCACAGAGCAGGGCTGCCCCGGCTGGGTCAAGGCTGGGGGGTCCCGGGCTGCCCCCCCAACGGCCGCTGGGCTCCCAGGGGTTCGGCCTCTCCTGCTGGCGGCCGCAGGAAGCACTTGCCCTCACCCTCTTCCCAGGGTGGGCTGGGGGCCGGGTGCCCTCACCCTCTTCCCAGGCTGGGCCAGGCTCCTGGGCTGCCCACCAGTCCGTCTGGGGACAGTCCCCTTGCCTTTTCACTCCAGGAGACTCTGAGAGCCGGAGCGAATTGGCCGCCATGTGTGTTAGCGCGCGTGCACGCTGCCAGGAGGGGTGTCGGAAGGCTCTGTTTCCATGGGAACCGCTGGCACAGGCTGGCTCCGGGGGTGCCAAAAAGGGAAACTTGGCGGAGGTGGCCAGGTCCTGGGGCTGAGCAGGTGGCCAGGAGGCCTCTTCTCCTGGCGTGCCAGGGGCCCTCACCCACTTTCTCCACCACACTCCCCCCGAGATGGGAGGTCCCTCCACTTCCCGGAATCAGTCCCCAACCTTGGACCCAGGCGGGGACGGACAATGGCCCCTCAAGAGAGGGGTGGCGTGAGGGGTACAGGTGCCCCTGCTTTGGAACAGCCCCCAGCAGGCCGAAAGCGGGGGTCCAGGTGGAGGAGGGGCCGCTGGCCCACCAAGGCGCTGGAAGGACCCCATGCCACCACGAGGTGGGTCCTCCAAGGCCTGCGGCCGTGAGACCGCCGCGGATGCGGCGCCCAGGAGAGAGGTCCCTGCCGGGAGGAGGCTGCAAACCCCAGGGGTGGCCGGGGTGGCAGAGGGGTGCGGGGGCCCCTTTCCATGGCGGCCGGCCGGAGGGGCTCCCAGCTGTCCTCACGTCCCTCGGCCCGAGTCTGTGCGGAGGGGAAGGACTGGCTTGTTCTAGAAAATGCCACGTTGGAATGGGGCAGGATGACTCTGGGGCCCCCTCCTACTCCAGCCCAGGCTCCCTGCACCCCCAGTCCTCCCCCGGGGTGACCAAGAGGAGCAGGAGGGGAGGGGGACGGGCGGCTGATAGAGAAAGAAAGAGGCCGGCGGGGGAGGCACTGAGACCGGGGACGGGGCAGGGCAGGGGGAGTCGGGTCCAGCAGGCCCCCGAGCTGGGAGGGTCCTGAAATAAGGGGGATGGCCGCGAGCGAGCCGAGGAAGGAGGAGCGGCGGGGAAAGCTGGGAGGGAGGAGGGAGGGGTGGGCAGGGGGCGGGCGGGGAGCCGCGGCGACAGTTACGACAATTCCGTCTGGTCCCGGCAAGCATGAGGCAGCTGCCAGCAGGGCCCCGGCAGTCCCGTGGGCCTCGGCTGCGAGGGGGGCGGCCGGTGGCAGTTCCCTCCAGCGCCCAGGATGCCGCGGGCCAAGGTAGGGGCCGGGGGCTGGGGACCCCACTCGGGCAGAGGACGGGGGCTTCTGGGGGTCGCCCTGTACCCTGTCACCTCTTCTTAAACTCCAGCCCCTGCTTTGGGGGGAGCAAGGGTTGGGGCGCACTAGCTGGGGGGCTGGGCTCCTGGGTCCCTTTTGGGGGTTTGTGGAGCAGAAGCCTGCAGAGGGAGAGCTTGGAGGACGCGTGCGGGTCCCGGGGGCACCCTCAGCCTTGGGGGAGGGGGAGGGGTGTGTGCCTGTGGGGCTGTTACACTCGAAGGCTCCTCCAAGTAATTAGCGGCTGCCCGCCCCCCTGAAAGGGCTCCAAGCCTCTCCCGAGGACGCGTACTCACAGTTCCAACCCCGTGGGGCTGTCGGGAGGTTGGAGGGCTGATGCCAGGCGGGGCGAGGGTCCGGGAAAGGGGTAGCAGGCGTGGGAGGAGAAACTGAGGGCAAGGAGAAGGCGAGCCGCACACGGAGCTGGCACTCGGAGATCTGCCCCAGTGCCTGTGAGCCTCTTGTGCTCCGGCCAGTCTTGCTTAGGAAGGAAGGACAGGACGGCAGGGCAGGTCTGGCTGCTCAGGACGCAGCCCCCCAGGTGGCAGTGGTTTACACGGGTCGGGGGCCCATCCCCTCCGTGCAGAAGCCCCGAGGGCTGGCACGGAAGCTGCAAGGTCGGCAGGGACTCCGGCTCCATCTGTCATTTGGCTCACAAGCCCCAGGCCCGGCTTCTGTCCTTGGGGTTCCCTTGAGGCCCAGTATGGCTGCGGGAGCTCCAGCCAGTGCAAGCAGGCGCAGGCAGGAGAAAGGAGGAGAGGGGGCCCAGCACACCCCGAGAAAGATCAGGGCTTGTGAGTACGGAAGAGAGGCCTGTGGTCGGCGTCTCGCAGGCCGCTTCCCTCCGTTTCACCCACCAGGACGAGCGGCACGGCCCCCCAGCCATCGTCAGGGCGTGGTGGGAAGGGGCCTCTCCTGCCAGCTCCAGCCCCCCCCCCAGGCTCCTGGCATCCGCCAGGCGGGCAGGCAGGCGGGGTGGCATCGGAGGAAAGTCGGCGTGCAGGCCCAGCCTCACGCTCGGGTGTGTGTGGCACACTCACGCCCCACACTGCCACACCTAGACCGGCACGGCTGCACAGACGTACACGCCTGCACAGACCCACCCCGCACGGAGGCGGCAGCTCCAGGCGTGCACGGGCCTCGCCCCAGGCCCCCACCAGGAGGCCGTCTGGGGCTCAGCCCCGACCCCGTGGGCAGCGCCGGTGGCCTGCGCCCTGCAGCAGCACCTGGCCCTTCCCCGGCCTTGTCACCGCGCCCACCTCCCTCTCTCCTCCCCCAGTGGGGCCAGGTGCCTCCTGGGCCTGAGCAGCCTTCCCTGGGGGGGGGCCGGGCAGGACCAGGGGCCCAGGGAGACCACCGCCGACTGCGCCCCTCGCCAGGGCCCCTGGGGGTCGTGCCGCAGGGAAGGCAGCCGCCCTGTAGCACCCGCAGGTGCTCGGCCTCCTCGCAGCACCCAAGAGAGCTGCACTGCCGCAACCCCAGCTTGCGGAGACTGAGGCTCAGAGGGGCTTGAGTCGCCCAGAGCGGGGTGGGCTTCCCACCCGGCGAGTAGCAGCATGCGAGCTCTGCCGGCCGCGCTCCTGCCCAGGACGTGCCCCGGGAACCTCCGCTGCCCCAGCCTTCCTCCAGGGCCCGTGTGGGAGGTGGGCCCGGATTTGCACCCCCCCTTTCCAGAGAGTTCCTGGGGCCCGGGCTGGGGTAGGCCGGGGCGGAGGGGCCGAGCCGGGGGGGCTCGGCCTGCACCATCTCCTTAGGGCCCACGCAGCCCATCACGTAGCTCCTGGAATTGTCCCGCCTGACAGACCAGGAGACCCAGGCCCGCCCAGATTGGATCCAGAACGTTCAGTGACCTCGGGCTGGAGGATCGGGGGCAGAGTCGCGCGCCCTGAACCCTCTGCTGGGTGCATGTGGCCAGACCCCGGCCGCGTGCCCCGGGTGAGCCACGCAGCCCGAGCGGCCGCAGCCCTGTAGGCGGCCCCCAGTGCTGGACGCTGGCGCGCCCTCGTCAGCGCCCTCCAGGGGCCGGGCCTGAGCCCGCTGCCCCACCGCTGCCCGGGCCGCGGCAGGGCTCCCCACGGGGCCTCCTGCAGGAGGGGAGCCCTGGCTTCCGAGGCAAAGAAAGAAAAGGGAGGGAGGGTGGCAGGAAGGAGCCTGTGAGCAAGGCAAGGAGTGAGTCACGGCACCCCCACCTCGCCACCCCAGCTGACTGACGTTTCCCCCAGCAGGTGCATCTGTCAGCTGTGATCGGCCCACGTCCTAGAGTGCCACAGAGCAGCCACGTGACAGGGAGGGGGCCCAGGGGACCAGAGGCGCCGCAGTGGGGAGGGGGCGGCAGAGCCAAGGCAGGGGGGCCGGCTGAGAGGGGCCCGTCCTGGACCCCAGCCGGCCCAGCCTCCCCTCTGACCTGCTGCCCAGGCCCCCGCCCACTGCCCCCCGCCCACCTCCCCCGCCTCCAGCACGCAGGCAGTGGGCGGACCCCTCCCCCACTGGGCCAAGCCCGCGTGCCCAGCACGCAGGCCGCTTTAAGGCCCCCCAGGGTGGGCACTCTGCACAGTGGCCCCCGAGAGCTCCACCCTGGTGACCCCGTGGCCTCGGCAGGGCAGCCCCTCTGGGCCTCAGTCTGCCCCTGCACACGACTCGGGGTCCAGGTGGGCTCACCTGCCCCAGCCCCCACGCCGGCTGCACGACGCGGCATCACTCCCACCACCCGGCCCTGCCGCGGCGGCAGAGGTGGGCGGCCCGGGGCGGCCGCCGTCTCCTGGTGCCCGGGCTCCGCGGTGTAGGGGGCAGTGTCGCGCCAGCCCCCTTAGCCCGCTCCCCGGAGCGAGCTTCGGCGTGGTTGTTTTCCGACTGCGGGGTAGAGCCTGGGAAGGGCACCCCGAGAGCCGTGGGCCACGGGGTGTCCCAGCCGGGGTCGCCGCCAGGGGCAGGGCTGGGCACCTGTGCTCTGCGCCCCCTCCCCCGGCCTTTGTTGGGAGGGGGGCAGCGCGGGGGGCCACGCGTGCTAGCGGGGACTCGTGACGCACTCGGCCCTTGAGGCGAGCCACGCCGCACCCGCCAGCGCCCGGGAGGTGGGAAAGCGAGGCTCCCCCAAGCCGCAGCGCCCACGCTGCTTCGTGCCATCTGTCCCGAGTGCCGGAAATAGACAAGCCGCGAGCGACGCCAGGCGCCCCCTCCACGCGTCGGCTGGGGGTGCCGGAGGCAGGTCAGCGGGTCCCGGCCGGCCCCACCCTGGCTTCAGCACGCCCCGCTGGGAGGGAGCCGAGGGTGCCCGGCCAGGCCTGGCCCTGGAGGCCCCTTTTCCCCGCGGACGAGGCCCAGAACTTCCTGTCTCCTGGGACGGGTACTTGCTCTTACCTGCGGTTTCAGGTGTGCTGAGGAGCTTTTAAAAACAGAACAGCTCAGGGCCCCGCATCAAACCATGCAGCCTTCGGTCATGCAGGCTGAGGCCGAAACTTCCAGCCAATTCTGGAAGCCCCTGCAGGGGCTGGCAGCCCCTCGCTGGGGGGAGCGCGGTGGCCAGAGGGCGAGCTCTGGGGAGACACACCCCTTGCTGGGCCTTCCTGCTCACTCTGCAGGGGCCTACTGGGATCCCATTTTGTGGAGGAAGACACCGAGGGTCAGAGCAGCTCAGTGCTTTGTCCAGAGCTGCCTGGCCAGGAGGGGAGGGCCCACTGGGCTCGTCAACCTTCCTGACACACTCCCCACCCACCAGCAGCCCAGGGGCGCCTCTGCAGTGTTGTCCAGTGTCCCCGGCCATAAAGGTCTGTGACCGTGTGGGAGCAGTTAGCTACACGTTTTGCAGGTGCCTCTATGCTGCCTCTGGGGAGAGGAGCCTGGCATTTTAACGAGGGTTGGCGAGGACCCTCCACAGCCCCCCATTCAGGGGTGCCCCCGACAGGCTGCCTTCTCTGAGCTGTCCTTTGGGGGTTCCCTGGAGCCCAGTAGCAAGACCGCAGGGTGGAAACTAGCAGCTCGAGGCATCAGCTGGTGCCCCCTGGCAGCCTGCAGCCGCGACTGCGGGCGGCGTGGCCTTTCCGAGGCCTGCGGGGTGGGGCCCGGGGCGGGCATGTGCGTGTCCAGTCCTGGCGGCCGTCCAGAGGGACCCGGCCCCTCCTGGCAGGAGCACGTCCCCTGCCCCCGGGCGCCCAGAGGCAGGCACTCTTCTGCTTCCTACGTGCACAGAACCCGCCTCCCACATCCAGAGCGCAGCCCGGGCACCCTCGCGCCAGTGCCCCTCCCATGCTGCCGCCCCCGCCTGCCTCGCCCCCCTCCCTTCTGGTGCCCCCCAGGGGGCCACCTCGCCACCCCCACCCTACCCCCACCTCCAGGCTGGCCCCTGGCTGGGATTTGGGTGGGGAGAGGAGGCTGGGGGTAGGGTGCGCCCTGGCGGGACAGGCTGCCCCAACCCACCCCACTGGAAGGTCTGAGAACCATCTAGAACACTGCTGTCCAGTAGCGATACAGTGCAAGCCAATGTAACGTGGGAGGTACATTAAACGCAGTTTTTTAAAAGGTGGAATTATTCTAAACAACATCTTACCCACCCCAGTGGGTCCTAAGTATCACCGTCTCAGCGTGGCGTCTCGGCAAGCGTTACCAAGGAGCTGTCCTACCTTCCCTGCCGGGTGGAGCCTACTTGAAATGCAGCGTGCGTTTCGCCGCGGCAGCGCGTGCCAGGCCCTCGCAGCCACCCGCGGCCGGTGGTTCCGGGGCCGGGCGCTCGGAGCCCTCGGCCTCCCCGGGCTGCTGCCCGGAGCGGCGCCGGCTTCCCAGCCCCCGGCCTTCGCCACCTTCGCCTCAGCTGCCGCCCCCTGGGCTGCGTGTCCCGATTTTGCTTCAGACGGACTCTGGCTTTAAGCTTTAATGAGTCACTTAAAAGGGGTCTTTGAATCACTGGAGAGAACGGGCCACGGGAAGCAGTGCCTGGAGTCGAGCTTAGGGTGGCAGCGGCAGGAAGACAAACAGCGGCGCTAAGCGCCCTCGCGGTGCCCGCCGGGCTCCGAGCTGAGCCCACCCCGACGCTGCAGAGCGTTTGAGGCTCGCGGGTACCCAGCCTGCCGTCGCCCCGGCCCACGAGAGCCCCGGAGCAGAGGAGGCTGTCCTCTCGGGCCCTCGCTCCTCCGGGAGGCGCGGCTGCGGGAAGCCCCCCGCCCCTGGAGTCGGAACCACCGGGCCATCTGGGAGCCTTCAAGGAGCGGGGCCGCCCTGGCGGGGTGTCTCCAGAAGCTCTCCTGCGCACAGGGCGCAGCTGCCGCTGAAAGCGAGGCAGGCCCACGCGAGGCGGCAGCGGCACGGGTGCGTTGTGCGCTGCCCTGTGCTTCCGTCTCACTTCGTCTCGGCCTCGGAGTGGCCTTGTCTGTTGGACAAGAGGACGGCGCGGCCAAGCCCTGAGCTCCACGCCGGCCGCGCGCCCCGAGGTCCCCGACGCCCCCTTCACGGGGCAGTTTTCTTCTTCGTCACTGGGAAGCCCGGGCATGGCTCTGGGTGCTGGCGGCCTGGGCGTGAACCGCACAGGCCAGAGGTGGGACTGGCAGCGCCATGGGCTCGACACGGCCTCGACAGGGCCTCGTCACGGCTATGACGTCACCGGGCAGCCCGCGGGCCAGGGGAGGGGTGGGCTCAGCTCGGCAGGGTGGGCCTGGCCCCAGCAGCAGCCAAGGGTCTGGCCCCGAGCCTCAGTTTACCGATCTGTGTGTGGGTAGAAGACGCCCCATCCCAACCCTGCGGAACTGACTGCTATGGGCTGAATCTGGAAAGGGCTTGGCGGACTGGGAAGGGCGGGACTGAGCGGACCTGGGCCGGGGACCAGGGGCCTGGGTGTGAGTCTGCATCTGCAGCCTCAGTTTCCTCGTGGGCATGTGGAGGAAGGAAACCCCTGGACACGTCCTACGCCCGTGGCCTCTGCCGCGCCCGTGGCCTCTGCCGCGCCCGCGGGCCGAGGAGAGCTGAGTTGGTCTGCAGATACGACTGCCGGGTCTGCACACACGCTAGCGGTTTCGGGGTGGGCGAGGGGTGGGCAGGGCGCCATCCTTGGAGCACGCTCCCTCCGCGGCTGTGCCCTTGCAGTCCATGCCTTCTAGTAGCGGATTTCCCCATCTTACCTGAAGTGTCATATCTAATACAACGTTCGTGTGTAGACAGGCGGCCCTTTGGGGCAGAGGGGGCAGAGAGGCAGGCTGGGCCTCCCATGGGGGGCATGAGCACCTCTCCTCACCGGCCCCACTCCCTTGACCAGCTGAGGCCGCCCAGAGGGGCCCCGAAGCCAGACCCCGGT
Source organism: Tolypeutes matacus (assembly GCA_026826555.1). Classification (NCBI taxonomy): domain Eukaryota; kingdom Metazoa; phylum Chordata; class Mammalia; order Cingulata; family Chlamyphoridae; genus Tolypeutes; species Tolypeutes matacus. Next base: position 894,494 of record JAKSZT010032066.1, on the reverse strand, counting down.
GGCCGGGGGAGGAGCGCCGAGGGCAGTGGGTGTGCACGGCTGGGAGGGCCTCACGGGGTCGGAGCCTGGGTGGGCACCCACTGCCAGCCGCTGACCGGGGCCTCAGTCCTGAGGTCAGTAGGGTGTGGGGGGCCTCGGACCTCACACGAATGAAGCCCAGGGTAGCTTAAAGGCTCTGGAGCTGGGACGTCCAGCTAGTGACTGACCCTCGTCTGTAAAACGGGGATGGGGACCCCTGGCTCAAAAGGCCGGCAGCCTCCCAAACACCTACCCAGCGGCCGGCCCTGTCTGTCCCTGCCCACTGCCCACAGGCCTGCAGGTCCTGGAAGGAAGCTGGGACCTGCCCCCCGGCCTGCCTCGAGCCTCGGCCCCCGAACAAGTGGCAGCGAGCGGCCGGACACACCTGCAGACTCTGACCTGGGGGACGGTGGGAACCTCAGAGGAGGCCACAGGTTCCCAGGGCCAGCCCGGGGCCAGCCGGGGACGTGGCCTGAGCGCTCGCCTCTGCCAGGCCTGCCCGCTGGGACTCAGGGTGACCCTGGGCCAGCCGCTCTGCCTCCACCGGTCCTGCCATCCCCTGAGGCCGTGGAGGACAGGTGGCTCCACACCCTGCCCAGGGGGCAGCATCCAGCAGGGGCAGGTGGACGCAGGGGAGCAGGGGACTCGCACCCGGTCCCTCAGGGACACTTGCTGAGGGCCTTTCTTACCCTGTGTGGGGGCAAGGGTGCTCTGTGGCTGAAAGCTGTCTGAGATGGTTGTAGGTTCACGGCAGCGGTGAGACACGGCACCCTTCACCGCGCTCCCCAGTGCCGGCGTCTCGCAGAAGGGTGTCACGATGTCACAACCCAACACCGACAATGACGCGACCCACCTCCCCGGTCAGATACCCCCTTTGCATGCACTCGTGTGTGTCGAGCGCTGCACGATTTCACCACGCATGTAGGCTCGTGCCTCCCTCTCCAGGTCCAGCCACGAGACCCCGCCCTCCGAGGTCCCCGGCACTGCCCGTCTGCAGCCACAGCCCCTCCGCCCCGCCCTGACCCCTAGCCAACCGACTGTTCTCCATTTCTAATTCTGTCCTCACAAAGTGTCATATGGACAGACCCTCCCAGGACGACACCTGGGGACTGGCTTTTCCGCCGACGCAGCGCCAGCTGGGTCGCTGTGCGTGGACAGTCCTTCCAGCGTGTGTTCCGTGGCGTGGACGGGCCGCGATTGTCTAATGTGCCGCTGCCTGGAGGACGTGTGGGCTGTCTCCAGTTGGGGCTGAGAATCGTGCTGTGGGCACCTGTGCGCAGGCTTTTGTGTGGACGCAGCTTCCGTTTCTCTGGACAAATGCCCAAGGGGGCAGTTGCTGGGTCACGTGGTCGGTGTGTGCTTAATTCTTCTAGAAGTGCCAAACCGTTTCCCGGGCGGCTGTGCCCTCCGACCTCCCCCAGAGGTCTCTCCACGCCCTCGCCGCCCTGGGTGTTGTCGCTGGTTTTCATTTTGGCCACTCTCACGGCAGCCTCCCTGTTTTGACGTGCGTCCCCAGCGGCCCATGGCCTGGCCCTGCCTATTGTCCGCTCTCCGGCCGGGTTACTGCCTTTTGCTGCGGAGTTCTGGGATTGCAGCCTCCTGGCACCAGGCAGGGCCCCGCTCATGGAACTGGCACCCTGGGAGGACGCGGGATGCACAGCGGACACCGAAGAACAGGACAAGTCCGGCCGTGTCTGTGCTGCTGGGGTGAGCCCACGGGGGGGCCACGGAGACGGTCACGGCCACCTCCGAGGGCCTGCGTCTCGAGCAGCAGTGCCACGGCCACGTGGGGGGACCAAGAGGGCTGGGGTGGCCCCACAAGGCGACGAGGGTCAGGCCGGGCCAGACCGAGGGGGCTTTGTGTGCTCGCGAGGGCCAGAGGCTTTGCTGCGGAGGCAGCAGGAGGCCCTGGGACGGGACAGGAGGGCTAATTACGTTTGAAATCCCGGCGGCGGCTGCCAAGCCCCAGCCGCCTGCGCCCACGGGCGGTGGCTCCTCCTGCGCAGCTGTGGGGTCCTGCTGGTGTCCCCACGGGAATTCCACGGGCTCCCCCCGCCCAGCGCCCGCTGCCCGCTGTGGGGCAGGACCCTCTCCACCCCCCCACCAGGGAGAGCCCCAAGAGGCCTCTGGGCGTTTGTCAGAGGTCACTCTCGGAAGACGGCCGGCGTGGCGGCCGGGACCCCCGGGGCCTGGCCCCCAAGCCACGGCCGCAGGGCAGCCAAGACCACCCGAATTTGGAATCGGAAGACCACACGCCCGGTGTGCCTGCAGGTGGGGTGACGTGGCCGACCCCACGGGGGTCTCTCCCACGGCTGGCCGCAGGCCCCGCGCACACAGCACCCGCCGGCGCCAGCACCGTCCAGGAGGGGGGTGCAAAACAGCCACAGCCTCCGAGCCCACCCAGTCCCTTCTTCTGAGGCCTCCACTGACCCCCACGCAGAGCCAACGGCAGAGTTCCTGCCGCCCAGCCCGTCCCCGACCGAAACGAGGGCTCCATTGCTCCAGGCCCCTTCTCCCCGGATGCAACCGTTAGGAACAGAGAAGGAGGCTCTCCCAGCAGAGCCCGGGCACCTGCGTGTGCAGGTGTGCATGTGTACACCACGTGTGCACGGGTGTCTGTGCATGTGTGCATCCGTGTTTGTGTGTGTGCACACGTGCATCAGTGTGTGCATCAGTGTGTGCAGGTGTGCGCCCGTGTACATCTGTGCGCATGTGTGGACATGTCCGGCGTGTGTTCACACATGCACCTGTACGTGCGTGCGTCCGTGTGCATAGCCATGTGTGCACACGCACACATGTCCTTACGCGCCTGCTCTGCCGTGCGACCACAGCCGAGGTCCGGCGTCCGGCCTCCTGCTCCTGGCTGCTGTCCGTTTTCCTGGCCAGGCTCCCTGCCTTCCCGGGGAGGCCCCACTGCCACTTCCTTTCCGGGTGAATCAGCGGGGTCGGTTTCTGCCGCCGGGCCCTGCCCAGGACAGGGGCTGCGTCGGGCCACCCAGGCCACAGGGCCTGCCCGATGGGCCGCTGACCGCTGATTCTCAGAGCGGCCGAAGCGCAGCCCACACGAGGCCCACGGCTCTGCCAGGGCGTCGCCCAGCCACCGCCGGGAGGCGCCTGGAGCCCTCAGAACTGGCGCCCACATGGGCGCTGTCCCATGGCCGGTGCTCATAGCGTGGATGGAGTGAAAGGGGCACGGCCGGCGGGACGTGACCCACAACCCAGCAGCCGGGCGGACTGACGAGGGCAGCGGGCGAGCCGCGGCGCCAGGTGGCGGCGACTGCCACGTGCCCGGGGCCGCCCCTGCCGCCAGCCGTGGGCCTGATTGGGGACCCGTTTGGGAGCCGGAGCCGCCGTCGGAGGGAAGCAAATCTCGGGTGCCGCCGCCTGGCCGCTTTCCTGCCTCTGACAGGCTGCTCCAGGCTCCCGGGTGCCTCCAGCCGGGCTGAGTTCTTTTTAGGTCCTCGCACAATGCCACAAATCTGCCCCGTCCCAGGGTGGTCTCCAGCCTTCCACCGTCCCCCCTCGAGGGCCCCGGAGGGGCGCCAGGACACCTGCGGTGCAGTGCCACGCACCTGGACCTGCCCCTCCCGGGGCTTCAGCACGGGGGCGTTGGACGTGGCCCCTGAGGGACCGTCGCGCTCTGGCGGCCTGGCCTGTGCTGGGGAGGGGGCTGGCGGGGAGGGACCCCACTCCTCCCTCCCTCCTGCACAGAGGGCTCCGGGGCGCCAGCAGGCCAGGCCGGGGTGCAGGGTGGAGGAGGCTGAGGGCCTGCCTGCAGTCTGGGCTGTGGGCGGGTGTGGGCTCCGGGACAGGCGGACTCCCCGCCAGGCGTCCGGGCGGCTTCCTGGGGGAGGTGGCCAGCAGCCTGGAAAAAGGCACGGAGCCGGGAACGCGGGCTGTGCTCCCGGGGCAGGGGGCAGGCGGGCGCGGCTGGAGGGGGCCCTGGGGGGCCAGGCGTGCACGGAGCCCCGCAGCGGCCTCGAAGGCACCCGCAGCGGCTCGCCTGTGCCCGCGCCATGGCCCTGCCGCTCGGGGACCGAGGGCTCCCGGGGGGGGGCGCTGGGGCCGGGCAGGGGTGACCGGGCAAGGGGCGGCGCAGCACCCCTGGGGGAGCTCGGGCAGGCGCTCAGGGCGGCTCCCCTGGCCCTGCTGCAGGTGCTGAAGGCGACGGACGGCAGCCTCCTGGGGGACCCCGGGCACACGCCGCTCAGCAGGAAGGAGGGCGCCAAGTGGCAGCGGCCGCGGCTCACCCGCCAGGCCCTGACGCGCTGCTGCCTGGTCAGGTGGATCCTGTCCAGCGCCGCCCCGCAGGGCTCAGGTAGGGCCGGGGCGGGGCCGGGGGCGGGGCTGGGAGGCGGGGCCGGGGGCGGGGCTGGGAGGCGGGGCCGGGGCCGGGGCGGGGCGCCTGCGCAGGCTCCTCCCTGAGGGCTCCACCCCGACTGGGCGGGGCTCCCAGGCCCTCTCCTCCGCTTACACGTGCCCTCAGTACACGCCTCACACTCACACAGCCTCACTCGCACTCGCACAATCACACACTCACTCACACGCACTCATACTCAACACACTCATTCAACACGCTCACACATACTCTTCTCACACTCACTCTTCACACTCACATCCTCTCACACACACACATCACATGCTCTCACATACGCTCACACGCTCTTCTCACGCCCGCTTTCACACTCACACACCCCCATTCGCTGGGTGCCGGCTCCTCTCGGGCGCTGCGTTCGAGGCAGGACCCACGAGGGTGGGCCAGTCCTGAGACACTCCGAGCCCCCCAGCCTGGGCTTCAGGGAGGGCCGTGGCGTCCCCCTCAGCCCCTCCACGGCGTGGGCATGTGTGAGAAGGGGCTGATCCCTCGTGGCAGGACGCATCTGAGGAGGAGGCGCCGCCACACTGCGCCTGTGCAGAAATGGGTGTTTGTCGAGTGTGACACGACAGGAGACGAGGCCTGCCTTGCACTGTCCCCACCCCTCACACGTGCACACATGCGCACTCCCACGTGCATGCCCTCCCACCACGCCCATGTGCACTCACACACACACATCATGTACTCCCGTGTGCACGCTCTCCCACCAGGCACACATGAGCACACACATGCACTCACACACACACATCATGTACTCCCATGTGCACGCCCTCCCACCATGCACACCTTCTATACACACCACTCACGCTCGCAATCTCTCATGCACGAGGCCAGTGTAACTTTGTCAGGGAAACGGCGCAGCCTGGGCCTGGCCGGCACTCCCAGCTCTGTGACTCCCAGGCAGCTGGGCCCTCTGGGGGACAGCGTAACAGTGGCCCCTGCCTCCCGGGCTTGCGGGGGCTTTGGGGGTCCTGCCTGTGTGGCCTGGAGTGGGCAGCCCCTCCCAGGGCAGCCGCCTGCCTTCTCCCCGCCCGGGGCGCTCCCTAGAGCGGCTCCCGCCCCTCCCCCCACCCCCCACTTCTCCAGGAGCCCCCCCAGCCTGGGCCCCTGGGCTGCGCTGCTGCCCGCCTGGACGGGCCAGCTCCCTGCCCCCACCCCGGAGGCTCCTGCCGCAGTGCGGGCTCACGTGGGGCCCGCGTCCACCCCCAGGCTCCTGGGCCAAGAGTTTGGAGAAGCTGCAGACAGCTGGCTTGGGAAGCGCCCGCACAGGTCTGCTCGGGCTGCAGCAGGGTTTTAAAACCAGTGTCTCCCAGCCCCCGCCTCTGGAGTGGCCGCTCAGGGCCTGTCCGCACGCCCCCGCCCACCCCAGCACAGCTCCCCGTCGCCCAGGGCTCACAGCTCCTGCTGGCCTCGGCCTGTCCCGGAAGCAGCCGTTATCCAAGGACCTTCCCCCCGTCCAGTGTGTCCTGGCCCTCAGCCTCTCTCCAGCTTTCAGGAGAAACGCCAGAGGAGCAGTGGCAGCTCAGGGTGGGGATGGGACATGGCGGCCACACACCCCACCCTGGGCACTTCGTGTTCCACCCATGACGACGGCTGTGCTGCCACGGGGTGGGCACGGAGGCGAGCGGGCGAGTGGGCGGGCGCGAGAGGGAGCGAGCTGGGGCAGCCTCAGCTAGCTCAGGGTGGGCTCCCAGAGCACAGCGGCGTTTCCATGCCCACCTCCTGCGCCGGGGCTCGGGGCCTGTTCACCATGTCTCGTCTGAGACACATGGCAGTGGGGGCAGAGCGTGCCAGCGGCCACCAAGCCCTGGGTCAGCCTCAGTGGACTGGACACCACGCCAGGCCCTGAGAGCAGACATGAAAGTAAGACAAGCTCTCACCTAATTGTGTGAGGTAGGTGTCACAGAGCTCGCGCCCCACTTTCCTGAAGACTCTGTCGAGGCTCTGAGAGATCAAGTGACTGCCGGGTGACACGGCAGCTAGGGGCAGAGGTTTCATCTCAGCGACCTGGCCTCGGCGGTCCTCGCAGAGCAGAGCCCCCCCCCCATCAGGACACATCCTGTGCTGACCCTAAGGCCCTTTGTGGATGTGGGAAGTGCTGGCCCACCTGCAGGTGAGGCCGAGGGCAGGGTTGGGGCCGCTGGGCAAGGCCCCGCTGCGCTGTCCTCAGCATGCATATCTGCAAGCCAGCAGCCGAGATGTGGCACCCTTGGCGCCGAGGCCAGAGGTACAGGAACCACAGATGGCCCTTTCCGCAGCTGTGGAGGGCCGCGCACATGCCGTGAGGGCTCGGGGAGGGGTTGATGCTTACTTCCCCCATGGGTGGCTCAGGACTCAGGGCCACCTGTACTTCACGGCCAGTCACCAGCCACCAGCTGAATGTCAAAAGAATAAGAGAGCGTTGCCAAAGAAAGCCCAGCTCAAAACCCGAGGGGCCCATGGAATTCTATTGGGGCTGCACCCCACTTTCCTTGGACTCCTGGTGTGCCTTCGAATGCGTAGGTTGTGAGGTCCAAGGGGCACAGCTGCTTGTGCTCAGCCTGGGCCTGCGGCAGAGCCTTTGTTCGCCTGTCTGTGGTATACAAGAAGACCCACCAAACTGGCAGGGGGTGCAAGATGCAACTGTTTGCCTTCCACTTTGGAGGGGACATTTTGACTTGTCTGCACTTGCATGTAACAGGAAATCCAGACGACAGTGGCTTAACCCAGACAGAAGTGTCTTTTCTTCTCTACGGGAAATGTGGGCTAGGCAGTGGCTGGCACCAGTTTGGAAGCTTGAGGGTGTCAGAGTTGAGTTTCTTTGATTCTTTTGCCCTCTCCCTCATGGTTGCAAAGTGGTTGCTTTGGCTCCAGCCATTGTGGCCTTGTTATAAGCAAGAGGGAGGAGAAGTGGAATAGAAGGAAGAAATGGTAGTGCCCATATCAGGAAAGCAACACTTTCACAGAAACCCCTGGAAGGTTTATGCTGACATTTCATTGGCCAGAACCAAGCCCCTCTGACCATAAGGAAGTCTGGGAAACGATAGGCTTTTTTGTTGTTTGTTTTTAGCTGAGCCCACTTCCACCTCCAAGGAGGTCTGGATACTGCAGGTAAAAAGCCGGAGGAGAATAGGCACTGAACCGGCCCTCTGCCCACACACCCTGTAGGACTCTTCTAGTGGCTCCACGCACTGGACACACTGGCCGCAGCGCGTGGCACTCTGCTCAGTAAACGGAGGCGGGAGGCCGGCAGGTCCTGCTCCAGGCACACACGTGTCTCCCCCACCTCTCGTCAGAGGGCACCCACCCCACCTTCCCATTCTCCACTCTAGACAGGTGCCAGCAGGGCTGAGCTCTGGGTGGGGAGTCTGTGAGCAGAGGTCAGAGGTCAGGAGACAGTGAAAGGCAAGGGCCCCACCCTTCCCCCAGCTCAGCCCCGGGCCCTGCCCCTGAGCCCCCAGGTGGAGGACTGGGGAGAGCAGAGTTCCTCCCCCACCTGGCTGCAGAGGAGCCCTGGGACCTGGGTGAGCCCCCAGCTGTGAGATCACACCCTCAGCCAAAAAAACCGCAGCAGCAGCACCTCGGCGCTGGCGCGCAGAGCCATGCCCGCCCCCCACCCCGCGCCCAGGGAGCCGCAGGAGGCCTTCTGCCTCCAGGGACGGGGGCTGCAGGGTCCTGGGGGCCGAGGAGCTGGGACTGGCGCACGAGGCAGGGGGTTGGCGGGGTGTGGGCCGGTCCTGGCGGTGCTGGGCTGAAGGCGGAGGGGCAGGACAGGTCCCAGGGGGAGGGACAGCCCCGGGGGCGCCCAGGGGCCGGCAGGGCGGGCGGGCAGCAGGTGGGCGCGCGGGGATGGCGGGGCGCGGCGGGGCCTCCGGCCTGGCCCGGGGCGCTGCGCAGCGGCTGCGGGAGTGCCGGCACGGCTGCAAGGAGCACCTGGGAGACATCATCAGCGTCTTCTTCCGCTTCATCTCGGGGAACCTGGCGCGAGGTGAGCGCCCTGTGGCCGCGCTAGGGCTGGGGAGGGCGAGAGGAGGGGGCAGGACAGCCCCGGCTGGGAGGGAGGCCCGACTCTCTGCCCCCTGCCCTCGCCCCTCCACCAAAGACAGCCGGCAGCGTCGGCGGGAGGGTCAGAGGGCGCTCGAGAGCTGTAAGAACAAGTTCCTTCCACGGGGACCCCAGGGGCTCCCGCAGGAGCCTGTGCTTTCAGGACAGGCGTGGAGAGGAGCTGCGAGTGGGGTGCAGAAGTGCCAGCTGCTCCCCCGGCCACAATGCTGTCCTTGGGAAGCCAAGGGGGGCTTGAAGGCACCTTTCTTAGCCCTGCCGGCCGCTGGGCCTGGGGTCCAGGAGCGAGGGGCGGGCGGTGGCCGTGGGCCCTGGGGGGCCGGCTGGCTGCTGAAGGCGCAAAGGGCCCAGCAAGCTGGAGGAAGCTTGATTCTGCCCCGAGGGCTTCCTCCCTGACTGTCACAGGCAGCGACCGCGGCTAGTCCACTTCTTTCCTGTCCACTGTCAGAACCCCAAGGCCCCTGGCTCAGCCCCACACACGTGCCAGGTCCGACTTGGCTCGGGGGCCTGGGTGGGGATGGGGGCAGTGTCGTGGGTGCCCCACGCCTGGCCGGGGGCCAGCTGAGCCCTGGGGGAGGGTGGCCCTGGAGATGGGTTCCCGCCTGCCGTCTCCGGCAGGGTCCATGGGTGCTCCACAGAAAGGTGCCCCTCGGCCTCGATGGCTGCTCCCCAGCCCTGGCTGTCTTGGGCACCAGCCACCACCTGCCCTGCATCCCCAAATGCCAGGGGACACCTGTCCAGATCCCCAGAGCTTTCTCAGAAGCCCCTTGCTTGGACAGAAGAGTAACTGAAGCCCCCGGGATGGGGGAAGGAGGGAAGCACCCTGCCTGCTGGCCTTTCCCTTTTCTGCCTCTGGGTAGGTGAGAGGGGTGAGTCCCAGAACCGGTTCCCGTCCCTCCCAGGGACTGGCAGAGCCGGTTTTGCCTGTTTGGGGCTGCGCTTGGCCTTGGGGACCAAACTTAACTCTATTGGCCACAGAGTCTACAGCAAGGGAGATCCTGAGCCTGGGCCCATGCGGCCGAGACAGGGGTGGGCAGGACAGTGGGAAGGTGCAGGGAGGCTGCGGGGGGCAGAGACCCTGGGAACAAGGTTGGGCACACCTGGCTCGGCAGAGTGTAACTCCCGGGAGGTTAAAAATAGAATTCCCAGGCAGACAGAGTGACTAAGTGTCAAGGTTTTCCTTAACTCACTAATGAGGGAACCAGCAGAATGACAAAGCTGATGCAGAGAGAACGCAAACCGGGCGTTTTCTAGAGGGGGGGGGCTCTCAGGGCCTCCCACTGCTAAGTTAGATGGGACGCAGGGAAAGATGCAGCGCCTGGGTCCTCTTCTCCCCAGCCTCTCCCCAGCTTTACCGAGTGCTGATCGCCTGCGCCCCTCTATGCCACGCTTAGCTCTGCTTCCCCGAGGGCCGTGTGACCTTTCTGCTTTGTTTCGGTACTTCGTTGACAGAAGCTCAGAGCCCTGTGCGGGGCTGACCAGAGTCCCCGTCCCCTCACCTGTGAAGTGGCTTAAGGATGGTGAGGTCGTGAGAAGGTCCCTGTCCACGGCACGTGAAAAGCCCTTCACCCCTCTTCACCCAGCTGGTGTGGCATCCAGGCGGGAGGTGTGGGTGGGAGCAGACAGGTGATCTGGAAACGTCTCTCTTGGCTCAGAGGCGGGCATGGGGAGGAGGCCTCCTCCATCTTGCTACCTGGACTCAGGTGCCTCTGCTGTGTGCTGAGTGTGACCTTGGGCTCAGGTGGCTCTGCCGGGTGGCCTTCAGTACCTGGTGTCTCCCAGCATGTTTCCTCATCCCTCGAACGGGCACCCAGAAGGGGTCTTGTGGTTTCTACCAGACAGTGTCTATAAAGGGCCAGGTCGGGGCTACCCCTCGTGGCCTCAGTGGCAGGGTTGGTGATGTTGGGGAGCGGGGGCTTCTGCCTTTCGGGGCCTCGGTTTCCCTGTCTGTGAAGTGGGCACTGGAGAGGCAGATTTTCTGGGTCTAGGAGAAGCGATTTCCCCCCCGCCGCGGGCTAGTGTGCCTGGGAGCTCAGTGAGTTTTGGCTCCTGGACCCCGGGGCAGGGCCTGCCCCCAGAGCTGCTGCCCAGTCCTGTCCTCCCTCCCTGGCCACTCCTCTCGGGGTCTGAGGGCACCGTGCCCTCCCATGTCCACCCCTCTGCGCGGGGCCTTGCCGTCCACTTCATTTAAGCCAAGGGCCGCGCGGCCTTGGTGGGGAGGCTGGGACTCCCAGGCAGGGACGAGCGGGCTGCTCCCTCTTCCATGGCTGGTCTCCAAACGGCCAGAGCAGGGTGGGCCGCAGAGGGTGGCTGGGGAGCAGGGGGGCCTGTGGGCGCGCTGGACACTGACTGCCCGGGGGCAGGGGGAGCCTCCAGGAAGCTGTGTGCAGCCACTTGCCCAGCACGGGGCTGGGGTGGGGTGGGGGTGGTCCCTGCTGCTGCGGGGCCCAGGTCCCGCCTTCCGGGGTGGAGGGGGCACTTGGGGCAGTGGGGCTGCGCGGGGGAGAGGCAGCATCGCCTTTGTGTTTGCAGGTCCTGGACCGGGCCACCCCTACGGCAGAAAGGGCCCTCCCGCCTCCCCGTTCTTGACCGAGCTCTGCCTCGGCCCACGCGGGGGCAGCAGAGGCCTGCAGTCAGTGGCCACTCAATCTCCAGGGCTGCCTTCCCCACACGGGCCGTGCTCCCTCCTCCATCCCCACACATTTGGGGCCGTGGCGCTCCCCTGCCACCTGTCTCCCAGGTGCACCCTGGCTCCTGGCGCCCTGCGGCCTCCCCGCGGCTGACCAGGAAGCACCTGCCCCGGCCAGGAGGGCTCAGTGTGCCTTGGGGGGGCAGTGGCCCCTTCCTGGGTGCCCCCAGAGGCCTCTAGAATGTCAAGCAGCAAGGCCTTCTCGCCGTCCTCCTCGTTCATGGATGGGGAAGCAGGCAGGGTCCCCCAGCAGACCCCGCCTCAACGCAGGGCCTGGCCGCGACACAGGTCGTGGAGGGCGCCTCTAATCATCTAACGCACCCAGAGCAGGGGCTCTGCCACTTGAGGAAAAATGAGAAAATCAGACAATCACTGAATTTGTCCGCAGACGCCATTCATTCCCTTTCCGTGGTGAAAGCGGCCATTCCTTTTGGAATGCTGAAGGTGGAGAGTAGTAGGTCTTTGGAGGTGGTTGGCAATGCCCTTAAAAGATGGCACTTGCATGGCCTCTTCCAAATTCTGAAGTCATCTGAGGGGTATGTGAAAGCCTGGGGACCCCGGTGGCAGCCCCCCGCCTGGCTGGGGCTGTGGGGGGCTGAAGGGTGGCCTGGTCACTGCCTGGGTGCAGGAAGGGGAGGGAGAGCGCCCAGAGACAGCCCTTGCTCACCTGAGTCCTGAGGGCAGGGAGCAAATGCCCCCGCAGGGCTGATGCTGATGAAGGAACGAGGCAAGGAAGCAACTGTCAGGGAGGACCCCCAGACCACACGGTGCTGGCGGGAGGGGAGACCACGACGGCGGCCTTCGCCTGCCTCTAAGTTTAGAAAACGACAGAAAGGGCAGCGAGAGGCCTGTGCACACACCCGCAAGCCACGCAGCCTGCCACCTGGCTGCGGGCGGGGGCTGCGGGCGGGGCGCCCCGGGCCAGGCCGGAGGCTCAGGGGGTCCAAGGCAGTGGGGGGGCAGCCGGTCAGTGAGGCAGCCCAGGAGCCCTGGGGGACGCTGGCAGCTGGCTGGGGGCGGAGTAATGCCCAGCCCGCCCCGCCCACCAGCCCCGCCCCGCCCACCAACCCCGCCCCACCCACAAGCCCCACCCCTCACCAGCTCGGCCACGCCCACCAGCCCCGCCCTCTCGTCAGCTCAGTCACGCCCACCCTGCCCTGCCCGCCAGCCCCGCCCACCAGCCAGCAGCCCTGGCAGTTCCCTTCACCTGCCTGAGCCTCTCAGCCACACCTGTAAGTGGTGGTGGGAAAGCACCAGAGGGTTGATGCTGCTTAACCGCCTCATTGCTTGTCCCGTGTTGGTTCCCGTCCCTCCACCTCCACTGCTGGGGGTGGCAGTGGCCTCCTCCTTGCCCTCCCCACCTCCTTCCTAGCCTCCCCCAGCAAGCAGCCAGGGTGAGCTTGGGAAACTTGAATGGAGCACACCAGATCCCGGCTGAAAACCCTTCTGTGGTTTCCCACGGAGCCTTGAACAAATCCCGAAGGCCCCACCACGGCAGGCAGGGCCCTGCGTGGTCTGGCCCCGCCGCAGAGCCCCCTCCCCTGCATTTCATCCGCTGGACATTAGCGTGACTCAGACCACGGCCTGGTTAGACCTCTCTCCCCCTCCGACCTCACGCTGACCGTCACTTCCCCAGGAATTGGCCCATCCCCTCTCCACAATAGTAGGTGCCTCACCCAACTGCACCTGACAAAGATCACTCTCTCCTCTGGTGACTCAAGGCAGACTCTCTTCGCTAGACCGAGGCCTTCCCTGGTTCTGCAGATGCCGTGGGCCTTGGTAGGCTGCCCGTCTTCTCCAGTCCCAGGGACCCCTGGACATCCAGACAATTCCAGGGGTTTCTGTGGTCAGAGTCCATTGCACTCACCACGCCCACTGGTCTTTGGCAGTGAAGTGCTGCCACGTGGTCCTGCCACCCGGGGTCCCACAGTTCCCCCTGCATTAGGCACCCCAGGGCAGTGGCTGGCAGGTGGCAGGTGGCCCCTGCCAGCTCTTCAAATATGAAAATGTGGAGTCACACACATGCACACACATGCGTGCATGCCCACGTGGGCCTGGGAGAGTGGACGAGGTTTTCATGTTCAGCCCCAGGGTTTTCATGGCTTCTGAGCCCCTCCTGTGGCCAGGGCAAGGTGAGATCCACGGGAGGGGGCTCCAGAGTGAGCAGAGTGCTCCCGGTGCCGGGCAGTGCCGGTGGTCACGCTGCTGCTCTCCGCTAGTCCTCACGCTTCTCCTGCAGGGTGTACGTTGCCAATATAGCCACCTTTTAGGACAAAAACCTGAGGCCTAGAGAGGGAATGGTGGGCCCATGCATCTGCCTGTCCAGCCATCCACCCATCCATCTACCCATCTATCAGTCCATCCACCTGCCTGTTTGTCCATCCATCCATCCATCCACCCACCCACCTATCTGTACATCCACCCTTCTGCCCATCCCTCCATCTGTCCATCCCACATTTATTAAGCACCCATTGAGCCTAGCACAGAACAGGAGTTGTGAAGAGTGAGTATAAAGGTGGAGGAGCCCAGCTGGGAGGGGAGGAGGGGCCAGGAAGTCTTCCCCTTTGCCCTCCCCCACCAGCAAGGCCCTGCCTATCCCCTTACCCTAAACATCTGCCCCAAACGTGCATGGGAACCCACTGTGGTTGGGCACTTGGGGAGCTACTGCCAGCTGCACTGGACAGACCTGGGGCCCCCTGTCTTCTGCACCCCATGGGGAGAAGGGAGCAGTGTAGCCCTCAACCTCCACAGTCCTCTCATCCCCCCTCCCCCTGAGCTTCCCTGGGCTGAGAAAATGGACCAAACTGATGGCTGGGGGCTTGGGCTGACCACAGCTGCTCCCCAGCCCTTCTGGCTTTGTCTCAGACCTGCTGAGTTCTCAGGATGCCAAGGAGGATGGGAGCTCTCCCAGGCCGTTCAGGAACCCGCGGGAGGGTACTCTGTCCTCTACTCCACGCAGCTGCCCCAGCCTCAGTTTCCCAGCCTGGGAAAAATACAAGGGACCCAGACGGAGGGCTCTGCCTCAGCACTTCACAGAGGGCAGAGGTGGTGTGTGGCAGGCGCCGAGCTATTCCCAACGCCTGACATGTCAAGGGAAGTGTCGGGGAGCCCATGGGGAGGCTGGAAGCCGCCGTGTGCGTCCATGTGTGCTTTCCCGTATTCACCATGCACATGTCCTCTGTGACTGCCATGGGCGTCAAGTCCCCCTGGGTGTTGGGGAAGGGGCTGGGAGCAGGGGGTGCTGAGAGGTTGAGCAGGATCTTGGGGGCGAGGCTGCTGGACAGAGCAGCAAGCAGAGCAGGGCGGCATTTTCGACTCTGGCCTAGGCCAGGTCTCAGGCACGTGGGCTGCCGGCCAGGGGTCAGGACCACGTCTTAGTGACCCATGGAAGGAAGGAACGAGGTGGAGGAGGGGAGGGGGGAAGGGGTGGGTCTCACTGCAGCTCCAGGTTTCTGAGAACAAGGTCAGAGGGTCCCGCCGCTTGCCGGCCGTGCCATGGGCAAGTCACCCCCTCTCTGAGCCTCAGTTTCCTCATCTGTCAAATGGGGAGTTTTCTGGAAGGACCCGCCTCTCTGGGCTGCTGCAGCACTGAGCCAGGGAGAGCCTGGAGACAGTGAGTCAATGCCGGGGCCCCACACCACCGCTGTCAGACTTATGGGCCCCCCACAGGGGCGCCCCACTTCTGAGACTGCAGCCAGCCTGGCCCCAGGCCTCTGCACCCGGGGCCCGCAGGACGCCACTGGCTGAGCGCTGAGCCCCGGGCACTGCACTGGGCGTGCTCACGTGCACGGAGGGGGACCACCCACCCATTTTACAGGTGAGGAAACCGAGGCCCAGGGAGACCCAACGCTGCCTGGCTGCCAGGGAGCAGGCGGTGGGGTGGGGGCTTCTGCTCGGCGATGGGGGCCTGGTGGGCATCGACCTCGTGTTAAGTACGCGGCTGGCGCTCACACGCACAATTAAGCCAAGTAAATATTCACAGCCATTAGGCGATCGATCGCCTTCGATCGCCTGCTGCGGGCGGCCGTGCTTGCTCCGCTTTCAGAAAAACAGCCTCGTCCTGCTCGCCTTGAATAATTCAGGTCCTCATCGGCTCCCAGCACAAACCTGGAAACGCCAGCTCAGGGTCTCCCTGCTCACCTCCTCCTCTCACCCTGCCTGCTGCACCCCTCACCCCTTTTCTCCTTTAGACTCTGGCTTCCCCGGGAGGGGCCGGGGCTCGGGGCGGGCTCGGGTGTCGCCCCCTGGCCGCAGCCCTGGCAGCCCCCACTGCTGCCGCAGGGGAGGAGGGAGCTGCAGCAATTGATTCGTGGGGGGCGGGCTGGGACAGGAGCAGGAAGTTCCAGCCACTCCTCTCCAGGGACGCCCTGAAGTGCTGGAGAGTGGGGAGGGGAGGGGCGGGGGGGCATCTTGAGGTGGCGGGAGGCCAAGCCTGGATGGGTCCCTGGACAGGCCTGGGGCTGAGCGTCGGGTGAAGCCCGGCCTGGGAGCTGCCCACAGGCTCCTGCCCCCGCGTTCCTGGCCCGTGGCACTGCCGGCCCTCTGAGCGTCCGGTCTGGGTGGGGTGGACGCTGGGGGCCCGCAGGGCGGCCAGGGGCTGCTCGGAGCAGCGCCCCACTTTCCTCTGGGTGAGCGCAGGGAGGGGCTCCTCCCTGAGACCAGGCCGGCTGCCCAGGAGGGGCTGCCCCGAGGCGTCCTCCCAGCCTCGTGGGCCAGGTAGGCCGCGCTCAGGCCACAGAAGGGGCAACAATGACGGGGCTTGGCGGGGGCCAGCGGCCACGGTGGCAGGGGGACCCAGCTCCCGTGGCCCCAGGTCCCAGGGAGGCCACTGGGCTGGCGCTGGTCACATGCGGCCTGGGATGGCTCAGCCTTCCAAGGTCAGGCCAAGAGCATCCGATGTCCATTCCGGAGCTCCTCGGCCCAGGCGCTGCGCCGGGGCCTGGGGACACGGCAGGGAACCGGGCAGATCACGGTCCCTCCTGATTGGCAGGCTGGAGGGGAGACAAACCACAACATGAAGTTTAATAAAGTGCATCAGAAGAGAAGGCTGGGAAAATCAGGCAGGGCGGGGCAGGGGTAGGGCGCTCAGGAAGGGGATGTGACATTGGAATAATGACTGGTGGCGGCAGCCCGTGGGCATCCGGGAAGAGCTCTTCCCAGGGCCCCTGCCACGTGTAATGAGCTGGGAATCTAGGTTATGTCACCTACATTGTTCCTGCTATCTTCTCACGGTCCGTATTTCTGCGGGATCCGTGGTTTTGTCCCCTCTGTCATTTCTGATTTCAGTAATTGTATCTTCTCTTTTTTTCCCTTTGTTAGTCTGGCTAAAGGATGTTGATTTTATTGATCTTTTCAAAGACACAACTTTGATTTCAGATTCTCTCTAATGTTTTGTGTCCTCTATTTCATTTATCGCCATTCTGGTCTGTGTTATTTCCTTCATTCTGCTCGCTTTGGCTTTAGTTTGCGCTTCTTTTTCTAGCTCTTCCGGTTATGAGGTCAGCTCTCTGGTTTGAGCGCTTCCTTCTTTTTTAATGTAATCATTGAGAGCTATGGATTCCCCTCTGACCCATGCCTTTGCTGCATCCCGTAAGTTTTGGTGTGTTGTGTTTTCATTTTCATTCTCCTCAAGCTATCTACTAATTTCCCTTGTGATTTCCTCTTTAACCCGTTGGTTGGTTGAATGCATAGCTTAATTTCCACATATTTGTGAATTTTCTAGTTCTCCCTCTGTTATTGATTTCTGGCTTCGTTCTATGGTGGCTGGAGAAGATACATTTTATTATTCCGGTATTTTTTAATTTATCGAGCCTGGCTTTGTGACCTGACATAGGGTCTATCCTGGAAGGATGATCCAGGTGCCCTCGAGGAGAATGTGTATAAGTCTGTCACAGCTACTTGGTTTATAATATCGCTCAAGTCTTCCAGCTCCTTATTGATCTTCTGTCTAGATGTTCTATCCATTATTGAAAATTGTGTATTCAAGTTTCCTACAATTTATGTGGAACTGTCTATTTCTCCCTTTAAATTTGTCAATATTTGCTTCATATATTTTGTGGCTCTGCTGTTAGGTGCATTATATATTTATAATTGTTATGTATTCTTGTTAAATAGACCCATTTATCAGTATATAGTGACTTTCTTTGTCCCAAGGAACAAGATTTGTTTTTAAAAGTCTATTTAAAAAAAAGAAAAGAGAAGTCTATCTGATACTAGTATGGCCACCCTGGCTCTCTTCTGGCTCTTACTTGAATGCAGTTTTTTTTCTATCATTTCACTTTCAACCTACTTGCATCACTGAGTTTTTACATGAGTTTCTGCAGACAGCATACAGGTGGGCCATGCTTTTTATCTACTCAGCCAACCTCTGCCTTTTATGTTTTTGGAGGTACTGGGGATTGAACCTGGGACCTCATACATGGGAACAGTCTCCCAACCACTGAGCTACATCTGCTCCCCCCCCCAACCTCTGCCTTTTGATGTGAGAGTTTCCATCCATTGACATCAGAGTTAACTACTGATAGTGCAGGACTTTCTTCTGCCACTTTGCTATTTGGTCTTTGTAAGTCTTTATATCTTCTTTGTTCCTCAGTTCTTCCACTTTCATATTTATTTGTTTGTTTTTCTTGTACTATACTGTTTTGAGTTCCATCTCATTTCTTTCTGTATATATTTTTCATATGTTTTCTTTGTGGTTACCATGGAGCTTAACTTTAACATCCTAAATCTGTAATAGTCATGTTTGATTTGATACCAATTTAACTTCAAAAGCATACACATTCACTGTTCCTATACCCCTCCATCTCCTCCTTTTATTTGTATTTGTTAGAAATTATATCATTATACATCATTGTATTCTAAATCCATAGACTTATGACTTTTATTGTATTTGCATTTGCAAACTTTAAGCAGTTCAAAGTGGAGTTATATAACCAAAAGTACAATGTAATAATACTGCCATTTATAATTACCCACATGGCCATTATTTCTTTATACCACTTCGATTCACCATCTAGTGTCCTTTCCTTTCAGTCTGAAGAACTCCCTTTAGCACTGCTTGTAGGGCAGGTCTAGTGGTGATGAACTCCCTCAGTTTCTGTTTATGTGGGAATATCTTAATTTCACCCTCATTTTCGAAAGACAGTCTTTCCATGTATAAAATTTTTGTTTGGCAATTGTGTTCACTCAGCACTTTAAATATTTCATCCCACTGCCTTCTTTTCTCCATAGGTTCCAAGGAGAAATCAGAACTTAATCTTACTGAGGCTCCCTTGTACATAAAATGTCGCTTTTCTCTTGAAACTTTCAGAATGCTCTCCTTGTCCTTGACATTTGACAGTTTGACTACTATGAGTCTGGGTGTGTTTCTCATCAAGTTTATCCTGTTGGAGTTTGTTGCACTTGTTGAATGTACATATTCATGCTTTTCGTTAAATTTGGGGAGATTTATGCCATAACTTCTGTGAATATTCTTTCTGCACCTTTCTCTCTTTCTTCTGCTGGAAGTCCCATAATGCGTGTATTGGGACACTTGATGGTGTCCCAAGGGTCTCTCAGCTCTGCTCACATTTTTTTCATTCTTTTTTCTTTCTGCTCCTCAGCCTGAATCATTGCAATAGTTTTGTCTTCGAGTTCACTGATTCTTTCTTCTGCCATCTCCAATCTGCTGTTGAAAACCTCTAGGGAAGTTTTAATTTCAGTTATTATGGCCTTCAATTTCAGTATTTCTCATTGGTTCCTTTAAAAATTTTCTCTTTATTAAGATTCTTGTATTATTCACTCATTGTTTTCCTGGTGTCCTTTAGTTGCTTCTCTGTGTTTTCCTTTATCTCCTCGAGCATATTGAGAATCTTTTTTTTTAAGTATTTCTCCAGTATGTTCAAAGCTTGATATGCTTTGTCGATGGTTTCTAGCTTTTTATCTTGCTCCTTTGGGTGGCCCATCATGTCATGTTTCTTTGTCTTATAATCTTTTGTTGCACATTGTATATTTTAATATTGTAAAGTGCTAACCCTAGGATTTAGTCCCTCAACTGTCTGTTCCTAGGTTTGTATCGTGCTAGTGATATAACAGAGATCTCATTGAGTGCCAGAAGCCAAGAAAAACAAACCAAACAAAGCAAAATCCCCCTTTCACAGTCTTTGCCAGTCGACTGTGTCGGCTGGTGGTCTCCTTCAGAGCTTAGTGTTCTTATCAAGAAGATCAGCCCAAGGCACATGTGAGGTGCAGGGTCCTCTCTGCCTTTTTTTGGCCTGTGTGTGGTCCTGGGCTTGTGCCTTCTCATTGCCCTAGGAATCCCCCCTTCTACAGAAATTCAAATGCTCTCTCTACTTCTTATGAAAGACTCTCTTCCCCTCCCAAATACACTGTTGTATGACTTAAGGCAGGTCTTCCTTTGCCCTAGGTTGCTTTGAATTAATTGTTTCTTACACTGCTTTATTTTTTATAAATTTTTTTAAAGATTTATTTTATTTATTTCTCTCTTCCCACTCCTTCATTGTTTGCACTTGCTGTGTCTGTTTGTCTTCTTTGTTTTTTTAGGAGGCACCAGGAGCCAAACCCAGGACCTCCAATGTGGAAGGGAGACGCCTAATTGCTAGAGCCACCTCCGCTCCCTGCTTTGTTGTGTCTCTCACCATGCTTTTTCTTCTTGTGTCATCTTGCCCCGCCTGCCTGTCACGCCAGCTCGCTGTCTTCTCTAGGAGGCTCCGGGATCCTAACCCTAACCTCCCATGTGGTAGGCAGGAGTCCAGTTGCCTGAGCCACATCCGCTTCCCCCTCTTCTGTCTCTTTTTTATTTTTATTTTTTTAAAGATACTTAGATTACATAAATGTTACACCAAAAATATAGGGATTCCCATCTTCCCCACCTCCCACACCTCCCACACCCTCCCACATAAACATCCTTCCTTAGTGTGGCTCATCACCTGCAATGGATAGACACATCCTGGGGCTTTGCCACTAAGCATGGACCATAGTTCACATTGTAGACCCCACTCTCTCCCTCACAGTTCTGCATGGTCTATGCTGATGTAAAATGGCCTATATCTGTCATTGTAATGTCACTCAGGACAATTCCCAAATCCCAGAAAAGCCCTGTATTACAACTGCTTTTCCTTCTCCCTGCCTCCAGAGCCTCCAGTGGCCACTGGCTCCACATCAATGTTGTAATTTCTTTCATTGCTTGAGTCACAATATGTCTATAGTAGAATAGCAGTAAGTCCACTCTAGTCCATAGCTCTTCCCCCCATCCTGAGGAGTCTGGGATGGTGATGTCCACCCCACCTCCAATTGAGAGGGGGCTTATATCCCATGGAGAAGATGGGTGGGACTATCC
This sequence comes from Tolypeutes matacus, assembly GCA_026826555.1. NCBI lineage: Eukaryota > Metazoa > Chordata > Mammalia > Cingulata > Chlamyphoridae > Tolypeutes > Tolypeutes matacus. The sequence continues at coordinate 874,034 of JAKSZT010032066.1, read as the reverse complement.
TGCCTGCATCTGCAGACTCTCCCTCTTCTGTCTCTTGTTGCATCATCTTGTCACGTCAGCTTGCTGTGCCTGCCCATCGTGCCAGCTCACCATCCTGTTCTTCCTCTTTAGCAGGCACTGGGAACCTCTGCTCCCTGCTTTGTTGTGTCTTTCATTATGTTTTTCTTCTTGTGTCTCTTATTGTGTCATCTTGCTCTGTCAACTTGCCACGCTTGCCCATTGTACCAGCTTGCTGTCTTCTTTAGGAGGCAGCAGGAACCAAACCACGGACCTCCCATGTGGTAGACGGGAGCCCAAACGCTTGAACAACATCCGCTTCCCCTCTTACACTGCTTTAGATGTCTGCAAGCTGCTTCCGCCAACAGGGCAAGTTTTGGTAGGGTGAGCCAGAGAGGCATTTCCTGGTCAGTCTTTCAGGCTGCCACCTGCTAGATTGGCACCCACATTCAGGCACCCCAGTATGTGTAGAGGGGTTACTCTGCTCCCTCTGGAACGAGGCCAGGGACCCACAATGGGAGCTCAGGCTGCCTCCATGCGACACTGGGGAGGGGTGGGGGAGAAGCCAGCAAAGGGCGCCGCGAGCTTCGCCTACCATTTCTTAAAGCTGCGCTTTCTTGATTCGGCACTCGCCCAGTTTCTGCAACCCTTTAACTATTATCTGGAGTTCCAAGGAAGATGGCTCTGCCAGTTTTTGCTAGTTGCTCAAATATTCTGCAAGGGAACGGCACCCTAGGGTGCTCATGCTGCCATCTTGGTCAGCCAGAAGTTCCCACATTTATTTGAAGTCCTTATCTTCTAAGTCCAATATCTGGAGCTACTCTGGGAATTGTTTCTATTTATCAGTTGGTTTTTCCTTCTTTTCACACACCTAGTCGCTTTTTTATTGCATGCTAGGCACTGTGAATATGTTATAGAGGCTCTGGCTTAGCTTAACCTCCCCTAAAGAGCGTTGAGTTTTGCTTTGGCAGGTAGTTCAATTCCTGGAAGGCCACCTTAACCCTGCAAAGCTTGGATTAGGTTTTGTTGGGTCGGTTTTTCTTGTTCATAGGCTGGTCCTCAATCCTAAAGTGTGGCTTTTCTGGGGTCACAACTCAAAACCCAGAGTGTTCACCCCCCCCCATGGGCTGGACCTGAGCCTCAGTGTTTCGTCAGGCTGTATGGCCTCTGAAAACCTCGCTCAGCTCTCAGCCTCCCCCTCCCACCCCACCCCCTCCCCAGGTCTAGGGGCTCTGCAGTCATGGAATGACAAAGGACCAGAGGGTTGTTTTCCTACAGATCTGGGGGCTCCTCCTCCTCGTGGCTCTCTCCTTTCGGAACCGTGCTTCTCAAACCCTCATCTCTGTCTGCTCCACTCAGCATGACCACCAGGGCTGGGTGGTTTTGCTCCTCAGTGTTTCAGGAGAAACCCTCAGGGATAAAGAAAAAAATCACTTAGTATGATTCCCTGCTCTCAAGGATAATTTCCCTGTGTTAATTGCTGCCTAATGCCTGCATATAATTGCTTTACTTGTTTCTCCAGGTTTTATGGTTGTTTCTTTTCCTTTTTTCTTTTTTTATTAATTTTTTTAAGAAGCTTTAGATTACATAAATGTGGTTTCTAATGGCAGGATAACTCCAGTGCCAACTACGCCATCGTGGTTGGAACCCTCCTTTCTCACATTCGAGGGGGAGGAGGAGAGCGTGGCACTGTGTGGTTAAGAGCACAGGCGGCTTCACGCTCGGCCGTCTTCTGACTTGGTCCCCGAGTGTGTCATTAGCATGTGCACTGAACTTCCCTCCGAGATAACACTAGAGGCTCCAGCCCTCACTGGTTCCTCAGGGGCCAAGGGGCTTTACAAATATTAGCTTATCTCATCCGCACACCCACTCTGTGGTGTAGGTACCCCCTTTTATATTGTGGAAACTGAGTCACTTTGAGTCCAAGTTATTTGCCCAAAGTCGCAGAGCTAAGAAGTGGAGAAGCCAGGATTTGAACCCGGGAAGTCTGACGGCAAAGCCTGCACTGGTAACTATGGCACTGCACGGCCGTTTAAAAAGGATCCCAAGCTCTGCAATTCTGCTATAAACACGTTATGAGAAAATCAATGTCTCAGCAGAGCCACACAAGCCACAGGCTCTCCTCCCAGGCTGCACTGGGGATGGGCAGAATCCGTCGGCTTCATTCATTTCTCTCCATGATGAGGAGCAGGTCCAGAGGAGAAAGGTGAGCAGCGAGGCTGACAGGTGCCCAGAAAACCCCGTCCAGCCGTGGGGACACTCTCCCGGTGTCCTCGGCTGGGGTGAGCCTCTGGAAGCTCCCAGCCCCGAGGCGGGGGCTGACAAGGAGCAGCACACAGCAGGCAGGCAGAGGCCAGGGTGGGTGAGGTCAGAGCGAGGCCCCAGCTCTGCCCTTGCCAGCTGGGGGCACTTGGGCACATTGCATCAGCCTCACTTTGTCCACCTTTGATCCATTTGGCATTGACCTTGACTTTGTGGAAGAAAAGCCCTAAATAATGATGACTTAAGCCAGGGGTTTACTCCTCTCAAGCAATAAGGAACCCAGAGGCAGGCAGTTTTCAGGTTTCCTGCAGCCGCTCTGGTCCCCAGAGCCCAGAACCTTGTGTTCTGCTCTCAAGGCTGCGAGGCGGCGTTGGGTTTAGTTTGCCGCCTCGACTCCGTTCCAGAAAGGAGTAAAGGCTCAGGGGCAGAAAGGCCTGTGCCAGCGGAGTTTGTCCCCCTCCGCTTGCGATGCGTGGCTTCAGTTCACATCCACTGGCCCAGACTGTGCCCCAGGGCCCTGCCTACCACAGGGGCAGGTGGGAAATGCAGTTCTTTTAGTGCACAGTTGCCCTCAGCAAAATTAGGATTCTGACCGAGAGGAAGAAGGCGAGAGCAGGCACTGAGCCTGCCGCAGGGGCCCGCAGTGTCGTCCCTGCTCCCGCAGCTCTCCTGGCATGTCCAGCTCCCTAAAAGCAGCCGGTTTTCACGAGCTTGAGGAGCCTTTCCAACGGCCTCTCTGAGCAGTGTCTTCACCCAAGGACGGGCCCAAGGCGGGAGACCGCTGGACCGTCGGAGCCTTTGCAAAGCTCCCTTGGAGGAGGCGGCCTCTCGCTCCGGCCAGTGGCGGGAAGGAGGCTTGGCCCGATACCGTCAGGCACCTCCTATCTGCCTCAGTCTACCCCTGGCCTTCTCCCTCTCCGCAGAGTTCTGGTTTTAAACCCGTTTCGGCGTCAGCCAGTGAGGAGGCGGGCCTCGTCCCCAGGCCCAGGGCGCGGTCCCGGGGGTGCTGAGCCCTCGGTCTGTGGTAATTAGGGCCCACCAGGTGCTGTGACCATGAGACCCCAGCCCAGGCGGCTGGCGAGACAAAGGGGTTTCTTTCTGTCCTGTGACAGGCTTGAGGTGAGTGTCCAGACTGCTGGGTTGAGCGCCGGCTTCCCACATAGCCTGGGTGGGCTGAAGAGGCCCTGCCTCTCCGACTGTCAGTCCAGTGGTCTTTCCAGCCGCTCCAGGGCAGCCTGGGTGGGAAAAGGCATCACCTGACGTGCCTTTAATTATTTAATAAATACTTACACGAGGAGGTAGCACCCATACCTGCTAGTGGGGGAGCAGAAACAATCAAATGATTGCACGAGGAAAACTCAACTTCAAAGTGTGAGAAATAGGGCAAGGGATGGGGCTATGCAGAGGCCAATGAGGGGAAAGGGGAGGAGGTTAGGAAGGCACCTCTGGGGCCTGGCTGAGACCCTGAGGAGGGGGAGGGCTAGCTAGGCAGCAAGACGGGGGGAGGGGTGACACGAGCGTGACAGCGAACAGAACGTGCAAAGGCCCCGAGGTGGGGAAACCGGGCTCGCCCAAGGAGCTGCAAGTGGGGCTGGGGCCACAGGAGCACGGGGTGGAGGGAGACCAGGCAGGGCCAGGGCAGGGCAGTGTGGACAGAGGGCAGTGTGGATGAGGAGGGCAGTATGGATGGGGGAGGGCAGTGTGGACAGGGAGGGCAGTGTGGACAGAGGGCAGTGTGGACAGGGAAGGCAGTGTGAGTGGGGAGGGTGGTGTGGACAGAGGGCAGTGTGGGGTGCAATTACAGGCTTGAGCTAGACTGCTGGGGCCCAGTGCTAACTCTGATCTGTCGGCTGGGGAGTCCTCGGCAATGCATTAACCTCTGTGTGCCTCAGTTTCCTCTTCTCTGGGGAGCTGTGAGGCATGCACGGGACGGGCTGTGTTGAAGGGCCTGCCTTGGAGGCATGCTGGGGAGGCAGAGCTGCTCGTTTCAGGCCTTGCTGGGATTTTGGTCTTTGTTCCCTGAGAAACGGGCACCCACTTGGCTGGGCACCAAAAGGGGCTGCACTGCTCACCTAACTGAGCGGTGGGCTCGTGTACCCCAGGCACGTAGCACCGCCCGCTGGACTCGGCCCCTTTCCTCCTGGGGTGGCTGCGCAGGCTTGCTGGCCTGATGGCGGCAGGGTGGTCACTTAGCTGCCACCTCCAAAGAAGGCGCCTCTCTCCTGCTTGTCCCGGGGACAGTCTCTGGAAGGCTCTCCCTGCCTGGCTCCCACGCTGCCCCATCCCTGAACGGCCACGTGGCCGCAGACTGGCACAGGGTGGCAAACGGGAATTGACGCCGACTGGCCAGTTCCATTCCCCAACCTCTGACCTCACTGGACCAAGGCTGGCAGGGGCAGGGGGCTCAACAGGGGAAATTGGGGTGCTGCTACCAAATCAGGGCAGGCAGACAACCAGGGCTGTCAGAGCCCCTGGAGGTTTGATGCTGGGGAGAGACAGGATCTGATTTCCGTCCTGAGATGGTCACTCTGGGTGCTGAGCGGAGAAGAGGGAGGACACAGGAGTGGATTGAGGCATTGGGAATGCTGTCCTGAGTCTAGGTGAGGGGGACAGGGGCATGGCCGGCTGGGGGTTGTGGAGGAAGAAGCTGGGGTAGTGCTAGATGGGGTGGGACGGGGTGATCCCAGGATAGGATCCAGAGTCTGGGCCTGGGCAGCAGAGACAGGGAGACGGGAGGAGGGGCAGGTTCGGGGGAAGATGCAGAGCTCAGCGCTGGGTGTGCCAGGGAGGAGCCCAAGAGGCAGCCCTTTGGGATGTGGAATTCCACTCCTGCTTCCTATAAAGTACAAGAAGGATAAATACTTCGAATAATGCCCTTTTGCCCAGCAGAATGCACTAGAACCAAGGGATGCCCTGTCCCCGACCCTGCAGGCCTCAGGAGATTTGGGACTAGGAAGCCTTGCTGAGCTGTTCCAGGGAATGGGCCCACTCCCATCATTCCCTTAGGAGTCAAAAGACCCCTTGACATCCGTGGGCAGGCAGTGACAGGAGCAGGAGCACGGCGGGGGTGGGGTGTGTGTGTGTCAAACCCAGCCCCCAGGAGCTCACAGCACAGCCGTGGCGAGGAATGAGAGGGGCGCAGGCCACGTGGAACACAGCGGGGTAGACAGCCAGAGTGCAGCGTGGGATTGCGTGGCCTCACGGCCAGGCCACGGCAGTGCCGATGGGGAAAGCATCAGTGCAGGCGGCTCCTGCAGGCAGAGCCGGAGCTGCACTTCAGTGTCTGGACCAAGGGGGACCGTGGCCCCCGGGGTGGGTGTGCCCCCAGTCCCAAAGCAGCCTGGGTCCCCAAAACTTCCTGAACTAGACCAGTTCAGCAGCCCTGGGCCTCCCAGACAGCCTTCCCGAAGCATCTGGGGAAGAGAGAGCTGCTCTCCTCGCTGCCCTCGTCTGCATCCTTGTCCCACCTGTGACAGTGCTCAACACCCTGGGGTTGTTGGGGTGGGAGGGAATGCATCCAGGGTAGATGCCCCCTGGGAGGGCGCCGGGGGCAGCTGGGCAGGGCCTGGCCTGGTGCTGCATTCTGTCGGCGTGAGGGAGACGCATGGGGCTTGGGACTTGTTTCCCGCACTGGCCAGGCATGGGCAGTCGCTTCCTTCTCCGGGGTCATCCGCGCAGCCTCAGTGGCACTGGCAGGCCCCAAGCTGGTGAGTGAGTGGGCGAGTCAGCTTCGCATCCATTAGGCCCGCGGCCCAGGAGGCTAACGCCAAGCAGACATTCTGCTCCGGGGCCTGGGATCCACTTAGGCGTCGTTAATATTTTACGCCATGTAGCCAGGAGATCGATGTCTTGTTTATAGCTTAGTATTTATGGGCAGACACTGGAACTGGGAAGATGCTCAGGAACACAGAGGGAAACTGAGGCAGGGGAGGCAGGGTGCAGGGCTGGGTGCCGGCCTCAGACGGGGCTCCGAGATGACATTCTTGGCTCAGTTCTCCATCTCCCTGGCACTCCTGTCTGCGAGGGCACCTGGGGTGTTGTCAGCGCCCCTGCCCCGCCCCAGCCCTTGTCACATTTAATCCTTACAAGGCCCTGGAGAGGTGGGATTCTCACCCCATTTTACAGATGAGGAAACAGGCTCAGCGGCATTAAGCCCTCCTGCTAGGTGGCGGTGCTGGGCTCCCAGCGCGGAGACTGCTTGGGGGCTGGGGCAACGGGCTGGACGTGCCCAGACTTTGCTCAGCACGTGGGTCCCTGGGTGGATGCAGGAGGCCCGTGGCCCCTCCTAGAGTCTGACCGCTTCCGCGGCTGCTGACTGTTAGCTCTCTGCCCGGAACTCTTACCTCTGGTCAGAGGGGACACTCCAGCCCCAATGAAATGGAAGTGAAACCTCCATTTACGTTTCTTTAAAAATGACTACAGCAGGTCAGGCTTTTAACCAGGCATCTGAAATAACAACACTGGGCTGGGGCTGTGGGAAAGGGGCCGGAGCCTCCCCTCCCCCTCGGATTCCCCCGGAAACTGTGCGGTGTCCTGGGGAAGCCTCCACCCTGGAACCCAGCAGGCCCGGCTGAACCTGGCGTCTTGGCTTCCTCATCTGTGAAATGGGAGGACAGGCTGCCCCCGGGGCCCTGGTAAGGGTTGCCAGGAGCCCTGGAGGCTTGGCCCGTGCACGCAAGCTCCGGCCGGCCCTCAGGCGCCACGCACTGCGCTTTCCCGCGCGCCCCGGGCTCGCAGCTCTGGGCGCACCGCGCGGCAGAGGCTCGAGGAAGCTTTGTTGAAGGAGCGCGGGAGTGAGGGGCCAGGGGCTCCAGAGACGGAGGCCGCTCCTGCCCAGACCCGGGGCCAAACGGGGCGCGGAGCGGGGCTGAGTTTCTCCCTCCCTGCGGTCACCGGGAGGACGGAAGGGCCGGGCGTCCTCGGCGCCCCGCGCTCCCCTCTGCCCAGGGCCGGGGCGGGAGCGCCGGAGCCCCCTCCCGCAGCTCCTGCCCCTTCTTCCTCTGCGCGCCGTCCCCTCCCCTCCCCGGTGCGCCGGGGCGGGCGGGAAGAAGGCGACCCACAAACGGCTGCCCGGCGCCTGCCTGCCGCGCCCCCCGCGGAGCTCCGGCCGCAGGGCGGAGAGGACGTGACTTGGCCAAGGTCATGCGGCACCGTTAGGATTTGAGCCCCGTTCCGCAGACTCTCCTGCCCCGCCCGCGCTCTCTCCCAAGGCGCACGCGGGGTCTCAGAACCCGAGAACTTTGGAGAGCAACTTGGCCGTGCTCCAAGGGCCAGAGCCGGGCGCGGCTGGGCCGCGGGCCGAGGGCTGAGGGTCAGGGCCCAGAGGGCTCCCTCCCGCGCGCGCCGCCCGGGGACTCCGCCGGCCGCCGCCTCCTCGGGCCGGGCCGGGCCGTGGTGGCGCCGCGCCAGGCCCGCTCCGGG
>JAKSZT010032066.1:843788-856354 GCA_026826555.1 Tolypeutes matacus | reverse complement strand
GCTTTGGGGGAAGATCAGGTGCTCAGTTTGGGTGCCTGCCGCTTGAGGTGCCTCTTAGATATCCGTGGGCAGATGTCACGCGAGCCGTAGAGCCTGGGGTTCAGGGGAGATGCTTGCTGCCAGCCCCCCACAGAGGCTCGACCTTCAGTGGTTTTTTAAGTTTTGCAAGTTTTCAGTAAGTGCGACATTTTTTCCTCGTGCTCATTTGCACTTCATGCTTCATTCAAATGACTGAGCCCGTGGCTGCCCATGGGCCGTTTCTCTTAGGAATCCTGGCCTCCGTGCTGCTTTCCAGCATCTGAGGTTTAATCCAGATCAGAGATGCGCCCCCCCCATTCTTTCTTTTTTCTGGGGGCTTTAATTTTCAACATGCATTTCAATTGACTTCTGATAAATACAGACGTTTCTATGTGTGCCTGTGTACGTTTGGTATGCGAGTTACTAAGAATGTCCTCACCCCACAGCTAGAGCACTCTAACCACCCAGTCTTCCCTGGCGCACCCCGAGAGAGGGTGCCCCAGCTAGCTTTGTGTTTATCATTCCTGGGTTTTTGCTTTTATTTTATAATCTTATCTCTTATGGCTCCCTACAAATATATCATTTAGTTCCCCTTGTTTTGAGTTTCATGACACAGTTTATTATACTGATTTCCTAGGACTAAGTTCTTCGTTCGGTGTTACGTTTCTAAGACCCATCCGTGCTGCTGTTGTTACTCTAGCTAGTCACTCGCTGCTGTGTGACATTTCATCAAGTGCATACACCGCAGCGCCGCTGCCGGGGGGTGCCTGGCTGATTTAAGCCATGGCTGCTGGAGGAGAGCTCCGGGCCTCTTCCTGTGCGTGCCTCCTGCACTTAGGCCCGAGTTTCTCCCTGGAGTGCACGGCCAGGAGAGGCCTGCTGGGCCCTGGGCGGTGCCAGAGTTAACTTTATAACATTTACCAATCTTCAGCATGAGAGGTGCAAATGGCTTCCCAAAGAGGTTGCAGCAGTCTGCACGCTCGCGCCTGTTGAGGAGCTGGCCTTGCTCTGGGTCCCGTCTCCCGGCCCTGCCCACCGTCAGGCTTCTTAGGCCGCACGCGGCTTGGTGCTGCCGCCGTAACTGGCATTCCTGCTTACTAGTGAGGCTGAACCTTCTTTATGTCGTATTCCTCTTTCTGGTTCCTTTTCTGAGGAGTACCTGTTGTAGACATTCCTCGTTTGTCAGTTGTCTGCTCCCCTTGTCTCAGGTGTGTGAGACTCTGGCCACTGTACCCTTTGGAGCAGAAATCCTTCATTTTGATGTTATAAAATTCATCATTTTTTTCCTTTTGAAGTTTTAAGAAATCCTCACCCACTCTTAGGTCAACAAGAGATTCTTTTTGCATCTATTCTAACTCTATAGTTTGCCTTTCATATTTGGTTCTCTCTTCCATCTAGAGCTCACTTCTGTATGTTGTGCAAGGAAGGAGCTGGTTGTGTTTTCTTCATGCAGTGAGCCTAACACCTCTACGGAACCTGCTCGCCTCTCCCCGTGATGTTTCTCTGAACCTCCGTCCTCTCTCGGGCCCCGTGAGCTCCCTGGTCTGCGTGCGGTTCTGTGAGTCCGTCCTTGTATCGACCGCACAACTTTTATGGCTGTGACTGCACATTGTGTTAGAATCTCATAGGGAAAACTCTCTCCTCTTCCTTTTTAGTTTTCCATGTATTTTTATTCCTCCATATAACTTTTAGAGTAAGTTGATCAAAGTTCTCAAAAAATCCAACTGGATTTTTTATTGAAATTGCACTGAATTTGTAGGCTATTCTGGGGGAGAAATGAAATCTTTCTAATGTTAAGCGGCCCCATCCAAGATGGAATGTCTCTTCATTTATTATATAGAGGTCTTTTGATTTTTGGTTATCTTTCTATATAGAGGCCTTTTAATTTTTGGTTAATATGTAGAGACTTTTACATTTTTATTGCTTTTATAAATATTATCTTATTTTCTACTCTGTTTCCTAGGAGGTCATTACTGGTGCAGAGAATTGCTATTGATTTTTGCAAGTTAATTTTGTATCTGGCAGCCTTATTCACCTCTCACGACCATCGATTCTTTCAGTCCCTGTAGGGACCATATCATCTACTAATAATATTAGCTTTATCCTTTCCTTCCCAAGTCTTACACCGTTTATTCCTTTTTTCAGAATTTCCTTTAAACATTGGCAAGTCACTGATTAGTGGTGATTGTGGCCAACCGTGGCTTGTCCCAAATCTTAAAAGAGTGTGTGTCCGAGCCGTCACCATTAAATCTAATATTTTCTGTAAATTTTTGGTATGTAAGCTTTATCAATTAAAGGGAGATTCCTTTGACTCCTAGTTTGCTTAGAGTTTTTGTTTGTGTATTTTAATTACAAATAGATGTGGATGCTTATCAAATGCCTTCCTGCAGTGATTATAATTTTCATATGATTATTCTTCATTATACAGTTAAGATCAAACCTTGTTGACAATTTGATTTTTTTTAAATACAGTTGGATCCAGTTAGTGAGCGCTAAATTTAGGCTTTTGCACCATGTTCCAAAGTGCGTATACTGGGGAGTGGATGTAGCTCAAGTGGTTGAGCACCTGCTTCCCATGTACGAGGTTCTGGGTTCAATCCCCAGTTTTTAAAAAAGTGCGTCTACTTATGTTGTCCTTACATTATTTCAGGTCAAGATGACTGTATTGATCACTGGAGTAGCAACATGGAGACGGCTGGTGACGTGCCCTGTGGAAGCTGGCACGAGGGAGAAGGAGGGCAGTGAGACTGAATTCAAGGAAGGAGAGAAAGTAGCTTGAGGGGAAGTGGGGTCAAAAGAGGACATTGTTTTATTTGTGCATTTTTTATTTTTTTAATTAAATATCTATTTTTAATTTTTTTAAAGATACTTAGATTACATAAATGTTACACAAAAAATATAGGGATTCCCATATGTCCCACTCCCCACACCTCCCACACCCTCCCATATAAACCATGTCCTTCATTAGTGTGGCACATTCATCACAATTGATAAACGCATCCTGGGGCTTTGCCACTGAGCATGGACCACAGTTCACATTGTAGACCCCACTCTCTCCCACCCAATTCTGCAGGTTATGGGAAGATATAAAATGGCCTCTATCTGTCACTGCAATGCCATTCAGGACGGTTCCCAAGTCCTGGAAAAGTCCCCGTATTACACCTGTTTTTCCCTCTCCCTGACTTCAGCACCTCCAGTGGCCACTGCCTCCACGTCAATGTTGTCATTTCTTCCACTGCTAGAATCCCAATATGTCTGTAGTAGAATATCAATAAGTCCACTCTAGTCCATAGTTCACTCCCCAATCCTGAGGATTCTGGGATGGCGATGTCCACTCCACCTCTGACTGAGAGGGCTTCGATCCCATACAGCCGATGGATGGGACTCTCTTGCTTGCAGTGTTGGCTCTCTCGGTTCCTTGCTGTGGTCGTTGTCCATCCTCACCTCCTCGTTAGTTGTCCTGGGTGAGTCCAGTGAACTGGAGAGCAGGTGTCGCGACTCCACTGAGGCTCAGGGCCCAGCTGGACAGCCCAAAGATTCCAGTCTCTGGGCGTACACTACCAACTCCAGCACCAAGTGCAGGTTCAAGTAGAAGGGGCACATGAGCCAGTGCAGGGAAAAGTGTTTGTTTTAGAGGAAGAAATAGCAGCAGGTTTGGGGTTTTGTGGTTTTTTTTTTAATTCTTTTTTTTTTTTTTTAATTTTTAAAATATTTATTTTTTAGTACCAGAGCCAGGAATTGAACCTGGGACTGCCTATGCAGGAAGCTGTCACTTAACCACTGAGCCACACCTGCTCCCCAAAGTTGATTTACTTTTTTTTTTTAAAGTAGTATCAGGAATCGAACCCAGGACCTGGTATATGGGAAGCAGGCGCTCAACCACTTGAGCTACATCCTCTCCCTGGGGTTTTTGTTTAATTTTGTTTTTTGGACCTCAGGGGCAGAATATTGAGTTAATTATATTCTTTAACTCAAGGGACCCAATTAAAATCCCTGGATATAGAATTCTATGTTGAGCTATCTTTTTTCTTTCAGCAACTTAAAGAGGTTGCCCTTGCCTTTGGTCTCCTCCACTTTCTTAGGCATGAGCAGCTGCTAATAGGATTCTCTCTCTTTGGTTTTCATCAGTTTGCCCGTGATGCTCCTAGGTGTGTTTTCTTTTTATATATTCTTCTTAGGCTTCACTGAGTTTCTTGGATCTGTGGACTGATGTTTTTCAACAGATTTGGGAAATTTTTGTCCATTATTTCTTCAAATATTTTTATGTTCCAGTGTGTCTTCTCTCCTTCTGAGATTTCAGTTATGTAATGTTTGGATGCTTGATGGTGTCATTGAGACTCTATTCATGGTTTTATCCATTTTTTTCTCTTTGTTTTTCTGTTTGGATAATTCCTAAGGACCTGCCTTTAAGTGCCTGACCTATTCTACGGTATTGTCCAGTCCTCTGTTATACTCATCGAATGGACTTTTAATTTTAGATACTATATTTTTCAGTTTTATAAGTTCCATTTGGTTCTTTTTAAATAGTTTTTATTTTCTGATTGTGGGAAGATGGCAGAGTAGGGAACTCCAAGGTTTAGTCCTTCCACCATAACTGTGATTAAACAGGTAGAAATGGCCTGAACTACGACTTTGGGCTCTGAGGCTGGTGGAACACTGTCCAGTATTCAGGGGAGAGTGAGGCGCAGGCTGGTAAATTGTGGCAAGAACAGTCGACCGCTCCCTCCGCGGCCGCTACCAGCACCCACCCCCAAGTCTCGTGGTGGGCCACTGTCGGGTCCAGCCTCTGGCTGGCTCACTGGTGACAGAAAGGGACCTAAAAATCTTCTTCCCCAAGACCAGGGGAGGGCACAGCCAATCCTGATCAGGGCCTTTGATTGGCAACTTCGGATCACTGGGGGCCCAGCTCTGAGGGCGGCCGTGGTTTCCACCTCCCCAGACAAAGGTGGTGGCGCAGTGACGTAAAGCCGCTGCACTTGCTCAGGGCTGGGGGACAGTCAGCTGGGGGGCTGCAGGCTGGGTGGCCAGGAAGGCTCGGCTTTGGGGAGCCGTGGAAGAAGCTCCCAGCCCTTCCTGACCCCTTCCCCAGGGCACTTTGGAGCCTGTCGTGCGTCCTGGCCCCGTTATGAACTGCAGAACCCCCTTCTCCAAGGCAACCCCAGTCAGACTTCTTCCAGGATCTTGCTCTGGAAACTCCACCTGCCTCAGCTGCTCCAAACTCTGACCCCTGCCTCGTCAACTCAGCAAGACGGCTGGCCCAGGCTTACGTCCACCTCCCCATGCCACGGTCCTGAGGGAGTGCCCAGGCAGGTGTCCGAGGGAACGTGGCGCTCAGGTCACGTGTGTCCCTTCTCTCCAAGACTAGTCCTGCTGCGGCCCAGAGGCTGCAGATACCTGCCTCCCACTTCTTCAGTCTTAAAGTCGTTTGTGGTGGGAGCCTGCGAGTGACTCTACCCCAGATGACTGACAGCAGAAGTCCACACAGTATGTTTCCTTGCCTTTAAAAAAAACTGAGGTACGATTTTCTTACACCAAAATGCTCGGATCTTAAATGTGCAATTCAGTGGGTTTCAGCAGTTGTGTACACCTTGAAGCCACCACAGCCATCCTGCTTTCCAACACCACGCTGCAGCGTTCCTGCTCTAGAACTTCATGTACTGGAATCAGAGTTTGGACTCTATATCTGGCTTCTTTTGCTCAGCATAGTATTTCTGAGGTGCATCCATGTTGTTGCATATATCAGAAGTTCCTTCTTTAGTGGAGAATAGTGTCCCAAAATGGGAATGGACCACAGATTTCAGGGTAGTCTGCAGTTTGAGATTATCATGAATAAAGCTACTATAAATATCTTGTCCAAGTCTTTGTGTGCACTTATGTCTCCACTTATTTTGGAGATGTACAAGGTAGATGCATGTTTAACTCTATAAGAAATTCTCTAATAGTTCTCCAAAGTGGTTATGCCATTTTGCACTTCAGCCAGCAATAGATGACAGTTCCAGTTGCTCCACATTCTCACCAGCGCTTGGTGGTGTTGATCTGTTTGAAGTGATAGGTCATTAGATCGTTGGGTTTTAATTTACCTTTCTTGATGTTTAGTGCTGTCAAGCACATTTCTCTTCTTTTGTAAAGTGACCCAGTCTTTTGCCTATTTTAAAAGTTGAGTTGTTGGTCTTATTATTGATTGTAGGAGGTCTTTACCTATTCTGGAAATGAGTACTGCAGATATGTTTCCCCATCTATGGCTTGCCTATTCAGTTTCTTAATGATCTTATTGGCTTTTTCTCTATTTGGCTGTTTTCATTTTCATTAATTTCTACTCTTATTTTTATTACTTTCTTTCTTCTACTTACTTTGGGTATAATTTGCTCTTCTTTTTCTAGATTTTTGAGATAGAAGCTTGTATCATTGGTTTTATATCTGTCTTTTCTTATAAAGGAATTCAAAGCTATAAATTTTCCTCTAAGCATAGCTTTACCTGCATCCAGCAAATTTTTAAATGCTGTGTTTTCATTATCATTCAATTCAAAATATTAAAAAATTCCCCTTGTGACTTTTCTTTTCTGGCCTATGTGTTGTTTAATTTCCAAATATTTTTAATTTTTTAGATATCTGATTTTGATTTTTAAATTTAATACTGTTGTGGTCAGAGTGTTGTTTTATATCCCAGCATCTGGTGCAGCTTTATAATTGTAGCATGTACTCTTGAAAGGAATGTGAATTCTACAGTTGTTGAGTATAGTGTTCTATAAATATCAATTAGGTCAGAGTGGTTGATGATGTTTTTCAAATCTTTCATATCTTTACTTCTTGTACCATTTACTGTGAAAATCTTTAACTACGAGGTTTTATACATTTCTCTCTTTAGTTCTGAAGTTTTTGCTTCAGGTATTTTGGTGTTCTATGTTTGTTTGTTTGTTTGTTTTTGCTTCTTGTTAGGTTTTTTTTTTCAGGAGGCACTGGGAACTGAACCCGGGACCTCCCATGTGGGAGGTGGGTGCTCAACCAGTTGAGCCACATCTGCTCCCATGCTTCAGGTATTGTAAGATTCTGTTATTATATGCATATGTATTTCAGATTGTTAAGTCTTCTTGATGAGTTAATCCTTGTATCATTATGAAACATCTCTCTCTGTCTCGAAGTCTACTTTGTCATCAATATAGCTGCACAGGCTTTCCTGTGCTTCTTCCACCCTTATACTTGAAATCTATCTGTGTCTTTGCATCAAGAGCCTGGTTTCTGTAAATAGCGTAGAGCTGGGGCTCGCCTTCTCTCCCTGCCTGAGATGTGTGGAGTAAGCCACTTCGCAGTGGATGAGCTGCTGCGCACACCCAGCCCTCTGCATGGCTCTCCTTGGCAGCCTTGCCTCTTACTTTGCCCACCTCTCCTGCCTGTGATGCCTCCTGGGTGCTTCCCATTCCCCCCAACACAAACGCTGCCACCATGTGCAGGCCCCTTTGTGAAGCTGGGTAAGAATCCGTTTGGACTCTTTTTACCCAGAGTAGAATTTCTGGCTTCAGGGTTGGCCCAGACTCCATTTGACTACGTGTTGCCAGGCTTAGCAGTAAGCAGTAAGACGTGTGGGGAGGACTACTGGGGCTGCAGGCTGGAGTCGGTGAGCGGGGCCGCATGGAATGCTCATGAGCAAGAAAGCAGAGCATCTGGGCTGGGTGCAGGTGGGTGGTAGGTGTGGCAGTAGGCGCTTAGGGCAGTTTTCTTCTGTGGCCTCTGTTGTCTCAGAGAGCTAGGGAGCACCCTGAGAGGTCGGGGGGAGAGGAGGTAGTGGGGATTTGAGAACAGGAGACAGAGAGAGCATGGACCAAGGAACAGAGTTGCTGGCTGGAGGTCAGGGAGAGCAAGCAGGGCAGGCCGCGCCCCGCCCGTAGCACTCGCGGGGGCCGCCCAGGCACAGAGCAGGCTCTGCACCGCTTGGCAGGCTCAGGTACAGCAACCCTGCAGGTGCAGTGGTGGACGGTGTGGTGAGGCCGTCTTCTGGCAGCAAGCGGACAGTGGGGCAGCTCCTCGCGGACTCACAGTTCCACGTGGGGCGAGGGGACCAGGCTGGTAGCAGTGCAGCGAGCTCGTGCTCCCCGTTTCCATGGGAAGTTGAAGTCCCGAGGTCTCGGGGTATGCCGCTCGGCAGCGTGCCGGAACTCCATGCCGTCTGCTCTGTAGCTTTATTTTGCATTGTAAAAGTGATGCCAAACCAAAAGAGGTTAGGAAAACATCAAATTAAATCCTAAATTAAAATGGGAAGGTCTGAAATCCCATCCCACCATCCACAGATAACCAGGGCGTTTTAAAGAAAAGGTCTGCATGGATGAACCTGGAGGACATTATGTTGAGTGAAGCAAGCCAGACACAAAAGGACAAATGCTGTATGAATGTGTTACTATGAACCAAATATATTGTGTAACATATTGTTTGATTCAAAAAAAATTTCTGTGTATCCAGTACATTTATTTGAGAAATGTATTCATCTGTGTTTACGTTTTAGTTTTTGTTTATATTTTCAATTATTAAATGTACAAAATAAAGTTAAAAAAAAAAAAAAGTCTGGGCCCTGTCCTGCTGGCCCTCTGAGCCCCTACCCAGGCCTTAAAGCACTCCTCACCACAGGCTGCTGGAAGTCCTCCCCATTCCTGGGGGAAGTCAGGGAGGGCTGCATGGAGGAGGGGGCCTGGGACTTGGGCCTTGAAAGTCGAGAGTCCCTCGTGCCTGTCTTGCTATCCTTTTCCTTCCCACCTGCCATGGTTAACCGCCGCCTCCAGGTGGCTCACAGGGCGTGTCTACACCAGGTGAGGTGGGAGGGGCCGCGCCAGGTGAGGGGCAGGGGCTGCCGTTCCCACCTCAGCCCCTCCGTGTGCGCACGCGCGGCCGGCGTGGCTAGGTGACGAGTTGTGCGAGGAAGACCCCTCCGTCCCCCGACCTCAGCCCTCGCCCTGGGCCCGTGCTGGAGCAAGACGGAGGAGCGGGGCCGCGCGTCCCAGCCCCCGGGTCTGTGTCCCCCCCCCCCCCAGACAGCAGCGACAGTGAGCTGGAGCTGTCCACGGTGCGGCACCAGCCGGAGGGGCTGGAGCGGCTGCAGGCGCAGACCAAGTTCACCAAGAAGGAGCTGCAGTCCCTCTACAGGGGCTTCAAGAACGTGAGTGCCCCGCGCCGCCCCCAGCAAGGGGGACCCCCAGGAGCGTCCCCCAGCGCAGTAGCCGTCCCAGGGGCCTTTGGGGGGAGCTGTGGGGCGAGGGGTGAAGGCCCCGCCCTTCCCGGGGTCTGCGCTGCTGGGACAGCTCGGCACGCGGCCGCCGCCCCTTCCTTCCTGCCCCCTCCCCGCGTCGCCCTCGGCTGCCCCGGGCGGAGAGGGCGGGGCTCTGTGGGTGGGGCCAGGAGCCGAGGGCGCTGAGGGGCCTTCCTGCCGCAGGAGTGTCCCACGGGCCTGGTGGACGAAGACACCTTCAAGCTCATCTACTCGCAGTTCTTCCCCCAGGGAGGTGAGTCCGGGGGGCCCAGGCTCTTCCAGGAGCCCCCGCCAGTCCCTGGGGCCCATCTGCTGGGGGTCCTCCGCTCGGGCACGGCAGGGAGGCCTTGCTCAGGGCTGCCTGGGGTGCGGGCACGGCTGCCCCCCCACCCTGGCCCTTGCCCTCCGCAGACGCCACCACCTACGCCCACTTCCTCTTCAACGCCTTCGACGCCGACGGGAACGGGGCCATCCACTTTGAGGTAGGTCCCTGCTGAGCCCTCCCGCGTCCCCCGGCCCTGGGTGCGCCGGCCTGCGCCGGTCTGCGCCCACCTGCACCCACCTGTGCCCACCTGCGCCCACCTGCGCAGCCTCCCCTTCAGCTCTGAGTCTGCGGCCCACCCAGGAAGCACCGACCACCGACCACCGGTGTTAGCGTCAGAGGCAACGTGCGTGTCAGAGGCCCCCAGCCCCAGAACCACCCCGAGCCCGAGAGCAGGCGGAGCCCCCATTGCCCGAGGCCCCCGCCCCGGGACGCGAGGCTTTCCTGGGGTTCTCGGCGCCATGGTCAGGTCTAAAAATAGCTGCAGGCCAAAGACGAGCCCCCTCAGAGGAGAGCCTGCCGGGAGCTCAGCCCCGGGGGTCAAGGGCGCCGCGGCCAGGCCGGGCCAGCACCTCCGGGCCCGCATTTCTGCGCTGCGCCTCCGGGCCGCTTCCAGGGCTGCTGCGGGGCGCCGCTGCGGGGCCGAGGGTCTCCTTTTCAGCAGGCCTGCAGCGGTGAGCACTGCGCGCCGAGCCCAGGAGGAAGCGGCCCCCGGCCCTGGAGGCAGCCCGGGCCTCCCGGGAAGGGGCCCCGGCCGCGCGGGAGGGGGCTTCTGGCTCAGCCGCCGAGGGCGCGGACGCTCCTAGGGCGGAAGCTGGAGGGGCTTTGGGGGCGCGAAGCCCCTCTGCACCGCCCCCAGGAAGCACCGCCAGGCTCCGACTGCCAACGGGGGGTTACCTGCCCGTGTTCTGCTCCACGGGGAAGGGGAAAGGGAAGGGGAAGGGGAAGGGGAAGGGGAAGGGAGCGTCTTCCAGGGACCCTCCCGCTGGCCCCGCCCCCACCTCAGGGTGGGGGCCAGCGCTCCAGGCAGGGCCCAGCTTTTGGGGGTGTGTGTGAAATCTTGCCCTTTCAGCCCTTCCCTATTGCCAGGCTTTGGGGGCTTCCGTTGTGCCCTTTCAAAAGCAGAGGACGGGGAGCTGATGTGGCTCAGTGGTTGAGCACCCGCTTCCCACACACGAAGTCTCTGGTTCAATCCCTGGCCCATACCTCAAAAAAAAACACAAAAAACCACAAAGCAGAGGAGGGAAGAGGATGTGGCTGGAGCAGTTGAGTGCCTGCTTCCCACTTTGAAGGTTCCATGTTTTGTTCCTGGTGCCTCCTAAAGAAGACAAACAATGAGCAGACAACAGACAAAATGATGAGCAAACAATGAGCAAAAAAAAAATGAGCAGGGAGCAGATGTGGCTCAAGCAGTTGGGCACCCACCTCCCACATGGGAGGTTCTGGGTTCAGTTCCTGTTGTCTCCTAAAGAAAAAACAGACAGACAACAAGCAAAAAACAACGAACAGACGGCGAGCAAAAACAACGAGTGCAAACAACAAGCAAACAGACGAGGGAGCCAGCTCGGGGTGGGGGAGGGGAAATCATAAAAAGCAGTAAGTCCAGTCTGTTCCTCAATACTTGCAATTATCCCAGCACTTTCCATATCTTCTCGAGAGACAAATGCACATAGTAATTCAAGTTTATTTATATGGTAAAATATTGTAACGGCCCTCCCCTCGCCAAAAACCAAAATGGCCAAACAGGCAGAACTCCTGGGCAGAGCTGGAGCCACGCACCACGGCTCAGCACAGTCGTCCTCGGGGGTCCTCTGGGGTCTTGGAGGTGACTGCACACACAGGTGTGTCACAACCTAGGCCTGAGTGCTGCTGGTTTAGCTTTTTAAGCGGGGGGTGGGGGGTGGGGGGGATGTTCAATCACCCTCAACATGCAAATACTTGATAACCTAAAAGTAGAGCAGCCCCTTTATTAAAAGACCTGCCACCCGGTCTTCTCTGTCCGCTGCAAGGCGTTAAATGGGTTCAAGGCAGCTAGATTTTTCTATATCTATAGAAAAAATATTTAATCTTAGTTATTAACTTACGCATAAGTGTATATTCAGTGTGTAAAGGTAAATGTATATCATTTGAGAAGGTCAGTACGGGCCACCACATGCCGTTCCCACCCCACCCCCCACCCACTCTAGGCCCACCTGTCCAGGTGCCACCTGCCTGCCCTGTTATGGAGGCGCCTCACCTGTACAGGTGTGAACTCCTGAGGAAACTGGGAGTCGGACCTGGGCGCTGAGCACTCACCGCACACCCTCCTCCCTCCCGCCCCCTCACCTAGGACTTCGTGGTCGGCCTGTCCATCCTGCTGCGGGGAACCGTCCACGAGAAGCTCAAGTGGGCCTTCAACCTCTACGACATCAACAAGGACGGCTTCATCACCAAAGAGGTAAGGGCACCCCTGCCTGTCTGTTGCCTGGCACCCCAGCTCCTCCTTCCTCTCAGTCCTGTCGCCCCATCTGCACTGGCCCCTTGACCGCCACAGGGGAGCTGTTGGTCACCCCCCAGCCTCAGGTCCTCCTGCTCCCTAGAGGCTCTCAGGGGGCCCTGGGGGGGCGGGGTGGGGACAGGCCTCTCCCTCTCCTGCTAGCACAATCCCCCACTTGCCACTGCCTCAGAAGAGCCCCTTTCCCTCGGGTCCTCATTGAGGTGGCCCCACAGGTGTATGGTGGCCCCTGGCGTCCCTGCAGGCTCGTGGTGGCCCCTGGCATCCCGGGGGCTCCTGGTGGTCCCTGGTATCCCTGCAGGCTCGTGGTGGCCCCTGGCATCCCGGGGACTCATGCTGGCCCCTGGCATCCCGGGGACTCATGCTGGCCCCTGGCGTCCCGGGGGCTCCTGGGGGTCCCTGGCGTCCCGGGGACTCATGCTGGCCCCTGGCATCCCGGGGACTCATGCTGGCCCCTGGCGTCCCGGGGACTCATGCTGGCCCCTGGCGTCCTGGAGGCT
>JAKSZT010032066.1:774064-843778 GCA_026826555.1 Tolypeutes matacus | reverse complement strand
GGACTCATGCTGGCCCCTGGCGTCCTGGAGGCTCATGCTGGCCCCTGCGGCCCCTGCAGGAGATGCTGGCCATCGTCAAGTCCATCTATGACATGATGGGCCGCCGCACCTACCCCGTCCTGCGGGAGGACGCGCCCCTGGAGCATGTGGAGAGATTCTTCCAGGTGAGGGCGGGCCTGTTGGGGGGAGCCTGCTGCCCTGGGG
This sequence comes from Tolypeutes matacus, assembly GCA_026826555.1. Taxonomy (NCBI): domain Eukaryota; kingdom Metazoa; phylum Chordata; class Mammalia; order Cingulata; family Chlamyphoridae; genus Tolypeutes; species Tolypeutes matacus. The sequence continues at coordinate 843,574 of JAKSZT010032066.1, read as the reverse complement.
GTGCCTTGGGCGGGGTGCTCCCCCTCTCTGCTCCTGTCCCCCTGCTAAGAGGCCGATCTCAGTCTCCAGACTGGCCGCTTGTCAGACCCCCAGGGCTGAAGTCCACATGCCCACCAGGCTCTGTGGAGCCATAGCTCAGGGCAGCAGCCCCCCGGCTCCCCCAGCTCCTACAGAGACCGTCCCCTGAGGAGGGGTCCAGGGTTGGGGCTGCCTTCTCTGGGACCTCTCTGGGCTTCCGTGGCTCTATCCGCCCTGGGAGCCAGGCAGAAAGGGTTGGGTGTCTGGGGGGGCCGAGAAGGGTGGGCCCAGGTAGGGGGTCAGGAAAGCTGGGGGGTGGGGGGCAGACTGGGGAGCCACCGGAGAGGCCAGCCGTGGGGACGGCGCCATGCGTGGCCTTGATCCCCAGGGCGTGGGCTCACCGTGGGCTCGCGTTGCAGAAAATGGACCGGAATCAGGACGGGGTGGTCACCATCGACGAGTTTCTGGAGACCTGTCAGAAGGTAGGCGGTGACACCGAGCCCCCGTGGACTCCGGCCAGAGGGGGTGGTCGAGGGCCTCCTGCCCGCCCGGGACCCTGGCTCACACCGCCACCGGGCCGCCCTCAGGCCGCGTCCCCTCTGCGCCGGCTCCCACTCCGCGTCCTTCGTTTGCCCCACCCTCGCTGGCCCCTGCCGTCCTGCAGCCGCTGGGCCCCGTCCTCCGCTAGTGCCCGCACCCGCGAGAGGTGGGACCCCGACGCCGCCGAGCCCCTGCAGCGCTCACGTCAGGGGCGAGGGGCGCTGGGCGCTGGCCTCGGGCCCCTCCCAGCGCGGCCCCGTCCGGGCGTGTGGCTGGAGGCCCTGCGGCCATCGGCATGTGGCGCGGTGGCGTCCAGGCTGAGCCGTCCAGCTGCGCGGCCTCAGGCCTCCTCTGCTCCACCCCCCCAGCTTGCCCCAGGGAGGCCAACACAGCGGCCTTGCAGTGCCCCAGGTCCCCGAAAGAATCTGCTCCGGACGGGGTCAGATTGGGGCGCCACCCCGCACCCCCAGCCGCCTGACCAGACCCTTGTCCTCCTCACCAGGACGAGAACATCATGAGCTCCATGCAGCTCTTCGAGAACGTCATCTAGGACACGGATGCGGGGACCCCTGGCCGGCCACGTCACCCCCGCCCCCAAAGACCCCTCGGTCCTGCGGGAGCAGTCTCCGTCAGAAGCTTCTTTTCCATCGTATTTGCAGAAAGGAACAGTTTGCTCCAGACACGCGCACACAGTTCCTCTGGGCTGGCCAAGGAGAGCCAGGCCGGGGAGGGGCTGTGCCACTGGAGCGGGGTCCAGGCCTGGGGGGAGGTGGGGGCAGCGGGGGCCCCCTCTCCGGAGCAGACCTCCTGCGAGCCCCCTCCCTACCCCCAGCCTCCTGCCCGGCTCTCCCACCTCGCGGTGGGCCATGCTTCCTTGAAGCCCTCCTTCCTGACACTCCCCGAATATCCCTCGAGACAGGACCGTGGGGGGCCGACTGGGGACCAGGAGGCTGCCGACCGGGTGGCGGGGGGAGGCAGGGCCGCTTCCCCCCTGAACTGTTCCCAGAAGCCTGCCCCTCCGCCGACCTGGGGGGGCTCGGCCTGTGCCAGGGTGGGCAACGGCCCCCCCCCCCCCATCCCAACCCTGCACCAGGAACGCATTTGTGGGCTGCCCACCCCCTATGGGCACTGGGCCCCTCGGTCGTCCCGGGCCCTGGGAGACCTCCTGGGCCAGGCCCGGCAGCCAGGGACCCTCGCCCTCCCCATGCTCCCCTCCCCCTCGCCGTCTCCCTGGGAGTGGCCAAGCCCCCCTTCTGAAGCAGTGTGGCTGCTCTGTGCATACTCGCCCCCACCCCCACAGAAGCACAAGCACCCCTAGCAGCTCAGGCTGCAGCCACGAGGGGGCCGGGGATGGCTATTCTGAGGCAAGGCCCCCTGGGCTGAGCCGGGACCCACAGCCGGGGTCAGCAGCAGAGCCTGAAGCTCAGGCCCGGCTCACCCACCTTCAAAAGCACAAACGCCAGGACTACGGTTGGCTGGGGTCGGCCAGGGAGGCCACAGCAAGGGCCGAATGGGCAGTGGCTGGACAGCAGGAGGAGAGGGAAGGCTGCTGCCCGCGCCTGCCCAGGCCAACCTGAGAAGGCCGCCAATCAGGGCACGCCCCAGGAACATTCCGGCACTCTGTGTTCTGCTGCTGCTCAGGCCCAGCCCCGGGAGCCCCTGGCCAGCTCTGGTGGAGGTAAGCAGGACAAAGGAGCCGTGGAGACCCAGCTGGCTCGGCCACGGGCACCCCCGCGCCCATGGACAGGTGGGCTTCCCTGGAGCTGCACTGACTCGTCTCCATTCCAGCCGGCCCCTCTCCCCTCCAGGAGGCATCAGCTTTCCCTGGCTCAGGGATCTCCCCCTGCCCCAGCCCCGTCCCCGCAGCCGTGCCGCCGCAGGGTGCAGGACGTGGACTGGCTGCGTGTCTGCATGGCGGCAGCATCTCCCTGGGCACGCCTGGGGACCAGTTCCTGCTCCAGTGCCCACCAACATGCTGCCCTGTCTATTTTAATAAAATACACTTGACAAAGGAGGGGGGCCATCGTGGGCTTGGTTCCAGCTCTGAATTTATGTCCAGCCCCCAAGGCTGCCGCCACGCGCTGTGGCCTCTGCCCAGAGGTGCGCCAGCGGGCACCTGTGCCTGCCCATGCCCATGCCAGTGTGCCGTCCCTCAGGTGGAATCCTCCAGAAGCCTGGCCCCACAGCTGCCAGCAGAGCCCGGGCAGGCAGGGGGCCGTTCATGTTTTGTTCCCAGGTGGTTTTCTTTCCCAGTTCCAGGAAGTCAGTCCTGGGCATCCCCTTGACTGGCACGGGCCACTGGACAGAAAGAGAATTTGCCTTTCCTGGATTTTACTTTCAAAAGTGTAAAGGGAGAAGGGAGAGGAATGAGTCACTGGCAGGGGATGGGGAGGCCCAAGGCCACGTGACATCACCCCATAGTGACCAGGACCCAAGTCTGTGGGTATCTTGGGGGTGGGCAGGGGGCAGGGCCCCCTCCAATACCAACACCAAGCGCCCCCCTCCGCCGGGGTCACGCAGGGCCTGGGTGGGGACCTGACTCTGCATGTGCCATGTGAACTGGCCATGGTGCAGCAGGTGTGCAGCCACTGAGGAGGGGGCCCAGGATCAGGCCCAGCAGGTGGCTCCTGGCCCAGGAGTACACATGAGCTCCTTGGTGCCCACCCACCTCGCTGGGGGTCTGTCCCCACTTGTCCACTCGGCCCCTTCCCTTCTGGGGCATGGGGCATGGAAGGGGCAGCTGGGCTGTGCCCTTCTCAGGGCTGGGGGCAGGAAGGGGTCAGATCCTGGCCTCTCAGCATCCTCAGAGATGTATCAGCTCAGTGTCCTGGACTCTGGGCAGGGGGCCAGCAGGAGCCAAGGATGGGGTGGGAAAGTACATCCAGGATGGGGACAAGGCAGGTGGTGCTCTGTGCCCTGGAGGGGAGGAGGGGGCAGGGCCGGGGTCTTCAGTGCCCCTGGTACCACTCAGGAGCTGGGACCTCATCCCGGGCCACGGGAATACACAGTTCTCATGTTCCACGAGAATCGGGGACAGAGACAGCTGTTCAGAGAGCTCAGTGTGCACATGTGCATGCAGAGGGAGGGGACAAAAGTGAGGTGGGGTAGAGGGTCAGGCACGAGACCCTCCCAGTGGTCCAGGCCCACCTGGTGCAGTGGGACCCCAGGGCCTGCCCAGCAGCTGGACGAGCCGTGGGGCGTCGGCTCACGGGTACCGCTGGTGAAAGCAGCGAGTGCTCACGGAGCAGCTTCCAGGCACTGTTTGCAGCACTTCTTTAATTTCTCACGACTGGCTCCTTTCCCCGAGGAGGTAACTGAGGCCCAGAGGAATGGCGTCTGCTCGAGGACAGGCAGCTAGCCTGTGGCAGAGCTGGGACTCGGCGGCCAGTGGCGGTCCTGCACCAGGTCACGGCTGCTGGACGCCAGCTTCAGGCTGTGCCTGGCCCCAGCACTGAGGGAGGCCGAGCACCGCCGGGCACCAGATGCCCACAAAGTCCCAGCTCTTGTGTCAGGCCCGGCCCTGGCAGATGGGACGACCTCAGGGGCTCTTGGGAGCATAGACTTGGGCTGTACAATGGCCTCCGAGATGCCCACTGCCCGTGGCAAGGCCCCCTGCACCCCTGACTCCCTCCAGCCTGTGGCCCATGCACAGCGCCCACTAGGCAGAAATCTCCTGGGGCTGCCCGGGCTTGTCCACAGCCACTGGCCTGTTTCCTGCCCTGTGGTCAAGGCTCTCATGAATAAGTGATGGGGGGTGGCCTCGAGCCCCCACCCCTCCCTCCCCATTGCCTCCTTGACCCAGGACGGCCTGCCAGGCCTGGACCAGGGGCTTTGTGCTCGGCCGCAGGCCCCTGTCTCTGGCCACGCCGCCCAGGTCATGCCCACATGCACACACATTCGGTTCCAATCAGCAGGGAGTGGCCGGGTGGAGGCAAAGCTGACCATACCCCCGAGGTGGACCCTCAGTCTGTCCGCCTTGAGCTCTCTGCCAACCAGCACCCTTCAACTTCAGGTTACAACTGTCCCCACCCCGCCCCGAATTCTCGCTCACTGGCGTGGATTGAGCAACCCGTGCCTGAACCTGTGAAAGTAGAGACGGGGCCCTTGGCCGAGGCCCAGCACGCCCTGGGCCCGCCTCCTCCCTGGATCCTCTCGAAACAGATTTTTTGAGGACGTTCTCTCCACTCCCACTGCATCCCGTGCCGGGAATGGCTACAAGCACCCACTCGTGCCCTTGCTTCTTCGGCCACAAGCTTGGATGAGGATCTGAGCCAGTCCACCCTGGGCAAGTCCTTCCCTGGGGTTTGGAACTGGAACTGGCAGGGACAAGGAATGGAGGTTGGAGCCTGGAGTCCCCGTGGCCCAACTGTGCGCCATCTGGAGAAGGTGCATCAAACCCCCGACTCCGCTTGCCAAAGCTCTACTACACGGTTCTTTCTTTGCTTCCAAGAGATAATCCCCCCAGCGAATCCCCTTTTGGCTTCAGCTAGTTCGGGCTCAGTGATGTCACTTGCCACCAAAAAAAGTTCTGATAAAAACAAGGGTCTATGACACACCTCATCCTTCACATGCCTCACTGAGCAGGGGCGGACTGTATATTCTGGAAAGGCCTCCTACTGCCATCACCTAGATGCCAGGTAAGCTAAACAATCACACACACCTGCTGCTGTTTGCAAGGTGAGACAGGGAGGGCAGTGCCTGGAGCTGGCCTGGAGCCTTGGGGGTATCGGCGTCAGCAGAGGGGAGGGGAGGCTGTCTCTAGAGCCGGGCGGCCGCTGAGCCTGACAGCCCAGCACAGGGCAGGAACGCAGAGGCTCGAGGAGGGCAAGCCAGGAAAAGCCCATCTGCCAGGCGAGGAGAGCTTCCCAGGACTGTGTCTCCTGGCTGTGGCTCTGGTGGGGGCAGCAGCCTCTCCTGAGAGCTTGTGGACATAGGCCTGTGCCGTGGGGTGCCATCAGGGAGGTCTCAAGACAAGAAATAAGTTCTGTTAAAGTCGTTCCAGAGCCTGGCAAAGGCAAGCACAAGTTTCCCTAGAAGCAAGCATCCTCAACCCAGGCACTCAGAATCACCACTGTTTTAGTTCAACCAGATATGAGGCCACAATGAAAAAATCACCAGCTACAGATACTACCATGGCTGAAAGGCAGCAGAAACAACAAACAAAACTGCAGATTATAGAGTTTTCTAATATGGAGTATTTTCAATGTATATAGAAAATGTGGAAAGAAAGATGGATGTATTATATCTCAGTAAAAATAATTACAAAAAATAAGAAATAAGATGGAGTTGAACAAAGGAGCAAGAAATGAGATAAAAAACAATTAGGAAGAGTCAAAATTAACTACATAGACTTCTAGGAGAGAAAACATAGTGGTTAAAATTAAACATAATTGAAAAGAGAATTAGTGAATTCATCTGAAGAAATTACCCAGAATGCAGCATAGAGAGACAAGGGGGGTGAAAATATGATCGTGAGCTTAAAACATGTAGGATAGAAGGAAAATGCTTCGCTTATGTCTTATCATAGAGCCTGAAGGAACAAGGAAGAGCATGAGGGAAAGGCAATGTTCAAAGAGATAAAGACTGAGAAGCTTCCAGAAATGAAATAGGTGAACACCCAGGTTCAAGTAGAACAATACCTTCCAAAGAAATCCACAGCTGGCCACACCGTCGTGAGACTGCAGAACTCCAAAGACAAGAAGGGGATCTTCAAAGCCGCAGAGGACAAAGGACCGTCACAGAGGAAGCAGCAGCCCGACAGCGGACTTCTCAGCCGCAACGATGGAAGCCGCGGCAGCGCTGAACTTGCCCTCAATGTCCTGAGAGAAAGCAGTTTTCAATCTGAAACTGGGGACTCAGCAAAACTCTCTCTTAAAAATGAGGGCAAAATAAAGCCATTTCCAGGTAAACAAAACTGAAAGGAGTTTACCTCTTAATAAACTTTCACAGGATGTGCTTCAGAAATGAAGAAAAATATCTGAGAAGAAAAGTGTAAGATGAAAGAGACAGTACATCAGACACAATTGAAAAAAGAATCAGTGTCCTGAAAGGTAGAGCTGAAGCAATTATTCAGAAGGTAGCTCAGAGAGACAGAGGCGGGAGGTATGGTAAGAGGTCAACGTAGAGAACAGAATGAGAAAGTGCAGAATAAACCTAAATGAAAAAGGGAAAGAGAGTGCACATCACGTCGGGCAGGTGTAGCATTTGAAGAGATAACGGCTGAAAATGTCCAATTCACAGGTTCAAGAAACTCAAAAGTTCCGAGCAGGATGAGTAAGAGGACGCCCCTGACATGCTGCGGTGAAGCTGCGGAGCTCCAAAGAGATGGCAAAATCAGCCGGCGAGGAAAGCACATCAGCAGTAAAGCCGGAAGGCAGTGGGCTCTGCCTTCCATTTATCGAGAGAAAATAATCGCCAATCTAGACTTTTCTTTTTTTTTCTTTTTTTTTTTTTAAAGATCTTTTATTTATTTATTCATTTATCCCCCCCTTGCTGCTTGTGCTCGCTGGGTCAGCTAACCACGCCGTGCGGGCGGGCTTGCCTTCACCAGGAGGCCCCGGGAACCGAACCCAGGCCTCCCATATGGTAAACGGGAGCCCTACTGACTGAGCCACAGCCGCTTCCCCAATCTAGACTTTTCTACCAAGCAAGACAAAAATATTTTCAGACAAGCAGACTTGAGTTTACTACAAATAGACACTCACTGAAGAAAGTTCCGAGGGGCTCACTTTGGGGAGAAGCAAAGCAACCCCCAGCTAAAAGTCCTGCGATGGGAGAGGCATAAAGGCAGAGAACAACAAATACTAAGTTTAAACTAACACTGAGGGCATAAAACATTCGAATAACGCCCTGTGGGATTTTAAAACTTAGAAAAAAATTCAAGGTCGAATGATAATATGTGGCACAATGACATTAGTCAGGGTGGAAAATGCCCTCCTCCCTTACCCCCCACGCCCTCCTCCCTTACCCCCCACGCCCTCCTCCCTTTACCCCCAAGCTCTCCTCCCTTACCCCCTATATTAGTCAGCCAAAGGGGTGCTGATACAAAATACCAGAAATGGGTTGGTCTTTATAAAGGGTATTTATTTGGGGTAGAAGTCCACAGATGCCAGGCCATAAAGTGTTAAGTTTCTTCTCACCAAAGTTCATTGCCACGTGTTGGAGCAAGACAGCTGCTGACGTTTGCCAGGGTTCAGGCTTCCTGGTTCCTCTCTTCCCGGGGCTGCGTTTCTCTCCGGGCTCAGCTCCTTGTTTCCTCCACAAGGTCAGCTGTAGACCAGGAGGCTCTCTAGGCTTTGCCTCTCTCCACAAGGCCAGCTGTAGACTCTCAGACAAATGGCTCGTCTCTATCCCGGGGCCGTCTCTCCTTCCTCACCAGAACTCCAACATCAAAACTGCTCCAACACTGTCCTTTGCTGTGTCTTTTTTCTTGGAGACCCCACCCACTAAGGGGTGGGGCTCAGCGCCCTACTGACGTGCCCAGTCAATGCCCTGATCCTAACCTAATCATGCCCAGGGGAGCAGGCCAGTGTACAAGCACGATCCAATTATATTTTTGGAATTCATAATTACATCAAACTGCCAAACTGCTACACCCCCCACACCCTCCTTCCTTACCCCCCACCCTTCTCCCTTACCCCCCACCCTCCTCCCTTACCCCCCCATGCCCTCTTTCCTTCCTGCCCCCATGACCCCCTCTTTATCCCCCCATATCTTCCTTCCTTCCCCCCACCATGTTCTCCTTCCTTACTCCCCCATGCCTTCCTTAGCCAATGCCATACCTTTAAGGCCCTGTGCTTTCTAGGGCAAAGGGCCCAGGCTCCAGTTCTGGAACTTTCTGTGCCACGTTGAGCACGTCAGTCTACTCTGCTGATCTCCATCTTCCTTACCTGTAAAACGAGCAGAAAAACAACGCTCTGCTCGGGTGTTATGATGCTCCTCCTAAGGCCAGCCTCCACCTGCCCATCCCACTGAGGCTTCGGGCACATTTTCCTTCCTAGAGAAGGGTGGCCCGTGCCAGAAAGCCCCCGGGAAAGAGCAGCCACCGGCAGAGGGGTTTCCAGGTCTCCTTCCCTCGCCCTCCGCCACCCCAGGCCCACGTGGAGGCCGCCCCGCCGCCAGCCCACTGAGGAGTCCCCGTGGCCTGAGGTGCAGCAGGGCCCCGAGCCGCAGCCTCCCCTCCTGAGCCTTTTCCTCCTTTCCCTCCCTGGAGACGGGGTTTGCGCGAGGCTCGAGGGCAGTGCTCCCCTTTAAGGCCACCGCGGGCGCCCCCGCCCACCCTCAGGACGCCCCTTTGAAGGGGAGCTGCTTTTAATGAAAACGCATTTTCTATTTTCGCCCCATCTTCCACGTGGTTTTCCCGGGGAAACTGAGTCTATCAAGCCATAGCTCCACAGTGCACCCCCCGCGCCCGGGCCGGGGGGTGGCCGGCGGCCTGCTTGGCTGGGCACGGCCGCCCCTGGGCTCAGCTGACTCCGCCTGAGGCAGCTGCGGTTCGGCCTCTGCTCGGCTTGGGGGTCCTGGAAGGAGCCCGAGGGCTGGCCGGGGGGCGGCCGAGATGACAGGAGGCCGAGGGTGTGATGCTCAGAGCGGGCTGGACCTCCTGCCCCAGCCCCCCACCTTGCCCAGGAGCTCCGGCGCCCGCCTTTCCCGCTCCCGCCGCCCTCCGGGGACGCCTGGACTGCGGGGCCTCAGATCCCGGGGGCCCTCCTCCGCCTCAGGCGGCCACACTCAGGAGCCTCTTCCCTGCTCCCCCCAAGTGCCAGCTCTCAAGGAGGGCAGCCGGGGGCTGTTCCTGGGAGGCTGGCAGCAGAGCCCCTGTGGCCCGCGGTAGCCCTGTGCCCGCTGGGGCCAGACCAGGGGGTCTGGGAGAAGCTGGCGTACGTGGTGACCCTCTGCACCCCCGGCCCCACACCCTGCTCCTCACCCCAGGAAACAGCGCGTCTGGAGGGGAAGGGGGGCAGGTGCAGGTCGGGGGTCCAGGAGAGGGGCGAGCAGTGGGGTGGGCCTGTGGGAGGGATTCGGCCATGGCACAGGTCAGGGCACCGTCCAGCCCACAGGCGGCCCCTGACAGTCTCAGGACTGGCCCCCTGCCCCCTGCCCTGCCCCCTTTCCTTGTTCTGCCAGCGCCCGTGCACCTGTCCCCGCCATCCCCAGCCTTGTCCCTGCACCTCGACCATGCACAGGCCCCTCCGCCCGGCCCTTCCTGCAGGTGCAGAATCTAGGCCCCACCGCTTTCGGGCACTGCCCTCCACACCCCTCCTGGTGAGTCACTGTCCTTGCAGGGCAGTGAGGAATGTCGCCTGAGCAGACACCCCCCTTCCTCCTTCTCTGGGCAGGGGTCCACCCCACTTTCCCCTGGGACCCACCCTCACTCCCCAGGCAGCAGGGAAGGCCAGGCTCCGGCCAGCTGGACTCTGCCTTGCCCCAGACCAAGCACTAAGTCCAGGGGCAGACACTAGACCTGATGACAGCCAGTGAGGCCCAGGGAGGCCTTCGCTGGGACAAAGATGCCCCCACCTCCTCCCGACCTGAAGCCAAAGTGGGGTGAGTCCTGGAGCTGTCGCTGCCATTTTGTCACCACGAGGCGCCAACATAGAGTAAGGCCCGAGCAAGGGGTAGAGAGAGAAAGCAGGACCCTAAAGCTGCACATTCAGCCACAACCCCCCCAATATCTGGACTTTTCACTCATACAAGCCACTAAAAATGTTTTTTTTCTTGTCCTTAAGCCTGTTGGAGCTGGTTGTCCTACACTTTAGCTGAAAAACTCTCAACTGCTACAGCCCCTAATGTCCCGCTCAGCTGTGGGCCCTGGGGGAAGGGGCTGTCCCCCCAGGCAGACAGTGAGCACCTTGCAAGCAGGAGCCAGGCGGTCACTGGGGCAGTGCGGAGGTGGGCCTGGGGCAAGGGAGAGGGGGGCCGTGGTGCTGGGCTGGGTTTCAGGTGGGGCTGAGTGCCAGGTCGTGGGCCAGCTCTCGGGCTCAAAGTCCCTTTGAAGCACGTCCCCTGGCAGCGACCGAGCACCGATCCCAGCCCCTCCTGCAGCCACCCTCCTCTTGGAACTCTTCGAGCTGTGTCCCGACCCGGGGAGCAAAGGAAGCCAAGCAGCTTGTTTTCCCAATTTTGAAAAAATCACCATATACAGTCAAACATCCGGAAACCAAAAGAGCAGGCCGTCAGTCAGTCCGTGCCAGCCAGCTGCCAGGGCGAAGGCTCCAAGCTCCCTGCCTCGCTGACGACTTTCCCAGCCCGGCCAGACTCTGTCCTGGGCAGAGCACACGGGGGCTGGAGGTGGGGAGACCCCAGCCCCCGCCCCCATGGACCAGCTCCCGACCATCCCCCGGCCTCCTGCTACACCGTTCATTCATTCATTCAGTCAGTCAGTCACATAAAAACCTTTGCACCCAACCTGCCAGGGGCTGGGGATAAAACAGCAGAATATTTGCAAACCCTTTTGGAGCCTATAATTTCTTGGAGACGAGACATTAACAAAGTAAATCACACAAAAGAGGATAAACTTACCACCAGTGCCACCACCACAAAGGAGATGGACGGGGTTCCGTGGGGACCTCTGGACGGGGCAGAGACCTGGAAGTCGCCTCGGAGCGGACTCCGAGGCAGGAGCTGGAGTGAGCTGTGGCGGGAGCAGGCGGCGCCGTGCAGTCTGGTGAAACGGGAGAGGGCTGCAGCGCACCGCAGCAGGACGCCGCTGGCCAGTGTCACCACAAAGCCATGTTTGAAGATCCCAGATTGGAGGGGCCAGAGCTGAGGCGGGGACGCCAGGGAGGGGCTGTCCTGGGTGGCTGCTGCCGTCCACAGCTGTTGGCTGGCTGGGCCCCGGGCCTCTCCCGAGGCTGTGGCCACACTGGCTGCGCAGGGTCTCGGGGGGGGACCCTGACACCCCGTCCAGTGCCTGGGCCGGTCCAGATGAGGCCGACAGTCTCGCCTCCCAGCCCACGCTGTGCCTCCCAGTGCGAGCAGCCGCTGCCTGTGGCTGAGGAGCCTTCATTCTGGAAAGCTCTGTGGTGGCCTCACCTGGGACAGGTGCCTTGGAGGCCACTCTAGTCCCGCCACGGCCCCTGTTGCCACGAGCTCAGGGCTGGCAAAGGCTTTCTCTAAAGGACCAAACGAAATAATTTAGCCTTGCTGAGTCATCGATGGTCTCTCTTGCGTATTTTTTGTTTGCTTGTTTGTTTGTTTCAATACAACCTTTTGCAAACGTAAAAGCCACTCTCAGATCACAGTCCCCAAGCCCTGCGCAGACCGCAGTCAGGGTGGATTCTCAGCCGCTCTGCGGGAACGGGCACACGCGACAGCTCGGGGGAAGGAGCTCACACGCCAAAAGAAGGCAGACCCCTGGGGGACACGCGTGGGAGTGGGCTGAGGAGGTGACCCCGGCGGGAGGGGACGGCAGCCTGGGCTCAAGCGCTGGGCCTGCTGGCCCCACGGCGACGGGGGGAAGGTGGTGGCCGCGGCTCTGACGCTGGGACGCCAGCGCTGCCCCCAGCAGAGACAGAGCAGGGCCCGAGCGGCCGCTGCAGGCTTCGGGGAGAAGGTGGTCGTACAGCCTGATGCTGGATGCCCGCCCCCCAAACGCTGAGGCCGCGAAGGCCTAGGGGAAGCCGCCCACCGTGGCATCTGTCATGCCAGCGCTGGCAGAGGCCCCTGCTGCCCCTCCAGCCCCAGCACCGGGGGCCATCGGGGCCTTCGGAAGACTTGGGTCGGGGAAGGGGGGACAAAAGCCAAAGGAGGGGCCTCTGAGGAGTGGCGGGGGCTCAGGAAATGGAAGCCAAGGGTGGGAGGGGGAGGCCGGAGCAGCTGGAGGGGCGCGAAGGCTCCGAGGGGAGCTGCGCTGCCTGCAGAGCCGAGGCGGGCTGGGGGGCGGGCAGGGACCCCTGAGCAGGGCTGAGGTCCCCCACCAGGAGGGGACCCCAGAGGCGCCTGCACCTGAGTCACCAGCTGCGGGGAGGGAGGTGCTGTGGCTGGTGATTTTCGAGAAACTGGTCATTTCATCAAGGATGTCAAAGTTAAGTGCCCAGAGTCCCTCCTGGTGTCCCCTTATTATCCTTCCGATCCCTGGGGGGGCTGCGGTGGCATCCCGTTTCATTCCAAATACTGATAATTTATGTTTTCTGACTCTTTTTGCCTTTGCCATTCTTGCTAGAAGTTTTATTATTATTATTATATCTTTTCAAAGAACAAGCTCTTTTTATTTCATCGACTTTTTCTATTTTTCTGGTTTCAAGCTAATTGAATTTTGCTATTATTTCCTTCCTTCTCTCTTTGAGTTTATTTTGATCCCCTCTTTCTTAGTTCTTGAGTGGGGAACTTAGGTTATTGACCGGGGAATTTTCCTCTTTTCTAACTGAAGCACGTAGTGCCATAAATATCCCTTTTTTAGCTGTTTCCCACAAATTTTGATGTGTTAAACTTTCATTTTAATTCATTTCCATGTATTGTTTTCATTTCCCTTGAAACTTTCTCTGTGACTCATGGGTTATTTAGAAGTGTTGTTTCATTTTCAAATGTTTCATGATTTTCCTATTGTATTCTATGATTGATTTCTCCTTTGGTTCCATTTTGCTGAAAGAACACACCGCAATATTTCAATGCTCTCACGTTTGTTGACATTTGTTTTTCAGTTCAGGATTTGGTCTGTTTTGTACATATTCCATGGGCATTTCCAAAGAATGTGTACTCTGCTGTTGGGTGAAGTATTTTGCAGATGTCAACGAGGTGCTGCTGGTTGACGATATTTTTGAGCCTTGTATGTCTTTTCTGACCGTCTAGTTTTTCAATCCGTTGGAGACAAAGGGGTGCTGAAGGCGCCGGGAGTATGTGTGGATCTGCCTTGCTCCCCTCAGTCCTCCCGGTCTTGGCGCCACACACTGCTGCTTGGTGCTCACGCAGGACTGCCTCGTGGCGGGGGTCCCTCGGCCCTGACGCCACGGCCCTCCCTGTCTTGGCAGTCTCCTCTGCGCCGAAGCCGTCTCTACCTGGTATTATTACAGCCGCTCTTGCTTTCTTTTTGTTTAACTTATTAGTTTGAAATACGTTCAAACTTCCAGGACAGTCGTGAAAATAATACCAACCCCAGGCAGATACCCAGATTCACCAGTCTTAACATTTCGCCACGTCTTCCTTGTCATCCTGTTTTTCAGGCCATTTTCTGAGCACACATCCTGCTCCCTGAGCGCTTGCTACTGCCGAGAGCAGGAGCCTCTCAGGTGACTGCTGCCGTGCAGCTGCTCGGCTCCTTTTGTAATGCCCATCTCCCTGTCCATGTCCTCTTTGGGCTCATCTATTGTTCTCCTGATTTCCTTATGTTCTCTGTTTAGGTTTTTCTTTAGCTCTTTGAGCATGTTTAGGACCATTTTTTTTTAAGTTATTGTCTGGAATGCCCCAAGTCTGGGCCTCCTCACTGATGGTTTCTGATGCTTTAATTTTCTCCTTTGCTTGGGTCATCGCTTCCTGTTTCTCTGTATGTTTTGTGGCCTTTGGTTGAAACCTGGGCATTTTGATATTTTCCTGTGTTATCACTGGAATTTAGACTTTGAGACATCTGTTCCTTAAGCTTGTATGCAGCTAGTGTAATGATGGAGCTTTCTCTGAAGGCCAGAAGCTAATAAAAATAAAAAATAAAGCGGGGGGGGGGGGCAGGAAATAAAGAAATCTTTTAAATAAATAAAAAAATAAAGGGAAAAATAAAAAGAACCCCTTCCCCAGGCCTTGCAGACTGCCCTCCTTCAGGGCTTCTCCATGCAGTGAGCTGAGGGAAGCGCTCCAGGCCAGAGCTGGGGCCTCCCTGGTCCTCCCTGCACGTGCTTCTTGCCTCGGGCATGTGTGTGTGGCCATCAGAATTCCCCCATTTACACAGGCACAAATGCCCCCCCTTAGGAACCGGCTTCCTCAGTCCCGGGCACTGCTCTGCCCGTCCCACAGCCAGCATCCCCTGCCCTGGGCAGCGCGACTGGACTTTTTCAGCAGTCATTTTAGGTGTCAATATATTTACATAACCTATTGCAGTCTACTGGTGTCAGTATTTTACCTGTTCAAGTCAAGCACGGAAGCCGCCAGAAGCCGTACCTCCCTTTACATCCTTCTTTAATTGGTGGAGGAGGGGGGCGGGCGCTAGATTTTCTTTTTATTATTTATTTATTTACTTTTATCCATTTTACCCCCCCCCCATTTTTACTGTTTCTGTGTCCATTCGCTGGGCAAGTCTCTGTGTCTGTTTCCTGCCCTCTCTTCTCATCCTTCTCCTCCTGTCTTCACCGGGATTTGATCCTGGGAACCTCCGATGTGGGAAAGAGGCGTTCTGCCACCTGTGCCGCCTTAGTTCCTGGTTTTTCAGCGTGTCTCATCTTTGCTCTCCCTTGTCATCACCTTTGCTGCGTGGCTTGGCAGGGTCTGGCATGCCCATGCATGGGGCCTGGTGGTCCGTGCACCTTCTGTATTTTTCTTTATTTTTTACCGGGAGGTCCCAGGGATTGAACCCAGGTCCCTCCATATGGGAGACGGACACCCAACCATTTGAGCCACCTCCGCCCCCCATCCCATCACATCCCTTCACCTTCTCCCATTTCTCGTGTAATTGCCTTAAAGACTTGCTCTGCGTATGCTGGCAACCACAGCAGACAGTGTTACAGCAGCTGCTGAAACTGCCAAACGTGACTGCGTCCCACACCTTCACCACATCCTCTGTTTTTATTTCCTTCCTGATGTTCCAAGCTGCCTCCTGTTTTTCATCACCTTTCTGTTTAGAGAACTTCCTTTAGTCATTCTTTTAGAACAAGTGTGCTGGCAACAAATTTTCTTAGTTTTCCTTTGTCTGAGTCTCCCTGGGTATCTCCTTCATTCCTAAAGGCTGTTTTTGTTACACATGGAATTCCGGGTTGATAGTTCCTTTCAGCACTTGAAGACAGTAGTGCTACTTCCTGGCACCCGTGGATTCTGATGAGAAATCCGCTGCTGTTCAAACTGTCCTTTCCCTTATAGGAAGCTGTTGTTTCTCTCTCCTGGTTTTCAAGATCTTTTTCTTTCTCTCTAGCTTGCAGACATCTGTTATGTGTCTTGGCAAGGATTTCTTTGGTTTATCATGTTTGGGGTCACTTAGCTTCTTGGATCTGTAGGTTTATGTCTTTTGCCAAATCTGGTAAAATTTCAGTCATTTTTCTTGAAATCCTTTTCCAGTACGGCCCTTTCTCCTCTCATTTCAGGGCTCAGCTGTCACGAATGTCAGCTCCCTTGCTGCAGCCCCATAGGCCGCAGGCTCTGTTCATTTTCTTTCTATTTTCTCTCTGTTATTCAAGTTGGGCAGTTTCTATTAGTCTAACCTTCTAGCGCTTTGTCTCCTCCATTCTGCTGTCTGGCTCACACGCTGTTTTTTGTTTGTTTGCTTGTTTTTGTTTTTTAGTTTGTTTGTTTTTAGGAGGTACCAGGAACTGAATCTGAGACCTCCCATGTGGGAAGCAGGCGCTCAACTGCTTGAGCCACATCCGCTCACCACACTGAGTTTTTTATTTTAGTTATTGTGTCTTTCAGTTCTAACATTGCCATTTAGTTTCTCTCTGCATCTTCACCGAAACTTTCTCTTTTTTCATTTGTCCATAACTGCTCGTGGAAGCATTTGTAGGAAGGACTTAAGATGTTTGCCAATTAATTCTTTTTTTTTTTTTTTTTTTTTACCGGGAGGTACCGGGGATTGAACCCCAGTCTCTCCATATGGTAGACGGATGCCGAACCTCTTGAGCCACATCCGTTTCCCCAATTAATTCTTATATCTCTGTCATCTTGGGTTTGGAATCTATTTATTGTCTTTTCTCATTCAAGTTGAGATTTTCCTGATTCTCCGAATGAGGAGGGATTTCCATTGAAACCTGGACATTTTGAGTATTGTGTTGTGAGACTCTGGATCTACCGAACTCTTTCCAGAAGCCCTCCCCTTAGAGAGCTTCCACAGGGCAAGGGTGAGCCGCCTCGTTCCTGCCAGGTGGGAGTGGAAGTGTCTCTACTGCCACTGCCGGGGAGGGTGCGTGCTCCAGCTCCCCACTCGCCCTCCACTGCACCACGCTGGCTGGGAAGGTCAACATGCTTCTCACTGCTGCTCTCCGCATGGCCTGGCGTAGGGGGTGGCCCCGCTACCACAGCCCAGGCTTCCCACTTGCCCTGGACTCACCGCACTCGCCCCTCGGCCAGGGGAGGGACAGTTGGAGTGCCTCCTGAGAGCCTGGTGAGGATGAAAACCCAGTGTCCCCACTCAGCCCTTGCTGGTGGGCATGGGCCACAGTGCCTTCTGTGTGGCCTGGCTAGACGCAGGGGTGATCGTCTCGATTTTCTTGCTAGGCTGCCCCTTTCCTGGCCCGTTGGCTAAAGAGAGCAGGCTTTCCTCGGCTTTCCTCGGCACCTTATTGTATCTGCACTGTTGGCCTTTCCAGGGCCCCAGCTTCTCCAGCACCAAGTCTGGGATAATATGAGGGAAACGGAAAAACTAAGGAACTCACTGCTGTGTCATCCGGTAGCTGGTCTGAACTTCTCCACCTTCCACAGTCTTACGTTCATGTTTTTATTTAATGTCCAGGATTTTTAGTCGTACTTAATGTAATGAATACAGACTACTTCTAGTCCATTCTTCTGGCAGCTTTAAAATCTTTCTATCACTGGTTTTGATCAATTTGATTATGGTATGACATGGTGTAATTTTCTTCCTGTAACTTGTGCTTGCGGTTTGTTGGGATTCTTGAATATGTAGCTATCATTTTCATTGGGTTTAGAAAATTTGGGAACCATTATTTCTTAAAATTTTTTTGTTTTTGTTTTGTTTTGTTTTTTGGTTTCCCCCTCTCTCTCAAATGCAGGGACTCCAGTTACACATATATTAAGCTGACTGAAGCTGTCTCATAGCTCACTGATCATCTTTTCATGCTTTTAAATTCTTTTTTTCTCTGTGAGCTTCATTTTGGGTAGTTCCCATTGCTACGTATTCAAGCTCCATGATCTTTTCTTCTGCAATGCTGAATCTGCTGCTAATTCCATACAGTGTAATTTTCATCTCAGACATTGTAGCTTACATCTCTAGAGTTTGATTTCGGTCTTCTTTTTTTCCCCCGTCTTTACCTTTTTTTGTTGTTTCCAAGTTTTAAAAATAATTCTTTTCTTTTTTTATTAGAGAAGTTGTGAGCTAACAAAACAATCCTGCATAATGTGCAGAATCCCTGTACATCATACCCCTCCACCAAAACCTTACATCGTTGTGGAACATTTGTTACAGATTATGAAAGAACATGATCAGACTATTACCACCACCTATGGTCCATAGCATATACTTGGTATATTTTTTCCATACACCCTCTGTTTTAACACGAATTCATTTATTTTTAATTGTGGTAAAATATACGTGAGAATCATTTTAAAGGAACAATTCTTTGACATTAAGTACATTACCGATACTGTTTTACTTTCACCACTATCTACTGCCAGACTATTTTCATCATCCCAAACCAAAGCTCCTATTTATTCAGCAATAACTCTCCATCCCCCTCCCCCACCCCTGCTAACCACTATTCTTTCTGTCTCTAGAATTTGCTTACTCTAAGAATTTCATATAAAAGAAGTAATATAACATTTGTCCTTTTGATTATGACATTTCACTCAACATGATGTCTTCAAGGTTCATCCATGCTGTAGCTTGAACCAGCACTTCATTTGGTTTTATGGCTGAATAACATTCCATCGTATGGATATACCACATTGTGTCTATCAACTCATCTGTTGATGGCCACTTGGGTTGCTTCTGTCTTTTAGCTTTTGTGAATAATGCTGCAATGTACAAATATATGCCTGAGTCCCTGCTCTCAATTCTTTTGGGTATTGTGATGGTTAGGCTAATGTGTCAACTCGGCCAGGTAGTCGTGCCCAGTTGTTTGGTCAGGCAAGCACTGGGCTAAATGTAATACAAGGACATTTATGAGCTTTAGTCATCAGTGAGTTTGCTGCATAGATGACTGATTACATCTACATAAACCAGGGATTTTGCCATCAGCAATGAGTGATGTTTTATCCGATCAATTGACTGCCTTAAAAGGGGAAGTGATTTCAGCATTCAGAGAGAATTTCCCAGCTCGTCTTTGGACAGCCAACATTTCCCAGAAACTCATCAAGAACCTTCATTGGACTTTCATCGGAGACCCTGGTTTGTAGCCTGCTTGTGGAACCTGGACTTGTGCATCCCCAGGGTCACGTGAGAGACTCTTATAAAATCTCATACTATTTACAGATATCTTCTATTGATTCTGCTTCCCTAAAGAACCCTGACAGATACAGGTATGTACCTAGGAGTGGGGTTGCCAGGTCACATGGTAATTCGATGTTTAACTTTCTGTGAAACAGCCAAGCTGTTTTCCATGGTGGCAGCACAATTTTACCTTCCTACCAACAATGTATGAGGGTTCCTATTTCTCCCTCATTCTTGCCAACACTTGTTATTTTCAGTTTTTTTTTGTTTTTTTTTTTAATAATAGCCATCCAAGTATGTGTGAGATGATATCTCACTGTAGTTTTTTTTTTTTTTTTAAAGATTTTTATTTATTTATTCATTTATCCCCCCCCCTTGCTGCTTGTGCTCGCTGGGTCAGCTAACCACGCCATGCGGGCGGGCCTGCCTTCACCAGGAGGCCCCGGGAACCGAACCCGGGGCCTCCCATATGGTAAACGGGAGCCCTACTGATTGAGCCACAGCCGCTTCCCATCACTGTAGTTTTAATTTGCATTACTTTAATGACAACTGATGTTGAGTATCTTTTCATATACTTATTTGGCCATTTGAATATCTTTTTTGGAGAAATGTCTATTCAGTTTTTAGCCCATTTTTAAATTGGGTTGTCTGTGATATTTGTTGTTGAGTTGTAGGAGTTCTTTATATATTTATCAGCTATATGCCTTCCAAATATTTTCTCCCATTCTGTAAGTTTTCTTCTCACTCTTTTGGTATTCTTTGATGCATAGTTTTTAATATTGATGAAGTACCATTTTATCTATCTTTTCTTTTGTTTACGATTTTGGTGTAAAACCTAAAAATCCATTGCAATTACTCCATTTTTTACTTTTTCTGTATTTCATTGTGTGTGTGTGTGTGTGTGTGTGTGTGGTGTACCATTTTGATTCCCTTCTTTCCTTTTCTTTATATTTTTAAAGTTACTTTTTTAGTGGTTATCTTTGTAATTACAATTAAGATCTTAAACTAATAACAGCCTAGTTTGACTAGTTTCAATCTAGTTTCAGTAGTACACAAACTCTCTACTCGTCTCCTTCCCTCCTCCTTTATATTGGTATTGTCTCAGATTACATCTTTATACATTGTATGCTCATTAACATAGATTTTATTTATTTTTAAAGATTTATTTTATTCATCCCCCAGCCCCATTGTTTGAGCTCGCTGTCTGCTCTCTGTGTCCATTTGCTGTGTGTTCTCTGTATCTGCTCATCTTGTCTTAGGAGGCACCAAGAACTGAACCTGGGACCTCCCAAGTGGGAGAGAGGCCCTCAATCGCTTGAGCCACCTCAGCTCCCTGCTTTGTCTCTCATTGTCTTTCCTCTGTGTCTCCTTGTTGCATCAGCTCGCCATGCTTGCCCGTTGCGCCAGCTCGCTGTCTTGCTCGTCTTCTCTAGGAGGCACCAGGAACCAAACATGGGACCTCCCATGTGGTAGGCAGGAGCTCAATCGCTTGAGCTACATCTGCTTCCCGACATAGATTTTAATTACTGCTTTACACATTTGCCTTTTAAGTCATATGGGGGGAAAAGCAGTTGTGAACCAAAAGTACAATAATACAGGATTTTACATTTACCCACAGTTACCAAAGTTCTTATTTCTTCTTTGAGTTTCTGTCTAGCGTCCTTTTATTTCAGCCTGAAGGACTCCCTTTAGCACTTCTTGTGTGGCAGGTCTTCTAGTACCGAACCTATTTCAACTGCTGTATTTTGCAGCTCCAAAATTTTTTGGTTCTTTTTATAATTTTCATCTTTTCGTTTTGTTCAGATGACATTTTCCTAATTTCCTTCAGTTCTTTGTATATGGCTTCTTTTAGCTCATTTAACATATCTAAGATGATTGATTTAAAGTCTTTAATATTTCAATGTATGAGCCTCCTCAGGGGTGGTTCCTGGCAAATTTCTTTTTTCCTGTAAATGGGCCACACTCTCCTGTTTCTTTGTGTGTTTCGTAATTTTTTGTTGAGAACTGGACATTCTGAGTATTGTTGTTATAACCCTGGAAATCGCGTTTTCCTCCCCCCTCTGGATTTGCTCGGTTGCTTTTGTTATTGACGGCTGATGGAGTCATCAATTTGTGACTTTTCTAAACTATTTTTGCTCCCAATCAGGGGATGGAAAGAGAAAGGAAGAAAAAAAATGTCCTGCCTCTTTAAGACTCCTCTGCCTCTTCTGCTGAGGGGGGTTGGAAGAGTGGCCCCCTCAGAGCCGGCCCCCTGCCATTCTGGAGTCCACCCATACCCGGGTTTTGGAGAACTAGGTCCAAATGGCCCACCCTGGAGTCCCACGGGATGGGGGATGGTGGCCCCGTCAGGGAGGGTGAAATTCACTGATATTTATCGCAGTTTACCAACCTCTTCCTCCAGCTCTTCCCTGGTCGCTGCACTGTGTTCCAGTAGACTCCAAAATTCCAAAATAGTCGATTCAGACTGTTCCTGCCCATTCAGTAGTTGTTTTGGTGGGGGGAGGGGATGATTCTTGGAGCTTCCTGGGTAGGTAGAGCAAACAGGGGCTTTTTTTTTTTTTTTTTTTTTGAGCTATGGGGCTGGGGATTGAACCCGGGACCTCGTATGCTCGTATGTGGGAAGCCGGTGCTCAACCACAGAGCCACATCGGCTTCCCTGAGTTTGTTTTCTTGTGTTTTGCTTGTTGTTGTTTTTGTTCTTTCAGGAGGTGCCAGGAACCAAACCCAGGCCCTCCCATGTGGGAGGCAGGTGTGCAACTGCTTCAGCCACATCTGCTCCCGTGTTTTTATTTCTTCATGGCTCCAAGCCCCCAGGACACAGGCTCCCCCCACACCCACAATCTTGCCCTCGGGTCTTCTGCGGAAGAGTTTGGCTTCAGGATGACAGGCTGCTTTGGGGGCTTTCCCTTTCCCAGAACTCTGCAATAGCTCGATGGCACCACATCAGTGCTGGGAGCAGCTCCAGTCTTGTTTCTGGCAGTGTTTACCCAGGTCGCTCGCTGACCGAGGTCCACAGTTCATTGACGTTTTCAGCTGAGCTCTGGTTCCTCTTCAAGGGATAGTGTCTCAACCAACCTTCCCCAAGTCACCTGGGTGGTATTTGTGGAAGTCGATCCTGCACTGATGCACGCCACCAGCATTACCCTGGCCTCCTGGATGCTTCTGGTGCTTGCCGATAGGACCGTGGCCGTGGCTCACGTGGCCCCAGAGTTTCTGGATCTTTCTCAATCTAGATGGCATGTTGGCAGCCAAGACGAAAAGGCCCAATTGTTTTTAATTTTCAGTTGCATGGAGCGGTGTTTGGTAACTATAAATAAGAAGAAATATAAGTAAAAAATACACGGAGGGGTCTTACATTTTATAATGTCTATTATTTTCTCTTTAATGTTCAGTCATTAGGCAGTAAAAAGCACCTTCCTTTAAGAATATGGTCTTAACTTTTCTTTCATGATTAGCAACGAGAGACATTTAAATTCCAACCTCTAAGTAAACAGTTGTGACTTTCATAAACTGAAAGCTAACTCTAGTTAACTCTGCTTTGTGACCTGTAAAACCCTTACTTTACCCAAAGCCCAAAATGTTCTTCGGCATTTGTTCCATGCATAGTCATCCCTCGGAAGACTCGGTTATGGCATCAGGTGGTGTTCTAGTTTTATACCACCATATACTAGTTTGTGCAATCCAAGGCTGCTGTGGAGAGCAGTGCAGGGGAGCAGGGAGAATGGGGCTGAATCCCGTAAGAATTAGTCTCCAAACCATTTGCTGTGGTGGTTTCAGTTCACTCTGAGTGTGTGTGCATGTGTGTGTGTGTGCAGGGTGTGCCATTTACTAACTTGCAGGATGGCACCATTGGCAGAGGGCGGAAGGGAGAAGATTAGGATGGGAGACTCCTTCAGCAACTCAGTTTCTCTGCACCTCAGTCTCCTTATTTGTAAAACTAAGTTACTCATGCTTATCCAGTCTGACTCAGGAGGCAGCCGGGAGGGTCAAATTAGATTATATATACAAAGGTGCTTTGTGAACAATGTAATATCCACACTTAATAAACAATTACTACTTAAAAAAAACTGTTTTAATATCCTTGTCTGCCAATTCTAATACCTAACATTTCTGAGTTGAATTAAATTACTATTATTCTCCTTATGCACCTTTTCTTACTTCTTTGCATGTTTGGTTCTCTTTGCCTGGAGACCAGCTGTGAATCTTCCCTTGTTGGGTGCTGGACTTTCTTTCTATAAATATTCTTGAGCTTGTACTGTGAGGCAGCTATGTTCCTTGGAGAGTGTTTGATCCTTTTGGGACTTGCTTTTATCGTTTATGGCAGGACTGGATCAGGGCTCATTCTAGGACCAACTATTCCCTCAGGAGACAAGGCCCTCACAAGCACCCTGCTCAACACCCAGCCTTCCTCTGATTTTTCTGGCGGTTGTCTCCTGGCCTAGGTAGTGGCCACGTGGGCGTACATTGCCCAGCACTGTGCTGAATCCTCCAGGAGCCTCTGTAGATCTCGGAATTCTCTCTGCCCAGCTCTCTTCTCCTCAGTACTGTGTCCCATAAACTCTCTGAGCATGAAGTATGTTTCCTGCCTCTCTGGCATCGCTGTTCCTCATTGCCTGACGTCAAATACCTTTGACGTCAAGACCATTGTCTTGCATGTCTTGTGTGAGTTTGCTTCTTTCTCGCGGGGGTTAAATCTGGTCCCTATGACTGCATCTTGCCCAGAAGCAAAAGGCCTCCCCTCTTGGCACGGGCAGACAGGGCCCTGACCTCTGCCTGACCTGTGCGCTCCGTCTCCCTACTTCCCTTTGGCCTCTCTGGCCTCTTCCGTGCTGCCTGCCCTTACTTGGTGGGCCTCCTGGCTCTCTTCAAGGCTGTCCCCTCCATGATAACACCCAGCTCCACAGGCTCCATTTCCAGAACCCAGGTTTCCAACTGCCCAGCCTGCAGCACCCTCTGTATGTCCCACAGGTGGATCACCATCCTCCCCACACCTGCTCCTCTCTGCCCCTGGGGTGTCCACAAATGGCACTGACATCTACGGCCACAGACCTGGGGGTCAGGCGCACACCTTCCCCCTCGCCCCCACAGTCATCCCTGAACAGCTCCGGATTCTGACCACCTTCCACCATCTCCACCCCAGGCCAAGCTGCTCTCACCCCCATACACCCGTCCTTGGAGTGGCCAGAGTAAAACGCCTCCAAGGCAAGCCTGACCACGGCACACAGCCCCAGGACTTTCCAGTGACCGGATAAGGTTCAAGCTCCTTCCTGGGGCAGGTGAAGCCCTTGGTGATCTGGTTCTTGCTGAGTTCTGGGGCCTCTCGCCCGAGGGAACCCCTGGCGTTCAGGGGCCTGGCGAGCTGGACTGAGGCTGCCCGTTTCCTTAAACACCTCTCCCTTGGAACCCTGCTCTCTGCAGTGCACGTTACGCCTCGCTTCTCTCCACCTACTCGGCCCTGCGGTCAGTGTTTTGACTCGGATGAGTGTGGCCGCCAGTCCCGGCCCTGCGCTAACACTCAAGCCTCGAGTCCGCCATGTGTCCTCCACGCCACGTCTGTGCCGCCCACGCAACATAGCCCGGTCTCCTCCCGCGCCGCACGCGCGGCCCTCGGGACGGTGCAGGGCTGCGGCCCTACGGCCCGGAAGCGCAGAACGTCTGCAGGCGGCCCCGGGTCGCGCAGGCGCAGTGGCGACCCCGAGCGGGCGCCTCGCAGGCCGCAGCCCGGCCGTGGCCCGCGCAGACACCCAGGGCTGGGCACCGCCCCCGGCGCCGCGCCGCCCCTCCGCAGCAGGGCGCCCTGCTATTGGCCGGCGTTGGGTGACGCCAGCAGGGCGCGCCCGCCGTCCAGGACGCCTCGGGGTTCTGCAGCCGCGCGCGGGAGCAGCGGGGCGGGCGGCCGCGGCAGGTAGGCCGGGCCAGGCCGGGAGGCCGACAGCAGGGCCGGGCCGAGGTTCCCGGCCGCTTCGGACGGAGCGAGGGGTCCTGCGCGCCCACTGAGTGCGCGGGACTGGCGCGTGGAGACCCCATTCCCTCAGGCCGCGACGCTTGCGCTGTGTCCGCCCAGGTCGCCGCCTCTTGGCCTAAGGGCGCTTTGGCAGAGTCGGGTTGTGCGTGGTTGCGGGCAGTGGCGCTCACTGCAGTGCCAACGGGGCCATGCTCCGACTGCCTCCCGGCAAGCGATTTCACCCCTTCTAGGTCTCAGGGACCCCTTTGTGAAATGGTGAGGGTGGCAAGTGCCTCCCTTGCCTGGACCGTGGAAAGGGCTTATCTAGATCCTGGGACCAGAGGCCAGAGAGCAAGCGCAGCTTCCCGGGCAAGCTGACCTCTGGGGAGCCCCACTTCTCACCATGACCTTCTGAGCTGAAGGGCCTTAGGGTCCTGGGGTTGGGAGTGGGCTGCGGCTGGATTGTTTTGTTTGCACAACACCTGGTTTCTGAACCAGGGACTTTAATGTCACTTGGATTCAAATCCCAGCTCTTTCCTTCCCCAGCTCATGACTTGGGACTTTGAGCAAATCTCTTAAGCTTTCTAGGCTAACAGCACCTAACAGTACCTGCTTTCCACAGTTGTCAATATAATGAAAGCAGACATTGTAGGGAAAGCACTTAACATAATACCTGCTGTTCAGTGTTATCTTGGCACATGCACTTTGGCCCACACAGCCTACTGGGCCTTGTAAAAGACAACAGGGTGGAGGCAGAGCCCGGCTTCCTGGTCAACCTCACCAGCCAGCACAGTGGTCTAATGAGTCATTTATTTTGTTTTTTATTGTGGGTAAAAATCAAATTTTTCACATACAAACCAATATTTGTAAAATGATATATAAATGTATATGCATATATGTGCATTTGCTTACATAAATGTTATTTTTATATATTTTAATGAGTCTTTCTAACAGAACAAGGCAGTGAAGTGGGGATGGCAGAGCCTACTTCAGTGGCTTGAGCATAAAGTGCTATTTTTTCTTTTTTAATGCTTTGGTTTTTCTTTTCCATTTCCTTATTAGTATTTGGGGACTTAGCCAACCGAATTTTAAATAACTCAGGAAGCTGGATTCTACCTGTCCAGTCTCAATTAGATCTTTTTTTTTTTTTAAACTTTATTTTATACATTTAATAATTGAAAATATAAACAATTAACTAAAAAGTAAACATAGATGAATAAATATATACATTTCTCAATTAAATGTAATGGATACATATAATTTTTTTTTTTTAATCAAACAATATATTATACAATATATTTGGTTCACAGTAACGCATTCATACAGTATTTGTCCTTTTGTGTCTGGCTTGCTTCAC
This sequence comes from Tolypeutes matacus, assembly GCA_026826555.1. Lineage (NCBI taxonomy): Eukaryota > Metazoa > Chordata > Mammalia > Cingulata > Chlamyphoridae > Tolypeutes > Tolypeutes matacus. The sequence continues at coordinate 817,483 of JAKSZT010032066.1, read as the reverse complement.
TCAACATAATGTCCTCCAGGTTCATCCATGTTGCCATATGCTTTATGACTTCATTTCTTCTTACAGCTGCATAATATTCCATCGTGTGAATAGACCACAGTCTGTTTATCCATTCGTCTGTTGATGGACACCTGGGTTGTTTCCAGCTTTTGGCAATGGTGAATAATGTGGCTGTGAACATCGGTGTGCAGATGTCTGTTCGTGTCACTGCTCTCAGTTCTTCTGGGTATATACCCAGTAGTGGTATTGCAGGGTCACATGGCAAGTCTATATTCAACTTCTTTAGGAACAGCCAAACAGTCCTCCATAGTGGTTGTACCATCCTGCATTCCCACCAACAGTGAAGAAGTGTTCCTACTCTCCACATCCTCTCCAACACTTGTAGTTCTCTGTCTTTTTAATAGTGGCCATTCTGTTAGGTGTGAAATGATATCTCATTGTAGTTTTGAATTGCATTTCCCTAATCATGAGTGATGTTGAGCATTTCTTCATGTGTTTTTTTGCCATTTGTATTTCTTCTTCAGAGAAATGTCTATTCAAGTCTTTGGCCCATTTTTTAATTGGGTCGTTTGCCTTTTTATTGTTGAATTGTAACATCTCTTTATATATCCTGGATATTAAACCCTTATCAGACATGTGATTTCCAAAAATTTTTTCCCATCGAGTTGGCTGCCTTTTCACCCTTCTGACAAAGTCCTGTGAGGTGCAAAAGTGTTTAATTTTGAGGAGGTCCCATTTATCTACTTTTTCTTTTGTTGACCTTACATGCTTTGGGTGTAAGGTCCAAGAAACCACCACCTACTACAAGGTCTTGAAGATGTTTCCCTACATTTTCTTCTAGTAGTTTTATGGTCCTGGCTTTTATATTTAGATCTCTGATCCATTTTGAGTTGATTCTTGTATAGGGGGTGAGATAGGGGTCCTCTTTCATTCTTTTGGTTATAGATATCCAGTTCTCCCAACACCATTTGTTGAAGAGACTGTTTTTCCCATTAGCGTGGGCTTGGTAGGTTTGTCAAAAACCACTTGACTGTACAGTTGAGGGTATATTTCTGGGTTCTCAATTCCATTCCACTGATCAATGTGTCTATCTTTATGCCAGTACCATGCTGTTTTGACCACTGTAGCTTTGTAGTATGTTTCAAGGTCAGGCAGTGAAATTCCTCCCACATTGCTCTTCTTTTTTAGAATACTTTTGGCTATTCGGGTGCACTTACCCTTCCAGATGAATTTGGTAATTGCCTTCTCTAATTCTGTAAAGTAAGCTGTTGGGATTTTGATTGGTATTGCATTGAATCTATAAATCAGTTTGGGCAAGATTGACATCTTCACGATATTTATTCTTCCAATCCATGAACACGGAATGTCTTTCCATTTGTTTAGGTCTTTTTAAATTTCTTTTAGCATTGTTTTGTAGTTTTCTGCATATAGGTCCTATACTTTGGTTAAATTAACTCCTAGGTATTTGAGTCTTTTTGTTGCTATTGAAAATGGAATTTTTCTCCTGATTTCCTCCTCAGATTGTTCAGTACTAGTGTACAAAAACATTACTGATTTTTGCATGTTGATCTTGTATCCTGCCACTTTGCTGAACTCATTTATTAGTTCAAATAGTTTTGTTGTGGATACTTCAGGATTTTCTAAATACAGGATCATGTCATCCACAAACAGTGAGAGTTTTATTTCCTCTTTTCCTATTTGGATGCCTTTAATTTTTTTGTCTTGTCTAATTGCCCTAGCTAGAACTTCTAGTACAATGTTTTATTTTGTTTTTGTTTTTTTTTACCGGGAGGTCCCGGGGATCGAACCCGGGTCCCTCCATATGGGAGACGGACGCCCAACCAGTTGAGCCACATCCGACCCCCTAGTACAATGTTGAATAACAATGGTGACAGTGGGCATCCTTGTCTTGTTCTTGATCTTAGGGGGAAAGCTTTCAACCTTTCCCCATTCAGTATGATGTTGGCTGTGGGTTTTTCATATATGCCTTTTATCATATTGAGGAATTTGCCTTTTCTGCATCTATTGAGATGATCATGTGGTTTTTTTCCTTCAATTTGTTAATGTGGTGTATTACATTGATTGATTTTCTTATGTTGAACCAGCCTTGCATACCAGGAATAAATCCCACTTGGTCGTGATGTATAAGTCTTTTGATATGCTGTTGGATTCGATTTGCAAGTATTTTGTTGAGAATTTTTGCATTTATGTTCATGAGAGAGATTGATCTGTAATTTTCTTTTCTTGTGGAATCTTTATCTGGCTTTGGTATTAGGGTGATGTTGGCTTCATAAAATGTGTTGGGTAATTTTCCCTCCTCTTCAATTTCTTGGAAGAGTTTAAACAGGATTGGTGTTAATTCTTTTAGAAATGCTTGGTAGAACTCACCTGTGAAGCCATCTGGTCCTGGACTTTTCTTTGCTGGGAGATTTTTGATGATGGATTCAATCTCCTTAATTGTGATTGGTTTTTTAAGTTCTTGTATTTCTTGTTGTGTCAGTGTAGGTTGGTTATGAGTTTCTAGAAATTTGTCCATTTCATCCAGGTTGTCTAGTTTGTTGGCATATAGTTTCTCATACTATCCTCTTATGATTCTTTTTATTTCTGTGAGGTCATTTGTAATTTTCCCCCTTTCATTTCTGATTGTATTTATTTGCATCTTCTCTCTTTTTTTCTTTGTTAGTCTAGCGAGGGGTTTGTCAATTCTATTGATCTTCTCAAAGAACCAGCTTTTGGTTTTGTTGATTTTCTCTATTGTTTTTCTGTTCTCGTTTTCATTTATTTCTGCTCTAATCTTTATTATTTCTTTCCTTCTTTTTGCTTTGGGATTGGTTTGCTGTTCTTTTTCTAGTTTCTAAAATTGTTCAGTTAAATCTTTGAGTTTAGCTCTTTGTTGATTTTTAATATAGGCATTTAGGGCTATAAATTTCCCTCTCAAGACTGCCTTTGCTGTATCCCATAAGTTTTGATACATTGTGTTCTCATTTTCATTTGTCTCAATATATTTACTGATTTCACTTGCAATTTCTTCTTTGACCCACTGAATATTTAGGAGTGTGTTGTTCAGTCTCCACACATTTGCAAATTTCTTTTTTTCCCGTCTGTTATTGTTTTCTAGTTTCATTCCATTATGATCTGAGAAGGTGCTTTGTATAATTTCAATCTTTTCATATTTATTGAGAGCTGTATTGTGACCTAACATGTGGTCTATCCTGGAGAGAGATCCATGGGCACTTGAGAAGAATGTATAACCCGCTGAGTTTGGATGCAGTGTTCTGTATATGTCTGTTAGGTCTAACTTGTTTATCATATTGTTCAAGTTCTCTGTTTCCTTGTTGATCTTCTGTCTAGTTGTTCTATCTAATGATGTGAGAGGGGTGTTGAAGTCTCCAACGATTATTGTAGAAATGTCTATTTCTCCCTTCAGTTTTGCCAGAGTTTGTCTCATACATTTTGGGGCACCCTGGTTAGGTGCGTAGATATTTATGACTGTTATATCTTCCTGGAGGATCATCCCTTTTATTAATATATAATGGCCTTCTGCATCTCTTATCACTTTTTTGCATTTGAAGTCTGTTTTGTCTGATATTAGTATAGCTACCCCTGCTCTTTTCTGTTTACTATTCACATGGAGTATCTTTTTCCAACCTTTTACTTTCAGCCGGTTTGTATCCTTGGGTCTGAGGTGAGTTTCTTGTAAGCAGCATATGGATGGCTTATGGTTTTTTATCCTTTCTGTCAGCCTGTATCTTTTGATTGGGGAATTTAATCCATTCACATTCAATGGTATTACTGAAAATGCACTATTTATTTCCTCCATTTTATTCTTTGGTTTTCATATGTCATCTTGTTTTTGTCTCTCTTTTTACTCTTTTGGTTATCCTTTCTGCTTTTCTTTCTTCTATACTCTCCTCCAAGCCTCTCTCTCCTGTCTTTTTCTTTCAGGTTCTAAGGTTTCCTTTAATATTTCCTGCAAAGGTGGATTCTTTTTTGCAAACTCTCTTAGTTTCTGTTTGTTTGTGAATACTTTATATTCACCTTCTTATTTGAAGGACAGTTTTGCTGGATAAAGAATTCTCGGCTGGCAGTTTTTCTCTTTCAATTTCCTAATTGTATCATACCACTGTCTTCTCACCTCCATGGTTTCTGAAGAGAAATCTGCCTAAGTCTTACTGGACATCCTTTATACGTGATTGTTTGCTTCTCTCTTGCTGCTCTGAGAATTTTCTCTTTATCTTTGACATTTGACATTCTGAATAATATGTGTCTTGGCGTAGGTCTATTTGGATTTATTCTCATTGGGGTACTGTGTGGTTCTTGGACATGTAGGTTCATTTCTTTCATGAGAGTTGGGAAATTTTCAGCTATTATTTCCTCAAATACTCTTTCTGCCCCTTTTCCCTTCTCTTCCCCTTCTGGAACTCCCATGACATGTATGTTGTTGCGTTTAGTGTTGTCATTCAACTCTCAATTTTTTCCATTCTTTTCTCTCTTCAATTTTAGCTGCTCTGTGTTCGGTATCACTTATTCTTTCTTCTATCATTTCGAGTCTGCTGTCGTATGCTTCAAATGTATTTTTTACTTCACCTATTGTGTCTTTCATTCCCATGAACTCCGTTACTTTTCTGTTCAGGATTTCAAATTCTTCTTTGCGTTCGCTCAGTGACTTCTTGATGTCATTTATCTCTTTAACTATATTGTCTTTCATCTCATTAATTTGATTTTGAAAATTTGTGCTAACCTCACTGATTAGTTCTCTCAAATTCTGCATCTCTTCTGGGACTTTGCTGTATTCCTTTTCTTGGGCCATGTCTTTTATTTTCTTAGTATGGCTTGTAATTTTTTGTTGGTGTTTAGGCATCTGGTTAGGTTGTATTTTACTTAGATGCTCTATCTCTTTCTGTTTTATGGGGTTTTAGTGGCAGAAGGCTATGAGTTACCACCGCTCTTTGATTTTTTGGCTTGACCTGGATTGTTAGGATTGTCCTGCTGGTTGCTCAAAACTGGACACTGGACCCAGTAATTGGTTGTAGAGTCGTTTCCTAGGGCCTTGGGCAGGGAGGCTATAGAGGCCAGGAAAAGACTCTCCTACTTATTAATTTTCTTATTGCACTTCCTTGGTCTGCCAGGAGATGGCGCTTGTTGGCAGCTCTCAATTCAATGCCTGGTTGGAGGTATTTGTTGTGACACAGACCAGATCAATGTGATAGAGCTTCCTGTCTGGGGGCTAGGAGCCCTGTGATTCAAACTTTCTGAGACAGTTCTCCAGTCTTCTCTCGTAGCGCCCCCCTTTTCCCAGCTAGGAAATATTTCCACTCCCCTCTGAGTCCTCAACAATCAGTCCCTGTTAGCAGAGGAGGAGATTGGGAGGTTTGTATATCTTTAGCCCCTTGCAGGCTCCAAGGCAAACATGGCGCAGCCCCACCGGGCCTGGAAGGGGTCTCGGGACAGGGCAGACCAAACCTGGGAGTCAAAAGCAGGGTCAGCCCCAGGCTCTCTCTCCCCTCTCCTGTGGAGATCTCAACAATTAGTCCAGGATAGAAGAGAGGGAGGTGGGAGCGTCGGATTTCTCTAGTCCTTCCTAGGCTCCCAGGGCAAACCACCCTGTGGAAGGGTCCGTGGGGCTCCGCAGCCCAAATTTCAGGTCCGAACCTGAGTCAGCCTAAGGCTGTGTCCCTCTCTCTCCCTTTTTCAGGAGTGGTAGATCCCTGGAGCCCCCTTTGTCTGTGGTCGCAGGCCCAGAGGCCCGAGAATTCTGAAGAGTGTCAGGGAGGGTGCCGGCAGCAGTAGCTGCTGCTGGTTCCAACTCACGGTTCTGTTGTCTCGATTTCCCTCTTCTGTTCCTCTGTCCTCTGGGTGGTGTGCAGCCTTCACCTGCAGTCCTAAACCTAGGAGATCTTTTTTGGTGCTGTTTCAGCCTGTTCTCTAGCTATTTTTCTGGAGAAGAGATTCCCGTGTCTAACTAGTCCGCCATCCTCTCGGAAGTCTCTAGATCTTCTTTTTCTTGGATTTTTAGTTGCATTGTATTTCATCCATTTATGCCTTTTTGATAAAGATTAACTTCTGATCTTGTCTCTTTATTCTTCAGCATTTATGGGATTTTTTTTTAATAGACTTTCTCAGAGCAGTTAAGATTTACAGAAAAATTTTATGGAAGATACAGAGGGTTCTACAGGGCTTTTTTTTTTTTTTTTTTTTTTTAGATTTATTTTATTTATTTATTCCCCTCCCCCTTCGTTTTTGTGCTGTCTGCTATGTCCATTTGGTGTGTGCTCTCTGTGTCTGCTCATCTTCTCTTTAGAAGACCCTGGGAACTGAACCTTGGACCTTTCATGTAGGAGAGAGAGATGGTCAGTTGCCCGAGCCACCTCAGCTCCCTGCTTTGTCGTCTCTCTCACTGTCTTTCCTCTTTGTGTCTCCTTGTTGGCGTCATCTTGTTGTATCAGTTTACCGTGTCTCCTGTTGGGCCAGCTCTCTATCTTGCACTTCTCCAGGAGGCACCGGGAACCAAACCCTAGACCTCCCATGTGGTAGGTGGGAGCTCAAGCGCTTGAGCCACACCTGCTTCCCAGGGCTGTTTTGAAAGGCAAGGAACCATACGAGGGAGGACCTATTTGGTCAGGGATGGAGACCAGGCTTAGATTAGGAACAAAACAAAGAACGGAGTTTGGCTTTGAGTGAACCTGGAACTCAAAACGGTCTAGTCCCTGATAGGTCTAGGTGATTTGAGAGGGGCAGGCACAGCCGTGTCTACGGGGTTGACAATCACCAGCTTTCCCAAGTAGTGGAAGCCGGTCCTCTGCCCCGACATTTGTTCATTTGCTCATTCAACCAAGAGCCTCCAGAGCCTCCTGTGTGCCAGAACAGCGTGTGCTGGGCACTGTGAGATCCGCGGCAAACGAGACACGCGTGGCCCAGGAGCCCAGAGGACGCAGCCCCGCAGTGCCCAGCAGGCCAAGGCTCCAGCAGGAGGAGCCAGGCCATTCCTGCCCGGAGAGGCAGTGGGGGCTGCTCCCAGCAGGCCTGGTGAGGTTCTGCCTTTGTCTCGTGAGAGGTGGGAAGCATTTTAAGCAGGAGGGCAGCAGGATCACATTTAAAATTTTAAAATTGCTTGCGGCAGCTGTGAGGCCGGTTTCGCCAGTGGTCACTTGCTCAAGCTGGGCCCCCCCTCTTGACTTCACATTGTATTCAGTGGCCTCTTCCGGGCTTAGCTCCTTCTGAGTCCTGCTCATGTTAGCCCAGGCCAGCGTCACTTCCTCAAGGAACGACACAGAGCCAGGGACCTTCACAGCACTCGTCACCATTGCGGGGTCTTACTCGTGCCACCCGTGGTTGACATCTATCTCCCGTATATTGCGCCCCCAAGGCCTGCAGTGGTGCCAGGCATGTTGAAAGCTTTCAGAAAATACTTGTTTGAAGGATCATTACACTCCCTGGCACCTAGTGCCTGGCATGAAGTGGGTGCTTCTCTATCCAGTTTTCATGGCATGCGTTGAGTTGAGCAAGCGATCCGTGTATAAGTGTGGCAGCAAGGGCTAAGGTGCCCGGGGTTGCCTCCCACGCCCTGTGCCAGGGATGGTTGGTTGATGGGGCGACGGGCCTTGAGCTGCAGCCTATCCGACGTTGGGGGTCCCAGTGATGGTTCCAGACTGTTCCTCCCCTGGTACCTGCTTTTTTCCCTGCAGGCTCTGATGCTGGGCTCTGGGAGGAGGCTGCTCACGGCTCTGCTGCAGGCTCCGAGGTGGCCCTTTCAGCCTTCCAGAGACATGAGACTGGTGCAGTTCCAGGCACCCCACCTGGTGGGCCTTCACCTGGGCCTGGAGTCAGGGAATGGTGGGGGGGTCATCAACCTCAACGCCTTTGACCCCACACTCCCCAAGACGATGGTAGAGTTCCTGCAGCAGGGAGAGGCCGCCCTCTCAGTGGCAAGAAGGTACATCCGGCAGCATCGCCCTGGTCCCCTCTCCCTCCTCCCACTCCACCCTGGGAAACAACCAGCAGGGCAACCTGCAAGGGAGCAGGGCAGCCCACCTTTCCTTTCTCACCTGTTCTCTTAGCAAAAAGCCTTGGAAATCTTATAGGACAGTATTCTCCGTTTACAGACAGGGAAATGGGCCGGGGGAGTTGATTAATATCCCAAGGTCACACATTTGGTGGTGGAGCCAGGTCTGTACTTCATCACACCACCTTTCCCAGGATTTAGTCCCTGCCTGCCCGAGGGGTCTGGGATTTGGGGTCCTCGGAAGCCTCTTGGGAAGCTGGGGCAGTGAGGATTGCAAGGAGGGCCTCTCAAAGTCCGCAGTCCCTGGACGCGGCCTAGGGCAGGTGGGGCCTCGAGCTGCCAGGAGCCCTGGGGGATCTGGTCTGAGGGTGCCGGTGAAGAGTGCGTTGGAGCTGCTCCGAGGCGCCGTTTCCCTGTTCCCAGCCTGTTCAGCTGGCAGAGGTAGAAGCATTTGCCGGCACAGAGCTGGGGACAGTGAGGGAAGACGTCCTTGTGTGGCTGGCGGAAGCGTGTGTCAGCCTCTGTGCAAGGCTGTGTGGCAATGCCCAGTCACACTCACGGCCCAGTGCTGGTAATTTCACTGTGTTGTGCCACCACCACCATTATCAAGGTTTTCCATTGTCCCAAATAGAAATTCTGTACATTCTAAGCCTTAACTCCCAATTCCCTAGCCATTGTATATATGGTCATATATATGTTACTAGAATAAAAATCATTTTAAAATCCATTTCAAAATCCTGGGGAAAAAGTTACAAATGCAGCTAGCCCTGGCTCTCCCCAGTTGTACTTGAGGTTTTCCTGCAGTCACACCTCCACCTGGGCCGACGTGGTCCGCAGCAGGTCACGCTGCGGCAGTGTTTCTAGGAGCACAGGATCGGAAGCTGCACGTTCCTCGCTGGAGGTCTGGGTCTCGGCACTGCAGTGACAGCAGCTGAAGTTGTCTATATACCACTAGGGAGAGACTCCAAAACACGGTTAAGTCAAAACACAGCGTCTCTAGTGTGCTGCCATCTGCATACGCGAGGTGGCTGTGGGGGCAGCAAGGGGTCGGGCGGCGGGACACCTCCGCACTCGCGCTCTCGGGTCGCAGACAGGGCGGCAGCACGGCGAGCGGGGCCGGCGCACCTAGAAAGAAGCACCTTTGAGAAAGCAAACCCTGGCACCGCCGCAGGGCCCCCTGCCAGCCCCTCTCCTGCTCTGGTCTCCACAGAGCCCTGGCCGCCTCCTTGCCGGTCCTGCCCCGGTCCGAGGTGACTCTGCTGTCCCCAGTCACGGGGCCAGACAAGGTGGTGTGCGTGGGCATGAACTACGAGGACCACTGCAAGGAGCAGCACGTGCGCCTGCCCCAGGAGCCCATCATCTTCAGCAAGTTCCCCAGCTCCATCGTGGGCCCCTACGACAACATCGTCCTCCCGCCCGAGAGCCAGGTCGGTGCCCCGCCGCCCCCCGAGGCCCGGGCGCCACGGCAGGCGCTCTGCGCCGGCGTCTAGCTGAGCGGGCCTGCCTGGCACCCAGTGGTCCACGAAACAGGCCGCAGGAGGCGGTTCAGTCGCCCCTGGCCGCAGGCAGCCGCTAGTCCATCGTTCCTGATTGCAGGCGCGGAAGTCAACCCGGTGCTCTGCCGCCGTCTCCCCCGCGCCTTCTGTCCAGCGCGCTCACGGCCCATCAAGGGCCTCTCCCGTGCCACTCAGCGCGCCCCCCGGGCGCCTCTCACCCAGGCCCCGACGCCTTCGGTAGGCGCCGCTGGGGGCTTTGCTAAGGCACGTGGCCGCGGACGTCCTTGCAGGCGGCTCCGCGCACCTGTGGGTCCAGGGCTTGCCCCCGAGTCAGCTCTAGAATTTGGATGTCTGGGTCAAAGCTTTGCAGTGTCGTAAAGCTCTGGAGAACCCGCGAAGCTGACCTTGGAAAAGCGGCTCCCGCGTCCACAGTGCGCATGTTAGTGGCAGTGGTCAGCTTCCCCCTCAGTTTAATTTTAGAGACATTTTAGGAATTAGCGGCCTGCAGAGAAGCTGAAGAGAACAGCACAGGGACCACTCAGACCCTCGCCCCCCGGGCTGTCAAAGCCCGCCACCCCACCCTCCCCACACGCACACGCGACTTTTGGGGGTGGTGGCTGGTGACGTGACAGCGATGCATTGAAGCCAGTTTACTTGCGGGCACGGCCCTAAGAAGGTTCCAGAGGCAGCGACTCCTCTGCCGTCACCATGGGAGCGGCCTGGAGCCCACAGTGCTCCCTCCTCCGCTGCGGGCCACCCCTCCCCGTGGGCGCCCCTCCGAGGCCCAGGAGCCCCGGCCGCTGATGGCTTCTTCCCCTCAGGAGGTGGACTGGGAGGTGGAGCTGGCCGTGGTCATCGGGAAGAGGGGCAAGCACATCAAGGTGAGGTGGGGACGCCCGGGGGCAGCGGCGCGGGGGGCCCGGCTCCTGCCCGGGAGTGCCGAGCTCACCAGCAGCGGGGCTGGCCGGCTGTGGCGCTGAGGTGGGCAGCTCCCCTGGGCTGGGGGCTGAGCGCGCCTGGGGGCCCCTGGGGTCTCCTCTACTCTGGCCGAATCTGCTCCCTCCACAGGCCACAGAAGCCATGGCTCACGTGGCCGGCTTCACCGTGGCAAATGACGTGACCGCGCGTGACTGGCAGATGAAGCGCAATGGGAAGCAGTGGCTTCTAGGAAAAACCTTTGACACCTTCTGCCCCCTGGGCCCTGCTCTGGTGACCAAGGACAGTGTGGCAGGTAGGGCCCCACGCGGTCTCTCGGGCGTAAGCGGACCCTCCCCAGGAGGCAGGCGTGCAGAGCAGGCTCGGCACGCCGCCGCCATCGCTGCTGGTTGCCTGGAGAGCCGCCCTCCCAACCCCAACGGCTGGGGAACAGGCTTCACCGACTCTGGCACTTGCTCCCGTGAGGGGCTGCGAGGGCACCGGGGGCCGTTCGGCGGGGACGTGTCCCACCCAGGCTATGCCCGAGGTGGCGCCGAATCTCACCCCCCCAGTGCGCGTCCTCAGCGGACTTCACTAGCATCCAGCTGCCCTGCCCCAAGTGTGCGTGGCCCCCCACGCTCTCCCCAAGAAAGCCCCCGGTGCTGGGTGGCCAGGACGCCCCCGCCGGTCAGGAGCCCAAGGCCTCACCGCCCGCGCTGCGGCCTCTTCTGGGGGACGGCGGGTCCTTTCCTGGCTGCAGGCCCAGACGTCCCTTCCCAGGCGTCCCCACAACCTCGTTAGGCAGGGGCCCCCAGCGGGCCATGTCCTGGGGGGCTGCCGCGCCCACGGGGTGCCCTGCCGGGAGCACGCAGCTCCCGGGCGAGGACGCGCCGACCCTGAGGCGCCCGCTCGGCCTCAGACCCGCACGGCCTGAAGCTCTGCTGCCGCCTCAACGGGGAGCTGGTCCAGAGCAGCAGCACCCGCCACATGGTGTTCAGCACGGAGCAGCTCGTGGCCTGGGTCTCCCAGTGAGTGGCCCTGGGCGCGGCCGGGCCTCCCCCCTGCGCAGGCCTCGGGCCTGGCCTCACCGCGGCCCTTGCTCCGCCCAGGTTCGTCACGCTTTACCCAGGGGACGTCTTCCTGACCGGGACGCCCCCGGGGGTTGGCGTCTTCAGGAAGCCCCCAGTCTTCCTCCAGGTAGGATGGCCCAGGGGGGCGCGGGCCCCGGAGGGCGTGGTGCGGGCGCCAGGCCTGGGCCGTGCGGCGGGGGCAGTCACGCCCGCTCGGTTTCAGAGGGGAGACGAAGTCCAGTGTGAGATCGAAGGCCTCGGAGTCCTCGTCAACAAGGTGGTGTGACGGCCCTGCTGCCGGCCTGCGCTCCGGACGCACCCCGGGGCTCCCCTCCAAGGAGCGGAGATGGAGCAAGCTGCCCAATAAACTCAGGCCGAGACGGCAGCCGGGTTTGCGGTGGTGTCTTTTCGGGGTGAGGCCAGGCGCGCTCCCAGAGCTGGGCGGGCGGGAGCTGACACGCGCACACGCACACACAAGCAGACAGAGGCTCGGCTGGCTGGGGGCGGGGCTCGCCCGGTCCTTGTTTATCAGGCTGGGGCGCGGGGCGGCGCGGGGCAGCCGGACCTCAGGGGCCGGAACCGGCCAGGCTCCCGCAGCCCTCGGGCTCCAGGGGGGGACGCTTCGGCACGCGCCCTGCCCGGGGGCCTAGCCACAGAGGAACTGCCGGATGAACTGCTCCAGCTTCTCCTGCTGGTCGCGGCTGGCGAAGGCCGGGGACAGGCGGAGCGTGGGGCCCGCGGGACTCGGCGTCTGCTGCAGCACCTGGGCGGGGGAAGGGCTCCAGGGCCAGCCCACCCCTCACCCCTGGCCTGAGGATGCTGCTTCAACCTCCACCCCGGGCCCTGCACCCCCCGCCCCAACGGGACTGGTCAGTGGTCTGGGAGACCCGGGGGAGGGGAGCAGGAGAACTACCCTGGGGCACAGTGACCCCAGGCTCTTCATGGGTCAAGGCCCAGGGGAGCTACGGTCAGGAGCGCGGGGTTAGGGGTGAAAAGCGGGGCGTGGGGGCGTGCAGCGGCCGCTCTCACCCCCAGGTCCCTGAAGGTCCAGACGGCCCTGACGGCGAGGCCGGGGTCTGCACATTCTGGAAGAAGAGCAGGGCAAAGGCTGGGGCAGGAGGCGGGGCCGGACCGCCGGGCCCAGCAGAGGGCGGCAGCGCCCGCCCTCGGCCCCCGGGAGCCTCACCGAAGCAGCCGTCCTCCTGGGCGCCGGCCAGCAGGAACTGGAACAGCTGCTCCGCGTAGCCCGGCTCTGTGGCAGAGGCGAGACCTAGGCCCAGGCCCGGCCGGCGTGGCAGGGCCAGGAGTCCCGGGGAGGCCCCGCGGCCGAGGCGGGGCCCACCTGTGTCGGGGCCCACCTGTGTCGGGCAGCTGTCCCCGGTGCAGGAAGGTGGCAGCTCGCGTGAAGGCCCCGAGCAGCGGGCTCAGGAGGCGGCAGAGGAAGAGGAAGAAGTCGGGGCAGCGCGACTGCTGGCTGAGCTGCGGGGGGCAGGGTGGTGAGGTGGCCCGGCCCCCCGCCGCCTCCCTCCCTGTGGCCTCTCCCCACGCACCCTGAAGTACTGGCCCGCGGCCTCCTCGAAGTCGTCGCTGTCGCTGTCAGTAAAGTCCCCGCTCGGCTTCCACAGCAGCTTCGTGCTCAGTCGCTGTCGCCCTGTGTCACACGCCGGCCGGGAACCTGGGGTCTGGGGGCCGCGGGACCCATTGGCCAGGCTGGCTCCGTCCTACGCTCCCCAGACTGTGGTTTCTGCAGAGCCGACGTGCAGACGAGAGAAAGGGTGCAGCCACCCTCAGGGTGGACGTGAGGCATGGGCCGTGGGGGGACTCCGCGAGTCCTGTCGTGACAGGCCACGTGAGCCAGGGCAGCTGCGGTCTATGCAGACCCCAACCAGAGGGCGGCCGCGGGGGGACCCGCAGCAGAGGTGCCCGGAGGCAGCGGTCCCAGGAGGCGGAGGAGTCCCAGCTCCGTGGGGCTTCGTCCCCAACTACCCACCTACCTCTTCGGCCACCAGCAGCCCACACTGGATGAGACGGTCCAGCACCTCCTGGCAGTAGCAGTAAGAAGACTGGCAGGGCTGGGGAGGAGGGGGCAGCTGTGGGGCCTCGGGGCAGCCGGGTGCCTGGGCCGCGGGAGGCCGCGGGGAGCTGCGGGGGGCTACCTGCAGCAGCAGCAGGTCCTGAGGCAGCAGGTGCAGCAGCAGCAGGATCTGGCGGTGCAGCTCGCTCTGGCTCAGCAGCTCCAGGCCCTGCAGCTCCCAGGGCCCCTCGGGCGGCACCCTGCCCGCCAGCAGCCCCCGTACGGCACAGGCTGGGGAGAGGCCGCAGCTCAGGAGGAGCCGCCGCGCCCCCGCGCCCCCGCGGCCCCGGGACTCACCGCCCACGGCCTCGCTGAGGAAGGTGGGCAGCAGCTCGGTGCTGAGCCGCGCCAGGTGCGTGAGGCTGGGTCCAGGCCGCGGCACCACCAGCAGATCGCCACGGTGGACGCGCAGCAGGGCCACGTGTGTGCGCAGCAGGCCCAGTGTGTGCCGCACGAGGTCGCGGAGCTGCCCCGAGAAGCCCACGTCGAAGCCGCGCAGCAGAGTCTCCTCCGTCAGCCACGAGAACTCTCCCAGGAGCTGCGACAGGAGCACGCCCTGCGCAGGCCGTGTGGGCTGAGCAGGAGGTCCCCCGGCCCCCCGCCCCCGGCCCCCCGCCCCCGGCCTACCTTCTGGTGCTTGAACAGCAGCAGCGTCGCCATGATGGCCGTGCTCATCACCGCCGAGCTGGCCACGCTGGCTGGGCCGGGGAGGGCACTGCTCAGGCCAGCCTCCGTCAGCGGCAAGTCCTCCAGCCACAACAGCCACCCAGCCTCCCTGGCAGTGGCCACCTCGCCCGGCCCCTTCCCCAACACCACAGGGAAGGGACAGCAGGCTCCACGGGCCCCACCCCCAAGCTCCTGCTCCCCACAGAAGGGGCCTCGAGAAGACCCTGCTGGGGCCGTCCTGCCAGGTCCCCTCACGCCCCTCAGATGTTCTCTGGGTTCTCACAACACAAGGCTGCGCCCAGGTGGGGTGGGCTGGGGCCCCCACCCTCCCGGCCCCACAGGCCCCATCCTCCAGCTCGGGTGGCCCTGCGTGGGGAGGGGCCACGCCGGGGGGTCAGCAGGGGAGGGAACCCTGACCGGGGGCCCGGATCCCGCCCAGCCTCACCGTTCAGGACATGGCGGCTGAGCCTCCTGACCAGAAGCTGAGCCTCCTCCTCAAGTGCCAGGAAGGGCCCAGCCAGCGGGGTCCACTCCTGCTCCTTCTCGGTGTCTGGCACGACAGTCCTGGGAGAGACAGGTCACGGGTGAAGGACCCTGTCGGAAGCGAAGGTGTTTCCCAGGGCCAGTCCGGGACTCCCTCCGGGTGACTTAGGTGAGGGAAGCTGGACCGAGTGGCGTCTGCGTGCCTGGAAGGGGAAGGGGGCCAGGGCCCACCTACCACTGGCCCAGCACAATGGGCTGCAGCAGCTGCTCCAGGCTCTGCCGGCCGCCCCAGCAGCTTCTGGCGTTGCTGGCGTATTCCTGCCCAGTACAAGGCCCTCAGGTGGCCTGGCCTGACCACCAGATGCCTGCGGCAGGCAGGGCTGTCTCTGCAGCAGCTCTGAGGGCCAGGCTGCCAGAGTCCCCGGAAGCTCAGGCCAGCACCGCCCTCCCCCATCTTGCGCGCTGCCTCCTACCTGCAGGGAGAAGGGCTGGGCCAGGTGCACACGGACGCAGGCCCGGCGGTAGCCCCAGCGGCCGCACAGGCTCCGCAGGACAGCCAGGGCGCCTGTCCACAGCCCCACAGGGGCCGCAGCCTGCAGGGAGGGTGGCGGCTGAGTGGGGGCAGGCAGGCGCAGGGCACCGCCTGGGTCCTCTCTGCAAGAGCCTGCGCCCTCGCCTCAGGCTGACCCTGGCCCCTCCCAGCTCACTTGCTCCCCGTTTAAGAGGGCAGAGCCCCCCACCGGGATTAAGTGGTCTTGTGAGGATTAAGTGGCCTTGGAAGGGCCGTGGAGGACAACTGTAGGGAGAACCCCTTGGCACCCTAGCCTCGGGCCGCAGCCCTGAGGGGCTCGGCCCCCGGAAACAGCGTCACACTGTCTGGAGAGGGACCTGGGGGTGCACAGGGGGCAGGAGGGTCTCACGTGGTGCACGTCACGCAGCACATCCGGAACCAGGTCATAGGTGACGGCCGCCGGCACCAGCATGGCGTCCGGGACGCTGCCTGCCTGTACCGCGCGCACCACCAGCCCCAGCCAGGCCTGGCCTAGGGCCGACAGCCTCCAGGCCTGGGCCCCGGGAGGCTCCTCCACGAAGATGAGCAGGGGCTGCCCGCTGGCCAGCAGCTGCTCCAGGGTCTGGTGGGGGGGCCAGCGTCAAGGCTACGCAGGGAGGGACCCCCGCACCCTTGGCTGGCCCAACGCCACCACGGGAACACTCACCGCCTGGACCACAGCCCTGGCAAGGACCCCCTCGGAGCTGTCCAGGGCGAGGCTGGCCTCTGGTGGCAGGAAGAGCCCGCCCAGGTGCCTCAGCAGGGCCCTGTGGGACAGGATGGAGGCTGACGAGGGAGGGAGCGCCACAGCCAGGCCCGGCCTCGTCCTGCCGAGACCCTCCACCTGAGCCCCACGGGCTGGGCACAGGAGCCCCTCCGGGGAGCTGCTGACAGCAGCCCCCTGCCCCCATGGGCGTCACGGGCACTGGGCCTTACCTGAGGGCAGGGGAGCAGGCATGAGGGTCCCAGGCCACCCGGAGCACGCCCAGGCCCTGGGAGAGCAGCACGAAGGGCAGCAGGAGCCCATCCAGGAAGGACTTGTGGGTGGAGAGGAGGACGAGCGGCAGGCCCTGCTCCGGGCAAAGGAGAGGCGAGAGGGAATGCCAACCTGCCCCCCAAAAGCCCAGGGGGTACAGGGCCAGCTCTGCAGCCCCAGGGCAGTCCAGGAAGCAGAACTCAGTGCACAGGGCTCCTGAGTACGCCTCCCAAAAGGGGAGCTTTCTCAGCAGGCTTGAAAGTAACGCAGTGTCCTCATGAGCGTTGAGAACAGAACAAGACGACGTCAGACCACAAGTTTTTATGTTTTGTTCCACGGACCCCTTTACTGTCAGGTGACAACCACAGACCCCTTACTAGGTCAATGCTATAACGTGAATTATTTAATACATACGTCACAACTGCACCAACATGTCCCGACAGAAATGTTCTTTTGAATTTCAATTCAAGCTCTGGGACCACTTGCCAAAAACCCTTGTAAAAGAGCCCCCGAGAGGCAGGCTTACCGCCTGGGCGGCCTGGTGCATCACCTTCAGCTGACCCCTGTGGAGCTGCACGCTCAGGAAGAGGCGGTTCAGGACCCGCAGCAGTGCCCAGCCGAGCAGCCTGCAGAGCAAGGCCCGGCCTGAGGCCCGGCAGGACGTCGCCCTCCCGGGGCAGCCCTTTCCAGGGGGGAAACTGAGGCTCAGAGGCATTACAGAAGCCGCCTGAGGCTACAGCGAGCTACGGGTGGTGGTGCCAGCAGGGCCCTGGAGCCTCCTTGCTGCCCGGAGGGCTGGGTGGTGTGAGGAAGAGAGGCAGTGAAGGGGAAAGGCCTTGGGGAGGGGTTTACCCACAGGTCCTGGGGATCAGCTCCAACCGCAGTCAGGCAGACCACAGCTCAGAAGCACGTGGCAGCACATCCAATTCTCCCATCAAGGACGGTCCCTCCCATTTCTCAAGCTCACGTCCAACAACTGCCTCGCTTGCCAAGCCCAAGCACCTCGACCTGCTTTCAGCTCCTTGAGCAAGCCGAGCCCTTTCCTGCCCTCTCCTTCGGCAGGGGCACTCCCCAGACCCTCTTTCGCCTGTCGGGCAAGCCCCTTCCTCCTCTGCATCCCTGTGGGCTCTGCCCCAGCACCACCTGCTGCGACCTGGACTGGGTGAACACCTAGGGGGACCTACCCCAGTCTGCAGCCCGCTCTGGCCAGCTCCAAGGGTGGAGGCCAGTGAACACCCACTCTGCAGAGGGCGGAGACCCCGGCCAGGGATGCGCACCCCGTTACCTGAGCAGGAAGGGGCGGGGTGGGGCCTGGACGTGGCCCAGGATGCGTTGTGCCTCCTTCTCCACCAGGCCCAGGCCCTGGCCCTGGCTTGCCCCAGCCTCTCCCGAGGCCCTCCGTGAGAGGGCGCTCTTCACCCTGTGTGGGGAGGTGTCAGGCTGAGGTGGCCCTCAGGTCCCTCACCCCCTCCCAGGGCATAGGCCTTGGCCTCCACCCTCCATCAGCCCCTCACCCTCACCCAGCGCTCTCCATGATCTTCTGTGGGGCATCGCAGCAGGGGGGTATGTGCTGCTCCAGGGACCAGAGAAAATAGCAGAGCCTCCGAACCAGCCAGCCCCGAAACCTGGGCGCAGACCCCCGAGTGGGGGCGGAGGAGGCAATCTTTCAAAGAGGGTAGTCCCACTAGGGACTGCAGAGAGCAGAAGGACCCCGCCCGCCCAGGCCCGCCCCCACCCTCTCCCAGTAGGCAGTCGGTGGTCACAGAAGGACCTGCGGGAGCGCCGAGCCTGTCTGCCCCGACTCTGGGAGCCGTGCAGAGGACGTGGGCCCTTCTTGTCCATCGCAGGTGGCTACCTGGTGTCCTCCTCCTTCACCAGGATCACGTTGCAGAAGCCCAGATCCATTACGCTTCTGTGGAAGAGGGACTCCTGCCAGAAAGGGAGATCTTTCACGCCCCAGCAGAAAGGAGCCACGGCCCTGTCTACCAGGAGAGAGCCTGGGACCACAGCACTTCCCCAAAGATCCTCAAGGCTGGCTCCAGAAAAAGGCCCACGCTCTCCCGGTGCTCTGGAGAGGGCGCAAGTTGAGGTCTCCAGAAAGACCCGCAGGAGAGGCCTTTACGGCTTTGCTCAACTCAGTGTCCCCCCCAATTTATCCCCCGAGAGCCGAGAGCAGGGGCCTGAGGCAGAGAGGCCCAGAACTCGGCAGCACAGGAAGGAAAAGGCTTACTGGGGAGCAGGGACAGCCCCACCATCACTAACCCAGCTCTTCGGGGTGCAGGTTTGGCAACAGCGACCCACAAAGGGACGATACTTTCCCAGGAACGGGGTGACAGCCTCCAGCTTCATCCCAAAGCCTGAGGACCACAGGCGTGTCTGGAAAAGGACAACAGGGAGAGCTGAGAGGACGTGTGGTCCTAAGCCAAGGGCGGGAGGCTCCAGGAGGAAGGGTCTCCAACAAGGTGGGGGTGGGGGCACCACCCTACCTCCCGGCCACCGAGGCCACTCCTCTCCCTCTGCTGGGTCTGGAGCCGGGCTCCCAACATGGCTGCCACGAGGGTCAGGAGATCCGGACACAGCCACCTCTGACGGGGGAGAGCTGGAAGGACAGATGGTCCCTTGGGTGGCCCCCAAGCCCCTAACCCCAGGACAGACAGACACCAGCCAGGCCAGCAGCAAGGAGGAAGCTGAGGGCCGGGCACAAATCAAAGCCCCGCGAGGAACCACCTGTCCTCAAAGACTGCCAGGACCTGGTCAGGGGCTCCCGGCGACACCTGCCCTGCCATCTTCTAGCACAGACGGAGGCGTTGGCGGCTGAGACCCCTCCATGTGCAGGAAAAGAACAGGGCAGCACAGGAACACACCATGTGGCCACCAGGTCCTCCTGGGGGGCTCTGCCCCTTCCCGCCAGAAGGCGTCACTACAGGATGCAGGCGGGCATGGGGGGCCAGGACACAGACACGCTGCACAGAGTGCTCAGCTGCCCAGGAACCCCTCCTGCCTCCTCATGCGGTTGTGCACACAAGGGCCTCCTCTGCCCCTCTCTCCCACCCCAACCCCTTTGGTGACGAACATCCATCATCTCCACAAAACAGCAAGAAGCCCCCTTGGCCCAAAACCCAGCCCTAAAGCTCTCTCCACCCCAATCTTCCACCACGTCCCCAGTGGGGGGACCAGTCCAATTATCACGGTGCCCCCGCCCCAGACCCACCCAGCCATACCTTCTTTCCTCGCCGCCCCACCAAATTCTGCTCATCCTGCTAAGGCCACAGTACCTCTGGGTCACCCTCTAGGCCCCCCTCCCCTCCCTGGTCCCCCCACCTGCTCCTCCTCCTGGGCAGAGGCCTCGCCACCCCAAACTTGGGAGCAGGCAAAGGCCACGGTTGACTGGGGTCTGTGTGCCCCGAGGGGCCTGGAAGTGTTCATGGCTGACTGTCACACCCCCCCCAATTCCTGGGGGCCACTCCCCCTCCCCTCAGCCAGCCCAGGTTCCTGCAGGGCCCAGGCTCTGGGGGACTCACCCCAGAAGGGTCTCACCCCTTGTTTGCTGTTGCTCTCACAGCCCCGTCCAGTGCCCCCTTCCCCGAGCTGGGGCTGCAATCTGCTCCCCAGCCTCAGCCCACCTCCCACACCGCAGCCCGCCGGGCCCGCGCTGACCCCGAGGGGCAGAGCCGAGGGGCCGGGGCGAGGCCTGCCCCAGAGGGGCTTCTGCGGCCGGACGGGGCTCCCCTCCCCTGGCCACCCCGGGTTCTAGAACTTGCCCGCCAGCACCCTTTCGACCAGGCGCGTGCTGCGCCCGGAGCCCGGGTCTCCGCCGGGGCGTCCCCTGCCCTGGGCGCCGGGCCCCGGGCCCCCCCCCCGGCCGCAGCCCTCGGGGGGCCTCCCCCGAGCCCGGGACGCCCTCCAGGGACCCCGCCGCGGGCCCGGCCGCCCGTCCTCGGGCCCCGCCGCCCGCACCCGGCCCTCCCGCCCGCGGCCTCGGCGCCCGCCTCACCCCACAGCCGCCAACTCCCGCCGAGGCCGCGGCCGACGCCCAAGCGCCAGGACGGCCGCCGCGCCGTGACGGGCAGCCCGGGGAGCCAACCAGGGCGCGCGCCGGCCCGAAGCCCCGCCCCGCCGCGCACCACGTGACCGGCGCTCGGCCGAGAGCCGCCATGGGCGCGTGGCGGGCGCGTGGCGCGCTGGGCCCAGGGCTGAGGGCGGCAGCCGGCAGGTGAGGGCGCCGCGGTGGCCCCAGGCCGCGGGAGCTGCACCTCGCATGAGGCGCCGCGAGGACGGAGACCCCCCGCTCGTCTTGGGGCTTTTCCCGGCCCTCGCGGGGCCCGCAAGGCCCCACACGCGGGGGGAATAAATGACGGAGCGGACGGCTGTGCCGGGTGCGGGCCCGGCCCCCAAGGAAGGAGCCCCCCACGTGCCGGAGGAGTCCAGAGTGTGGAACAGGCGCGTCACGCCGCGGGACTAGGGCCCCGCTGGCTGGCCAGGGCCACAGGAGGAGCACCCCCTTCCCTCCCCTCTGGCCCCACCCACCGCCCCAGCAAGGGTGCAGCGCCTCCCTCCTTTCTGGTGTCCCTTTGTCCACCCAAGCAGTGTGTGTCCAGGCGCTTTAGCCCAGGTTTGCAGTCATTTTGTCCCCTGCCTTACCAGGCCCAGAGACTCTGAGTCGGAATAAAAGAAGCAAGACAAAACAGAAGCCCACCTTTAGAGGCTGTAGGCTGCTGACGCCCCCCGGCCGCGAGCTCCAGCTGTGCGGGCAGTTGGATTTCTCAGCTCACCAGGCCCCTCCTCTCCTCCTGAGGGACTTAGGGAGCTCTAAGGCTGGGAAGTGGCTCCAGGGCAGCTGCTTCATGCTGGGACAGTCCATGGATTTGTACTGGCTGAAACCAAGAAATGTTGCTTCTTTAGAAGAAATGTTTGGTTTTTAACTGGTTTTTCTTTGCTGCAATTTAGACATTTAAAAAGAAGTCCCCTCCAAGACTGGCCGTGTGTCCTGAGAACCCCAAGTGCAGTTTTTGGCTGCACAGCAGGACACACACACACGCGCAGACTGGTTCTGGGAGAGACACAACCTCATTTGGGCTTGGCCCAGCCCACGTGGCCTGGACGTCAGGAGTACCCCCGAATGTGTGACCCAGAGCATCCCCACGCATGTAACCGACTCTGGCCCAGAGGGACAGAGGCTCTCCCTGTGGGCCTGCCTCCTGTCCATCAGCTGGACTGGCCTGAGACTGGGAGGGGCTCTTCCTCCTCTCCCTGGACCCACAGGGCTTGGGGAAAGGGAGACATGCTCAAGGATCCATTATTCCGGAACCTTCTGTGCCTTGTTGAACACTGCAGCAAACCGCACAGCTGAGAATGGAGGAACCTAATCTGGCTGCTGGTGGCAGGAGAGTAGGGAAATGGGTGCTGGGAAGTCGCCAACAGGTGCTTGGCACACAGACCGCTTTCTCCCGGCCTGGACTGGCAGCTCTCCCTAGGAAAGCTTAAGCCGAGAGGCTGAGGGAAGGAGGGGGGAGTGAGGAGCCCGCCGGCCCTAGGCTATCAGGGATCTGGGCTGCTAGAAGGCCAGGGGCCGCTCGCAGCCAGCGGGCCAATGGCCGCGTCGTCAAGCCTCTGGCTCTCTCGTGTGCCTGCGCTACCCCACTCCACGGCCTTGTTCTTCCTGAAGGCTCTTTACTGTACCAAAATGGCTACCAGCAGCCATCTTGCACCCACCTCCTCAGCAGCCTCAGAAAGGAATTTCTGTCCCCCGACCTGCAGGCCCCACTAGGCCATCGCTGGGTCTGGGGGCTGGTGCTGCCCCCTACCTGTGTTGGGTGGGGCGCCAGCTGAGGCAGGAGGGTTGTGGACGGGTGGGCTTCCTCAGGGAAGGGTTGCGGGTGGGCAGAAAAGATGTGACCACCTGTGGTCTAAAGGGGGCTTGGCGACCCCAGGCCGGGCCATTGGGCAGAGAGCCTGGCGCACTGTGGGTTCTTGGTAAGGACTTGTCACGGGGTCGTCACGGGGTGCCTGGGCTTCCCCTTCTGTCCAGTGGGGCTACTCACTGAGGCCCTGCAGAGAAGGGGCTCAGAGACCACCCGGCCCCCTTGGGAACCTTTTAGATGCTGCCAGGGAGGATTGAGGCACCTGCAACGGCCAGGCGCGGCCGCCTTGCTCTGCCCACCTCGCCCTTCGCTCCTCGGGGGCCCAGCTCCCACTGGACCCTCTTCCTCCTCGTAGTTGGGTGTTGCAGGTCACGTAGCTGAGTGTTTCCCTCTGTGCCTGGCTTGGCTGGGAGAGGAGGCGGCAGTGCTGTGGGGCAGGCAGGCCCTCTCCTCCCACCTCCCTCGTGATTTAGCAAATTCCAGGGCGGCAGGAGGGGGAGGAGGGGGAGGAGCGCTGCCTCCCTGGTCTGCCCTCCGCTGCCACCCAGTACAAATCCCGGGTGCATGAACCTCGTGGAAGTGCATGAGGAGGCACGAAGGCCCCCCAGGTGCCTGCGGGGTGGGGGGCGGCTTGCACTCTAAGATACCCAGATGCGCCTCAAAGCCATGGGCACGAACAGTACAGGGTGGCCCTATCAAAACAACAGACCAGTGACCCACTGGGATGCCGGACGGTTCAGAGGTCGACCCGCCTCCAGGGGAACTGAACGCGGAGAGAGAGTCCTTGTTCTTATCGGAAAAACTGTGACCCACTCACCGTACAGAGGAAAGCAAACCTGGATCCCCGTGTGATCCCGCACGAGGTGGGATTCAAGAATCCGTGTCAGGGAAGCGGCTGTGGCTCAATCAGTGGGGCTCCCGTTTACCATATGGGAGGCCCCGGGTTCGGTTCCCGGGGCCTCCTGGTGAAGGCAGGCCCGCCCGCACGGCGTGGTTGGCTGACCCAGTGAGCGCAAGCAGCAAGGGGGGGATAGATAAATGAATAAATAAATAAAATCTTAAAAAAAAAAAGAATCCGTGTCAGCATCCGATTATAATATCGACAGAAAAACACGCCGGGGACCATCACTGAGACCCAGAGGGAAGAAAAAGTTTTCTTAGGCAAAATTTCAAAGCACAAACAATTTTTAAAAAAAGGAATTTGAGTGTAAGAAATTAAGGATACCTGCTCTAAATGACAGGTACTGAGGAGAGAAGATGTGTGAAGTCTGTAAGTGGCAGGAGATTATTATTCTTTTCTGCAAATTAACAAGAAAAGAAATGGATGCAGGTTATGAGGAGGTAAATTGAGGCAGAGAAAATCACTCGCACAGAGGTGTGGGTTGGTTGGGTGGGTGGGATTCTGAGGGCCCCCAGCCCCCAGCCCTGGGGGATCCCCAGTCCCTCCCTTGAGCGTGTGTGGCTGTGGGCCGCTGAGTTGCGGTCACTTGTGCAGCAGTGGGAAACGAGTGCACGCTGTTGGGAAGCACCTGGCTGGTCAGAGGCGGGTGTGGGTGCTGGCTGGCGCCGCGGGGAGTCGGCGAGGGCGCCGCTTGTGGGAAGGGAGATGTCTTCGTTTGCTAAAGGCTGCTGATGCCATGCCCCAGAAGCGTGCTGGCTTTGTGACGGGAGTTTGCCGGGTTCAACGCTCACAGTTCCGAGGCTGTGAGAACGTCCAGATCAAGGCCGCCTGCGGCGAAGCTTTCTCACGGGAGGTCGGCTGTGGGCGACCCCGCACCCCTGCCACGCCACTGCCACTGGGTCCGGACGCCAGGCTCCCTTTTCCCAGCTCAGCCGTGGGACCTGCCCCTCGCCTGTCCTCCAGGCCTGCCCCAGCCTCTCGCAGCCTCTGCCGGTACCTCGGTGGTCCACGGACTCCAGCCTCTGCACCCCAGGACCTCTGTCCTCCGTTTATAAAGGGCAAAGGGGACAAGATTAGGGCCCACCCTGGGTCCTCCAATCTAATCAAAGGTCCTGAACTGGAGCGAGCTCACCAGCGTTCCTGCACACAGTAGGCTCACACGCACAGGGTGGGTTAACTCGACAGCATAATTCTCGGGGGTCCACAAAAGACTCAAACCAGCACAGCAGACCAGAGCACCTGCGCAGGTCTCCTGGCCGATCGCACGTGTCCCCTCTAACACTGCAGCTGCACTTCTAGGTGCAGATCCAAAAGAAGTCACCGCAGGCCCAGGAAGACTGTAGAGCCCTTGGGGGCGTGTGGCATGCCGCGGCGTCCACCTCAGGAAGGACAGGGGTAAGGGGAGGACTTTGCAGCAGCCAGAAGGAGAGATTGGGTGCATCCCTAGAAACCAACTGAGTTTAAAAGAAACACAATAACTAACACGCTACCATTTGCAGAAATGAAAGACACGTAAAAGCAGTACCCATTTTGCGAGAGCCCGTACAAAGGGAAGAAAAGGTGGTGGAACCCATTTTCTGCCTGTGGGGGGAGGGGAAGGAGGGTGGGTGTGGAGATAAAAGGGAATAAATAAGAGGAGAGCATGGCTGTGCTGAGAGCACAATCAGCTACACCCAAGACCACTGGCCGCTGAGGCCCCCAGGAAGGGGCAGGTCACCTGGGCAGGTAGAGAGAGTGGCACCTAATGCTGCCATGGGGCACGTGTGAGAAGATCAGCAAACAGTAGCAGGGAAGGGTCTGCCTGCTGGAGAGTCTGCCTTTGTGTTAGTGATGCTTGGTTGGGAGGCACTGAAAGCTCAGCGCAAATAGATTTTTTTTTTTATTTATATTTTAAACAAAGGGAAGTTATTGACTCAAGAGGCTGAAAAGCCCAGGGGTGGGTTTTAGGCGCAGCTGGATCCAGGTGCTTGCGCAGTCTGCTTTCTCTCTTGGTCTCATTCTCTGGCCAACCCCTTGGGTGGCCAAGGTGGTCCCCAGCCGTGCCAGGCTTAGGCACTCACAAAGCTGGAGGAGTGGGAGCCCCTTTCCCAGAGGGTCCCCCAAAGCCCCAGGGCTGATGCTCCCTGGCCTGCAGGGATCCATGCTGCCCCTAGCCCATCACTGCAGCTTTGCCCAGGCCTGGGTCACAGGACCACCTGGGACCACCGGGGATCCCTGGCTTAGGGACGGGCACGAGCAAGAGCTCGGCACTCAGTGTGGAAGTTGTGGGGAGTCGAGCTGGGTGCCAGGCTCTGGTGCAGCTACCCCAGGGCCAGCGGGGACTCTCACCGACCCCGGGCAGGGGGAAGGCGCAAGGGGCCTGCCACATGTGGCTGCCACATGACGTGGAGGGCGCCAGGAGCTGTGTGACATCTCGGGCCCCCGGCATTTGCTCCAGAGAAAGAAAATGCCTCAGAAGCCCCTCATGCCGGGCCCTCTGGACCCTTCCCCCTTGCCCAGATTGAGAGCAGGGGAGCAACAGGTGCATTTTCCACAAAAGGGCTGGAGGAAGGGCCCTCGGGGCCCTGAGTCACGGCCAGACTCCTGCGGAAGCAAATCTATATAATCAGTTGCCAGAAAAGTACCTAACTGGCCGGTATTCACCCTGCACGGGCGAGCAGCAGGACACAGAGCCCTCGTGCTCCCTCCACGAAAAGCCTTCTGGGCCAGCCTCGGTGCCCAGGGAGCTCCGGCATTTAGCCGCCGCTGGTGGGTGGCTGCTGGCGTTGTCTCCGGGGCTCCGGGGGCAGCGCCGGGCCAGGCGGGGCCGTGGGGGGCGCGTGGGTCCTGTGAGTCAGCGAATGGCCCTCCTTTTTGCATCCCAGACAACGCCTCCCCCACACCCCGCCACGCCCCTGTGCCCAGGGCTGTGAGCCACAGTTCTCGGTCTTCTCCTGGCTGCGGGGCAGTGCCGATACACAACGAGCAGCCAGCTCGAGCAGCCAGCTCCACAAGGCAAGCTCCTTCTTCCCAGAGCAGGGCTGCCTGGTGCTGGTCTGTCCTTGCACCTCCGGAGCAGGAAATCGAGCCGAGGGAGTCGCACACTGTTAGAGTGCTTGCATCTGCAAGGAACGGGAAGCCCATCTCCAAGGGCCTTAACCAACAAAGATGTGCCTCCTGCAGGACGCACCTCGGAGGTACTTGGTTCAGCAATACAGTGACACCCACAGGGACCCAGTTATTCCCCTCTCCGTGCTGCCCTCCTCAGTGGGCCAGTTCTGTTCTCAGGTCAGTTCCCTTCATGACCCCAAGATGGCTGCTGTGGTTCCGGGCATCACATCCAGATATGGTGACACCCAGCAGAGGAGACCCTTCTTCCTGGAGAAGTCTTCTTAAGAGTAAGGGAACTTTCCCCAGAGTCCCCCTGGCAGGTTTTCTGCCATGTCTCACTGGCCAGAATTGTATCCCACAGCCAGGCTCCAGCAGGGGAAATCCACGCCTGGCTTGAGGGAGCGCAGGGCCGTCCGAGCGTGTACGGTGTAAGACTCTGCTACTGCAGACACCCCGGCAGCTGCTGCTTCACCTGATGTGGTTCTTTCCACTCGGTCAGTGGAGGGGCTGGGGTCCTAGTCCTGCTCCCCCGCCAGCCACTGTCCAACCCTGGCCACGTCAGGTCCAGAGCAGCTGCGCCCCCAGCAGCCTTCTCTCTCCACGCCCTGCCGCCGAACCTGATTCGCCGGGCCCTGACTGCTGAGAAGCTGAAGCAGCACCGCAACCTTTTAAATGCCGGCCGGGGCAGCCTCCCCTGCGGGGAGGCGTGACTGCGACCGTGCCAGGGCACTGGTGACGAAGGGGGCTGCTGGCGCCCTTCCGAAAAAGGTTTTCCTCTGTAAGGAAAGCCCTTTTCCTTTTCTGCCGTCTGACCCTCTCCCTTCTTCCCAGCTTTGTTCACCACCGAGTGAGGATGTGACGTGCAGTGGCAGCTATCTTGCAACAGTGAGAGAAATGTCGAGAAAATCTCATGCTCTGACTTCATTGGGCAGTGAGACGATCCTGAGACGCCCCTGATTTGTGGTGTGAATGAAATAAACCCCCTCTCGCTGGGTCTCCTTTACGTGCAGCCGGCGGCACCCTACCTGCCGCAGAGCTCGTTCAGGCTCCTGCGGGGCCATCCTCCTTTGGGCTCCAGTCCTCCTGGAGTTCACCCTCCAGGCCACAGAGGAAGACTGGGCTCCCGCCGACCCCCCTTGTGTCCTGGTGATCCTGAGAGGAGACTGACCCTGGGCACAAAGGTGAAATTGGAGGCCCCGACACCTCTCCCCTCCCCCCAGGAAACCCCACCCGTGAGCAAAGTGCCTGGAGGACACAGGTGAGGGTCGGCGGCCGACACAGAGAGGACACCAAGGTCCTGAGCAACGAGAAGCCTGAAGGCCAGGAGGCCTCGGCCAGCCAAGGTGCTGCGGTGGGAGGGAGGCTCTCGGGAGACCAGGGCCCTCTCCGCATCCTCGTGGCCACGCGGTGGCCGTCGCCTGTGGCAGGCAGGGCGAAGGGCAGAGGCAGAGCGCCACAGGGCCTGCTTCCCTGCCGACGGCGTCTGCGGTCGCTCGAGGGAGACGGAGTGGAGAGGGGCTGTCGGGTAGCCGGCTCACCGCGTGCCACGGGTCTGGGGTCCGTGGACTGGACTTGGCCCAGCGCTGCTTGCTGCCGCCCTCTGTGACTGGGGGGCTTAGACTGTCCATGAGAACCCCCGGGTCAGGTGAGGGGCAGGCACGCTCCCGCGGTGGGGCCTTGCCCTTCATGTGGGGCCGGGAAGGGAGCCCTCCCTGCTCAAGGCTCTTTGGATTTCAAGTGACAGAACCCATTTGACTTATCTGTAGGGCAAAAGGGGTGGGGGCTCTGACCTCAGGGAGGCCTGGGCCCTGCGCCCCCGGGCCCCTCTGGTCCACCCGGCCTCGGGGCAGCTGGCCCTGCTTTTGTCCCCGCACCCCCACCGTCTCTGCCTCTCAGCCCCCGAGTTCCCACGCCTCTGAATCCTCCTGCACACTCCAGCAGAGCCAGCTCCTCCTGCCGACCAGTCAGCTCAGCCATGGGGGAAAGTCATTCCCAGAAAAGGAGGGTTTGACGGGGGCTGGCCGGCACCCCCCAAACTGTCAGCTCCAGGGGAAGAGGAATGCAGAGGCAGAAGGGTCTGCTTTGCGGCCTGGGGCAGGGACAGAGGCGTCCTTGGGGACCCATGGGAAGGGATGGCTGACTGAGGGCTGGGTTTCAGGGCTCTCGTGTGTCCTGGTTGCCTCACTCTGTGTCACTCCAAGTCTTTAGTGTGCGAGCAACAGGAAATCCCACTCAAATGGCTCCACCAATAAAGGGAATGTGTTGATTCATGTAACTGAATAGTCAGGCAGAGAGGGTCTCAGGCACGGCTTGAGCCAGTGGCTCAAATGGCTCTTTCCTTGCAATTCTCCGCCAGTCTGTTTCATCGTGGGGATTTTTTAGTGGAAGCATTTTGGTGAGGCCCTAGGCTTCCTCTGATTGGCGTGACTTTGTCCCACGGCCCCTCCTGAACAAATCAGCTCCTGCATGTAGGGGGCAGGACTAGTTTGTCGATCGACTCACATGATTCCCAAACAGATCTCAGGGGGCTGTGGGCAGAAGCAAGTGCCCCCACACCAGTCAGCAGCAAGAGTTTGGACAGGACAAGAAAGCAGATGCAGGGGTACTGGCATGTCGTTGGCAGAAAAATCCAACCCCATGCCCAGAAACTGCAAATATGCTCCGTTACATGGCAAGGGAGAGTGGGCAGCAGATGAAATCAGAGTCGCTGGTCAGCTGATTTTAAGAAAAGGAGATGATCCTGAATTATCCAATGTGGTCACAAGAGTCCTTGGAATGTGGAAGAGGGTGGCTGGGGAGCCAGCGTCAGTGTGATGCGACTGCCACACCGGCTTTGCGGCGGAAGGCGGTCACCAAGAACGCAGGTAGCGCACAGGGGTTGGAAAGACAAGGGCACGGATCCTCCCAGCAGCCTCCTAGAAGGAGCACAGCCTTGATCTTAGCCCACGGAAGCCGCCTCAGGCTTCTGGACTCCAGCATTGAGAGATGACGCCCGGGTGTTGGAAGGCTTTCAGTGTGACATTCGTCACAGCAGCAAGGAGAGACTGACACATGGCTTTTTTCTTTTTTCTTGAAATACAGCATTTTCTTTAGAAACTGTTTAAAGTAGGAGAAAGCCCTGTCAAGAAAGACCAGGTGGAGAATGGGCTCCCAGTAAAATGGAGTTTTAGGGCAACGAAAGTCTAAAAGGCCACAAAGGAGAAAGGGCACCACTGTCGCCTGAACAAAGGCGAGCGAGCTGCGTTTTTCTTGGCATTGTTAACCACTGCATCTGGGCTTCCCTCTGAATTCCGCACAGAGCGTGCACTGCACAACACTCATCGTGAAATACCTGCTTTTTCAGGACAAGCCACCACCAGAAACAAATCAGTACAAATGCATCAGGGGCTGAACAATCTCAGTAGTGAGTGACACGTATTTTGCAAAATTCTGTGAAACATAGGGACTGAATAGGCTGTGGGCAAAAGCAAGTGAGGGCGAGTTACGGAATGAAACATGTTAAATATTAATAATTAAATCAGTCATGCAAAAGGAAATTAACATTTAGTAATACACCAGCGAATTTATCTCCAAAAAGGTTAGCGCCCTGGCTTGTGGCCACTGTCTTGGACAGAAGCAGCCCCGTGGCCGCACGTCCGGCTGTTCCCGTGGCAGCAGCTGGCATCGACCAGGACGAGGGGGAGCGCCAGCCTGCTGACCTGCGGCTGTCTGCAGGCACCTGCCCCGCCGGGGACCCTCAGAGGCGAGGAGGCGAGGAGGCCCCTGCTTGGGTGTCTGTGTCTCCAAGTCCACTCACGTGGGTCGAGGCCTCGTGGTCTGCAGGGCCCTGAGGCGGGGTTGAGGCCGCTGGCTTTGTGGGCGAAACGGCATCTTCTTGGGTTGAAGGAGGGAGGGTCCCCGTGGACTTGCAGAGGCTGAGAAGGAAAGTTTAAATGGCCTGGAACATTCTGCCTCAAGCTTCGGGTGCGCTCCAAGCAGGGAGCGTGAACAGAAAGTGATTGTTCGGGCTTAGGACGCATCAGAGACCAAGAGGAACGAGATCAGCTGAAAAGAAAAAAGGTTCTGATCTTTACAAATAAAGAGGAACAATGGGGATGAGGCCGAAATGGGGGAGTGGGGGGTGGAGACCTGCCGGCCCTGCGTCCCTGTCCCTCTTCTAAAGGCAGGAGGCCGCCAGCTCAGGAAGCAGGCTGCAGGTTGATGATGGGAAGGTGGCAGGGTCAGGAGGGGGTGGAGAGGGGGCAGCGGCCAGGAAGGGATGCTGAGCTGGGAGCTGCGACAGGAAATAGGGGCAGAGGAAGAGTTTCTGCTGCTGACAAGGTGGCGAGAGTCACTTACAGGGTGGGCTTCAAGAGCCAGGAGACACCCTCCTGACTCCCAGCAGCTCAGGGAGAAGAGCTTCCTGGACCCGGGACCAAGGGCAGAGCTGGTCCCCTTCCCACCCCGTGACTTCCTGGCAAGCCCTCAGCTTCCCTTCCCACCCTGGGGATGGCAGGGCTGGAGAAGCCCTGGAGAGGGAGCTGGACTGGCCCCCACGTGGGCTCAGTGCTGTAAAAGCCCCCAGTGCTCACGGTGGCCGGTCAAATGTCCCTGACCTTTGACCTTGACCCATGGTAGCACCCCTAATTTTTGGAGGAAGTGTGAGGTCCAAGAGCCGGGAGTACCCCTCAGCAGCTTTTGCGTTTAACCTCACAGTGGCCATTCAAGGCAGTTATCACTCTCACCCACCCAGACACCTGGAAGCCAGTCAGCCGTGTATTTGTCAGGGTCGGTTTGGTGTTGCTGCTGCAACAAACAGCTCCGAGTCTCAATAACTTAACCCAGCAGCGGCACACTTCTCACTCCCCCGGCGTATCTCCCCGGGGCAGGCAGGGGATCTGCTCCACTCGGTGCTTCGGGCTCACCAAGGTCAGTTCTCTGAAGGGCTCCTTCACGTTCCCTGGCGGGGGACGGCTGGAGGGTGGCACGTGGACCCCCAGAAGTGTTGGCGTGACCCCGCCCCACTGGAGAGGCGGGAGGAGTCTGGGAGGGCAGCTGGGAAGTCCCTGTGAGGAGTCACACCCGGTCAGGAAGTGGGAGCAAGAGCCTAGCTCCAGGGAGTCTGACCTCAGAGGTCCTGCTCCAGCCCTGCAGGAAACACACCGACAGGCAAATTCAGAGATGTGCACACCTGACCCCGCAGGGGTTCTCCAGACCTGCCCCCTGAGCCAGGGCCGGGCGATGACATGACCCCAGCCCGCCGGGCCTGCTGAGAGCTGGGACACCCCCCCAACCCCCAGTTCCCTGGCCCAGAGTGCCTTAGTGGTTCCTGTGGAATGTGGAGACCCCCCCAGCCCCCACTCATTCGCTTCTGCTGGAGGAGCTGTCCCTTGGAAACCCAGGCCCCTCCTTTGTCCGCCTGCTGGCCTCTCTTCCTCTGTGCCCTCCCTGCCAGGGCCCCCTGCCCGCGGCCCTGATTTCCTTCTGGCCGACAATGGCGGACAATGGCTGACAGTGTTGCCTTCTTCTCCAGCAGAGCTGCTGAGACCCAGTGAGAGTGTCGGAGTTACACCTGGGGGAACAGAGTTAACTTAACCCATCCCTCCCGTTGGCGCAGAGCTGGCCGGAGGGCTGGTGGCCTGGAGAGCGCTGGGAGCCTCCCAAGGGCCTGGGCAGGAGCCTGGAGAGACGCAAGCCCAGGTGTCCTGGTTCCAGGCCCTCGCTTTGGGGGACACAGGGCTCGAGGCCCCTTCCCTCAGCTACCCAGATCGGCCAGGCACAGCGAGAATTCGGAAACATCAACCATCTGGGAAGGGAAAAAAGCAAATTCCAGAAAAATGGGTCCACGTTGACCTCGCTTTCCTAGTGAGCCTCTAAGTGTGGCATCTACACTTGTTTGCTCCACATTTTCCACACGGTCGGGGCAGTGGGCACATTTGGAGCACAGGATTGGGAGGGGGAGAAGGGAAGACGCACCTCCTCTCACTTTCACTGTTTGGTACTTTTTTAACCAAGAAAGGGGAGGTGCCCACATTTGCCCTCCATGGCTCCACAGACACGGGCGAGTCGCTGGGCCTTGATCCCCTTTCACTGTTTTGGGAATCTTGGTGGAAAACCACCGAAACCGACCCCAGGTCATACGGTAAAAAGGGGAATGTTCCTAGAGCACAGGGCCCTGCATCTTGGGAATAGCCAGGACCCAAGGCACAGAATGCCAGGGCTCGCTCCATCCTCCTTGCCACATGCTTGCTTCCTGCTCTCTTTGAAAAACCATTTCTCTGCTTCCGCATTCACGTGGTGGATAAGAGAGCAGCCAGGTTTACGTATTCTGGGCTCAGCCCGCTAGAGAGGCCTAGGCCCTGGGAGAGGGTCTTATGGGCCAACTTGTGACTGTATCCGTCAGGGAAGGCTGGATTGTGCTGTGGTGACAAGCAGCCCCCATGCCTCTGGGGCTTAAAACAGTGAGTTTATTTCTTGCACACACATCACGTCCACTGTGGGTGAGGAGGAAGGCTCTGTACCATGGTCACTCAGGACCCAGTTTGGGGGAGCCTGCCTCCCACAGGTGTGTCAGGGTCATGGAGACGAGGAAAGGAAACATGGCATCCCACCCATGGGCGCTTACAGCTTCCACCTGGAAGGGACATGCACGTTGCTTCCACTCACATTGGATTGGCCAAAGCAAGCCACGTGGCCAGACCCAAACGGACACAGCTAGAGAAGTATCTCACCACGGGCCTGGGAGGAAAGACCTGGGGGTCTATGACAACCTGCCCCCAAGAGCCCCTGCCCACACCCCTCTCGCCTGGGCCGGTGCGACAGGAACCCCTCTACATCCATGAAACACTTCCAAGGAAGGTTTTGCTCCCCGGGGAGGTCCATTTCTAGCCTTTGTTCACTGGCTCCTTTTCTGGGGTGAACAGTAAAATGCCACAGTGGAGATCTAGGAGGCCAGCGGATTCTTGAGACACCCTGTGGGTCCCAGAGAGCGGCCAAGCCCACCCGTGAGGCTGGGGTCCCAGGAGGACAGCCTCCTCCCCAATCCTTTTCCCTTCTCCAGGATGAAAAGCACACTTTTGGAGATAGAGGCTGGGTGGGAGTGAGGTGTGTGGGGGGTCCCAGGGCTCTGGAATGTAACCTGAGGCTTCTGTCTGCCTCAGCAGCCCCTCCCTGGCTTTACTTTCAGAGACATCCCCTCCGTGGGCACATGTGGCTGGAGCTACCAGCAGATGTGCAGAGAGAGCAGTGGACTGCAGTATGGAGGGAGCTACGAGCAGATGTGCAGAGAACAGTGGACTGCAGTGTGGCAGGAGCTATGAGCAGGTGTGCAGAGAGCAGTGGACTGCAGTGGGGCAGGAACTATGAGCAGGTGTGCAGAGAACAGTGGACTGCAGTGGGGCAGGAGCTATGAGCAGGCATTCAGAGAGCAGTGGACTGCAGTGTGGCAGGAGCTATGAGCAGGCATTCAGAGAGCAGTGGACTGCAGTGTGGCAGGAGCTATGAGCAGGCATTCAGAGAGCAGTGGACTGCAGTGGGGCAGGAGCTGTGAGCAGATGTGCAGGGAGAACAGCGGAGTACAGTGTGGTGGGAGCTACCAGGCAAATGTGCAGGGAGAACAGCAGAGTGCAGTGTCGGGGTGGCTACAAGCAGATGTGCAGAGAGAGCAGCGGACTGCAGAGTCCAGAGGCCTGGGTGGACGCCCTGGCTTTACCAACTGGCACCACCATTTGGCCTGTCGGTTAACCCCTCCCAGAGCCTCAGTTTCCTCATCTGCAAGCTGGGAGGACAGTGTCTGCCCTCCTGGCAAAGCCCTGGGCTTGTGTGAGGACTGGCTGTGATAGTGGGTGTCCCAGCTCTTTGTAAAAGGCGACACCCTGGGCCAATCTAGAAGGTTCTCTCTGCCCCTGTCGCAGCCTCCCCGTGTGCTCACCAGGACTGGCCCTGCCCCCGGGAATGGCCCTCCCTGTCTCCTGTCTCCCCACGCAGGCACGAAGCAGTCACTCTCCAGCTCTAAAGAACTCATTTGAGATTTTAGACAGAATAATTTCCTCTCCCTCTCACATCTCCCTGTCCAGGAAACTCACCCAGCCCCCTCCCATTGCACCCACGAGCTCCTACAGCCATTGTCTCCCCATCAAGCGGCAGAAAGCTCCCTGTCTCTGGGAAGCAGAGGGAGGTGCGGGAGGAGGAAGGGGAGGCTGGAGGAAGGGGGCCTCACTCCTGGGAGGGACTCCCAGTGCCCGAGCAGGGTCTGGCAGGGGAGGCGGGGGCCAGGCCCCTTCCTAGACCTCCCCCCACCCCACCAGCCTGGGTCCCAGCCTGGGGGTGGCTCGGAAGATGGGGTCTGAGCAGAAGCTGCACAGGGAGCAAAGGGGCTCGGGAGCCGGTGGCACCGCTGAGGCCCAAGGGGGGAAGGGCCCACCCCCCAGGGAGGGCTGACGGCAGAGGAGGGCCACCCCACTTTCTGCACGGCTTCCCCGAGCTCCCACGCTGCCTGCCACTGGAGGCCTGGAAGCCGGAAGGACCAGGGAAGGAGGGAGAGAGCCTGCTCCCGAGGCCAGAGCCCCAGGGACCCTCCTCCAGCGCTGGCCACACCCATGGAGCTGGGGGGATCTCTCAGGGCAGCAGGGGGAGCCAGGGACAGCTGGGAGGGAGGCTGGAAGGGAGCCAGCCCTTCTGCTCTGCAGCCACAGCTCATGGACTGGGAGGCGGGCAGGACAGGTTTCAGATGGGGAAACCGAGGCACCCAGCGGTTCTATCAGTCACCCACAGGCTCGTATAGGTCCCGGGTGGTCTGGGATGGAGTCGGGGTCTCCACCCGCGGCCAGCGCCGCCCTCCCTGTCCCCAGGCTGTGGTTGTCTCCAGCCCCCCAGCCTCAGGGGTTGCCTGCCCCAGCTCCCCACCCCCCAGAAAGCTCCCGCCTGGCGCCCAGCCCTGGGGCTGCCCGGCCCGGTCTCCCATCATTCTGAGCATCCACAGGCTCCATGCACTCCAGGCTCCAGCGCAGGGTGGAGCGCAGGCCTCAGCGCAGGGGCTCCCCAAGTTTGAACACGTCCCCCCAGGGTAGGGGAGGACTGCTGGGGTTCTGGGGAGGGGCCCAGAGGGGGCTCGATGCAGATGCCCCTTTGCCCTCCAGGCCCCCAGGGCACTGAGGGCAGAGGCAGGGGGAGGCGGGGCAGCTGCACCTCTCGGCCTGTTTCCAGGGGTGCCCAGAAACCAGCCTCCGCGCCTCCTGCTTCTCTCCTGCGGTGACCTTCCAATGACGACCTTGGGGAGGGGGCTCAGGGTACCGCAGTCCTGTAGACTGCGGGGTGGAGTCAGGGATGGGGTGGGGTGCAGATGGGGAGATGGGAGTGCCAGGGCAGGACCGGGTGAGTGAGAGCGGGTTCTGGGGGGGTGTCTGGGACAGGACGTGGCTTTACTGTGCCCCCAGCATGGGGCTCTGGCCCCAGGAACTGGGGGGCAGGCCCCATCTCCCTGCTCCCACAGCTCCCTGACACACACACACCCCCGCCGGCTGGCCAGGAGCCACCCCGGGAGCTTGAGGCGCCCGAGGGAAGGGGCTGCTGGGGGCTGTCGCCAGAGATGAGCCTTGGGGAAAACAGAGCTGCCCGGGGCTGCGAGCGGGTCTCACCGCAGGCAGAGCCATAAATACGCAATGCTCTTTGACCCGCTAATCCCACTGTCTGGAGTTTCTCCCAAAGACAGAACTGCAGAGGGGGAAATAGCTCTACGTGCACAGTTGTTTATAGCAACATTATTTACAAGGGCCAAAAAAGCCGGAATCCGCCAAAATGCTCTGCAAGCTGGGGGTGGGGGCCCGACGTCACTAAGGCAGAATATTTATCACACAGCCAAGAAAAATGATAAATACGGAAAATTCTTCCTGAAATAACGCCAAGGGAAAAACTTTGATGTGTTTGTCCGGTCGGCAGCTGCGAGCATCTCGGCTGTGCCGGCGCTGCCCTGGGCTCCGGAGGCGCCGCGGTGATGGAGGCCCCGTCCCGGGCAAGGGTGCCGGGGCAGCCGCCGGGGGGCGCCTCTGCCGCAGCTGCCCCGCCCCAGCTCCCCGTCCCCCAGCGCGGGCCGTGGGCGGCAGCAGGCAGAGGCGAGGGGAGCGGTGGCGAAGTGCGGGGTGCGGCAGGCTCTTCAGCCGGGGCCAGGGTCCTGGGGCCAGGCCCGCCTCTGCACCTGCCCGCGGCTGGCCCTGGGGTTCTCCACCTGCAAACGGGGTGAGGGTGACAGGGTCACTGCTGTTACGCTTCTCCCATCAAAAGGCTCGTCTTCGGAGCCCTCGTTATCCTCTCACTGGAGCAGGTGTGGATTCCAGTGTAGGAGCCACAGACACCTCGAGAGCCCCAAGCTGAACGGGGGCAGCTGAGGACGGAGGGGACGAGCCTGGGGCTCAGAGCAGGGTGGGGGCAGGCAGCGGGGGAGGCAGCTCTGCCCTGCCCGCGGGACCCACCTCCCAGGCCTCCAGCCGCCCTGGCCAGAAGCAAGCTGCCGACTGCAAAGTGGGGGGCTGCCCCCAGCCGCCCTCCCTTGGGCACCTTTTGGCCTGAAGGGAGGCGCCTGGAATGAGGGGAAACGGGGGCTCTGTAGCCAGCCCAGGAGGGCACTGGCAGGGCGGCTGTCCTCAACCACATCGGATGCCTCCTGGCGAAACCCCCCGCCCCGAGGCCAGATCCTGGGACCCCAGCGCCACGCCCCGAGCTTCAACCCCCGCCCCAAACCCACCCCGTCCTCAGGCTGCCAACTCTGCTGCTCTCGCCACTTGACAGGAGAGCGCCCCGAAGGCCGTGGGAGATTTGCCGAGAGGCGGGCGCCCCCCAGGCCCTGCCCCGCCCCTACCCCAGCCCCCCGCCTGCTGGTCACTGGAAAGCCTCTTGCTTCTTGTGTGCAGGGAGCCGCCAAGTTGCTGCAACGACGATCGCCTCCGCGTTGGAGGGCCACTGAGGGGGGCAGCTCACAGGACAGGGGGGACGGGAGGTGTCCCTGGGGCCCTCCTTGGCCATGTGGGAGGGTGCCGGTGACTTGGGGGGGCTCGCCACTAGAGCCACAGTGGGCGCCCGGCCCTGAGCTCCCAGGGACCACCTCCTGCTGGCGCCCAAGCGGCCCCCGGGGAAGAGTCTGCTCCAGGGTCAGCCTTCGGCCTTGGACTCAGCAGCCCCCACCCTCGGGGTCTGCGTGGTGGACCAGACCGCAGACTCCCGGATACCGAAGCCTCGTGTCTGCGCCTATGAAGGGCGTGGAGACCCCCGCAGATGGCCTCGGTCCCAGCCCCCGGGCGCCCTCTTCCTCGATGCCCCCGCTGGCCCCCCATCCCCTCTCTCACCAATACCCAGGATCTGCAGGGCCCAGGGGTGGCAGCCACAGCTCAGGCTGTGGGAAAGGCCCCCCCACACACACACAGAGGCAGGAGGGAGAGGGAGCTGCAGGGCGAGCCCCCGGCCCTCCCCCCAGGCCACCTACCCTGCCATCAAGCCCACCACCAGGCTGCCCCCAGGCTTGCTGCCCCCACCCCCAGCCCTGCCAAGGTTGAAGCCCCATCACTCCCAAGGGGCTTGGTCAGAAGATGGAAGTCCAGCCACGGGGAAGGCAGGGGCTCATGCATCTGAAATCGCTTCCCTTTTCATGCCTCCCTTCTCCCACCCTTGGAGATGCGCTTTGGGTGTGGGGGCTCCTGGCTACTCACAGGGGTGGGGTGCTGCCGGCTGTGTTCTCCCGGGACCCCCACTGCCTAGAGCGGTGCCTGACCAGAGTACGTGCTTCACACATTATTTGTTGAGGGATGGGCAGATGGAGGGGGAGGGTGGAGGGAGGGAGAGAGGAAGGATAGAGGGAGGAAGGGAAGGAGAGATGGAGGGAGGGATGGATGGGTAAGTGGATAGGGGAGGGAAGAGGGAGGATGGTGGAAGGACTCTCCCCGCAGGACTGTTGGGGGCCTACCGGCACCCAGTGCAGCTCCTCCCCAGACAGAAGTCCACGGAGGAGCAGGGACCTGCCCAAACTGCCTAGGGAGGTGCCAGCAGGGCCGGGCTCCCCCAGGACTCTCCCTGCTCACTTCCGCGTGTCCAGTCCTGTGCCACAGCCCTCAGCCAGGGATCCAAGCAGAGGAGCCCAGGGCCCAGGAGAGGCGGAGGGCAGGGGCAGGGGCCCGCGGCCGGGGCCGGGTGACCACGGAGGATGGCGCGGGCAGCCTGCCCCAGGCAGACAGCGCTGCGGAGACCTGCCCTGAGGCTGGGCTGGCCGGGGCCGCGGAGGAAACACCCCGCAGAGGGAAGGCCGCTGGGCGCAAGAGCTGCCCCGGCCTCCCCGGAGAGTCAGGCGCTCTGCCGGGACCGCCACCCCGGCCAGAGCAGGCGGGCAGAGCTCTGACCACGAACACGCCCACTGGGCACCTTTCCAAGCCCGGCCACCGGTCCCAGGCCTGGGCGCCCGACCCCTGTCGCTCTGGGTGGGCCCGTGAGCAGAGCCCCTGTGCCCTCCCCCGGGCGCAGTCTGGGAGCCAGGCGGGCCCGGGCTCTGGTCTTGGCCTGGCCCCTGGCAGGTGGTCTGCCAACCCCCTCCACTGAGCGCCTGAGCTCCTGGGAGGTGAGTCTTGCAGAAGAGATGAGAGAGACGCGTGAGCCCCGGAACAAGGCTGCAGTGGGCGCTGAGCCTGTCCTGGGCTCCAAGCCCCTTCCCCACCCACGGCCATCCACGGCGCCCCTTCGGGGAGTCACCGTGAGTAAGCTGAGCCTCTGCTCTTCAGGAGCTGGGTGGCCCCTGCCTGCGTAGGGGTGCCAGCTGCCGTCCCTTCTCCCTGGGGGGCAACACGGGGGCTGCTCCATGTGAGCCTCCCTGCACACAGGCTACACCAGCACTGCCCAGCCAGCTCCTGGTAGCTTCCCCATCACTGCAGTGACATCCTTCCTCCTAACCTTGGCATTCGAGACCCTGGCAGGCACTGCTGGCTAACAGCGCCAATTCCCCGGGTCCTCTTCCCCCACCTTCCTTCCTTAGGGGCTCGGTCTGCTTTCCATTAGCGGGTGAAAATGCCACATGCTCGCTCTCGCAGTCCCCGTGCGGCCAAGTCTAGGGGACCCACGTTTGAGGGTCCTTTCCTTTCTTTGGATGTGAGGAATCCTATTGGTGCTGTGGCAGCCATCTTGTGACCACGAAGAGACAAGCTCAAGGGGGGAAATTAAAGTGACTGGGTCCCTTGCCACACGGTGGAGCTGCTGGGTTATCCAGCCCTGACACGCCTTAGCTGGGCAGTTCCTTTCCTTGTAGCCAAAAGTATCCTAACTAGAAGAAAGGTCCAACACTATCTGGTGCCCATCTGCCCTTCTAGCCTCACCTGCCACCACCGCACTTCCTGATGCATCTGGGTGAGACGGGCATTAATTTCCCTTTGTTTTGCCTGCTGCCTGCAAGCTACTCTAGGAGTTCTTGGTGAACTCCTAGACATCCTTGAAAGTCCATCTCAAATGCTCCGTCCTCTACAAAGCCTTCTGATTTTGCCTCCAAGCAGAACTCAAGGCTCTGTCCTGCTATCTCACATGCCTTTGCTCTAGAATTTCCCACATATTTGTAATTCTCTTCAGTGGCACAGACTTGTCCTGTACCTCGGTCTCCCTAGCGTTGTACCTGGTGCTTAGTAAGTGCTGAATATCCCGATGTGCTGCCCCAGCTGGCAGGGAGCTGGGCAGGGGGCTGGGCAGGGGGCTGGGCTTTCTCTCCCTCACCAGGAGAAACCAGCTCTTCAGTGAGCCCCAGGGTGTGGGGAGGGGCTCGCCACCAAACCACATGGCCCCCACACCATGTGGGGGCAAAGGACACTGGAGGTCACCGGGCTGGTTGGGGCAGTGGGTCCAGGCCTGGCCTCCTGGCTCCAGCACAGGACTCTCCAGAACTGAGCAGGGGACACTGTGTGTGTTTCAGAGCTGACATGACAGCTGTCCAAAGTGACACGGCGGTGCTGGAGGCTGCAAGGGGGAGCGGAGGGAGCGGAGGGGGGGTGGGGAGAGCAGGGGGAGGCTGTCAGGTACTGACAAAGCCTCCTGCCAGCCCCTGGGAGGGTGCTGGGAGCAAGACTTGCCCCTCCCCCAGGCGTGCACACCTCAGCCTTGGAAGTAGGAGGAGCCGTGGGCGAAGGAAGGGGCCAGCGGGGGCCACAGGCTGGAGGGCTCAGGGTCCACCCAGGGCCCTTCCAGGAACCCCAAGAGGGATGGGTCTGCATGGCTTTGGAGACTGGGGTGGGCTTCACCCAAGGGGATGGGGTGGGGGTGGGCAGGCACCTGTGTAAAGGGGTCCTAGGAAAGGCGGCAGC
This sequence comes from Tolypeutes matacus, assembly GCA_026826555.1. Taxonomy (NCBI): domain Eukaryota; kingdom Metazoa; phylum Chordata; class Mammalia; order Cingulata; family Chlamyphoridae; genus Tolypeutes; species Tolypeutes matacus. Next base: position 777,105 of record JAKSZT010032066.1, on the reverse strand, counting down.
CTCGGAAGCCTCAGGGGAGCAGGGAGCCTGAGAGTGGGGCTGCCTGGGTGGGGAACACAGCCCCCTGCAGCCCCCCTCAGGCTCCTGCAGCCCCCTTCAGCTCCTCCTCAGCCCCCCACAGCCTCCTACAGCCTCCCCAGCCCCCCTGCCCCCCCCAGCCCCCAGCCCTCTGCCACCCCCAGCCCCCCACAACCCCCTGCACCCCCCTGCCACCCCCAGCCCCCCTCAGCCTCCTGCAGCACCCCCCCCACAGCCTCCTGAGGGCTAGAGGCACAGGTTTGCCCTCCCCAGGCCTGAGCCCCCCCAGGCAGGGTGGGGGGCCCAAGAAGCTGCAGCAGGCTTTTACTTTACGTTTATTTAGGTCTGAAGACCCGACTGAGTACTTCTGTAAAATGTATTTTAAATTGCCCAAGAACAGCTCTTTGTAAAAAACTTAAGTACAACAGACATGACCAAAGGGTCGAACCATCTCCGCCTCCCCCAAGCCAGAGGGAGCCTCTTCAGCCATAACGTTTCCACAGAAGTCTACACGTGCTCATGGGAAGCAATTCAAGCGGTTACAAGGGCCACGATGACAGGCCATGGCCACGCGGTGCTCAGGGCACTCGGGGCCAGGGCTCTGCGGGGACCCGGGCCCACCCGGCCACCGCCACGCTGCTGGGTGCCCACGGGCCGGCCACTGGAGCAGCGGATCTCCGAGTCCCTTCCAGCCCCCAAGGAGGGGTGTCGCACCCCTTCACGGTGCCTTTTCTAGACTCCACAAGGTGGGGAGGGCCAGGAAACCCCACCCCCGCCCACGCCCCCGACGTCTCTAAACCCTAGGCCAGAGGAGGGCGCCCGCGAGGCGTCCCGCGGCCGCTGCCAGCCCCGGGGGAGCGGAGGGGAAGGGGCAGCTGGGAGCCGGGACACGCACAGGTTTAAAAACTAAGCGCGCCCCCTCCACACGCACAACAGCAGGACAAGAAAAACTGTCGTGTTTCTGGCGCGCGCGGCTTCCCGAGCAGGGGGCAGCGCTGCTGGGGCGAGCTCGGCGGCGCGCAGGGGGCCCCTTCCGCTCCTTAGGCGCCTCGTTTCCATTCCCAGGAGGCGCCCCCGGGCAAGGGGCTCCTGGCACGGGCCTGGCAGCTCCGGGGCGAGCGGGTCCTTTGCGCGCTCTCGTTGTTTGCCTTCTGTCGCGGGCGCTGGGGGTCCCTGCGTGGCGGGCTGTTACGGTGGGGGTCGGGGGCGCGCGGCCCCGAGGTCGGGGAGCTGCCCCGCGGCGACGTCAGCGTCCAGCTGGGCGGGGGCGGTGTTTCCAGGAAACGGGGTGGGGGGGCTGTTCCATCACCACCGAGCCGGAACCCGCAGGGCCCCCAGCCCGGCGCCAGCACTCCCCCAGAGTCGCCCCGTTCCCCGACGCCTCTCCAGGCGCAGCGCCGAGGCCCGCGCTGGGGGGCACAGGCCGGTCTGGGAGAAGCGGGTCGGGAGCAGGGTCGGAACCAACACACCCCAGCGGCTCCCAGGCGAGGAAGAGGGAGGGGGGTTCAGGATTCGACTCCCGAGACCCCCGTCTGGCCCCCGTGTGGGCGCGTGGCCCCATCCCACCAGCGTCCCCCAGGAGGCAGCCCACAGAGGCTGCCCTGAGCCTGCATACACCCCCGCGGCGGTGCTCCCCACCCGGGCGACCCCGCTGTGGGACACCCCCGGCCCTCCCTGCCCCGTCCCCTGGCCTGCCCCATGCCCGTGCTCGGCCAAGTTTCAGGCTCAAGACCTGGGGAGCAGCGTGGAAGGCGCCCCCTGGGAACGGGCCTAAATGCAGACCCAGCCCAGGTGGGCTCAGCCAAATCCTCCAGCTCACAGCCACCATCCCCTCCATGGCGCCACCCCACACGTGGCCTGGGGAAGAAATAAAAGGTGCGTGGCCCCCTGTCTTTCCAGAACATTGGCCCAGAGCTCCGGCTAACGTGGACTTATGTGGACTTTTGGAGAAATGAGGGCCCAATCCCAACTCCCCATCTGAACAAGAGGAAACGGGGCTCAGGTCTGCCCACCAGGCCCATGGCTCTCTCCCCTCTGACAACCGAGAGTGGACGTGGGTGCAGCTGCGTGGCCGTGTGGGGGCACAGGACTGGCTGGCTCTGCAGGTCACTGCCCATCCCGGGGTCTCAGGGTGACTGCCCAGGAGAGGGGATGGGCCCTTCAGCAAAGCCTCCGCCCCCGGAGAACCCGAGCCCGCCTTTAGGCTGGGTAGGAACAAGGGCATGACGGGGTCACTAGGGCCCCGAGCCCCAAGGCCCCCCGAGCCCCACCCCCAGCCCCTCCCCTGGGGAGCGGGCCTGTTTCCATGGCAGCCCGCCTGGGCCTGGGAGGCTGTCAGGGCTGTCTCCTCCCCAGCAGCCATCAGGCCGCCTTTATTACTCATAATTGCTGCCATTAGGGGGGCTTTGTTCTCTCTATTTTGGAAATAAAACAGTTTCAAATCCCCAAGGCAGGTAGGAGCCAGCCAGCTTGGGGCTCCCCTGGGAAGAAAGCAGGGGCAGGTGGAGGCTGTCCTCAAGTACCTGGCTGGGGCGCCTGCACCCCCAGGCTCCTGCTGACCGGGGCACTGGGCAGACACCACGGGGTGACAGCCACCGAGCTTCCAGGCGAGGGGGTGAGGGCTGGCCCTGGGGTGGCGGGCGTTGGGGAGCCGCGGGCAGCTGCCTCAGGCCTGGTCTCAAGCCCTTTTGCTTCTCCTGCTGGCCCTGCAGCCCCCGCCCCAGGGGACCACCTCTGGCCCTCGCGGCAGCCCGGCCAGGCGGGCTGTGTGGGCATTTGTTCCCCTGTATGGTGAGAAAACACAGGCTCAGGGTGTCTCAGGTGGAACCTGTGGAACTGACTCCTGGGGAAACGGGAAGAGAGGAAAGCACTCCGAGGCCGGCACTGAAGAACCCTGAGGGCCTCTGAGGCATTCTAGACCAGGCCTGAAAGGCCCCTGAAAGATCTAGACCAGCCCTGAGGGCCCCTGAGGCAATCTAGACTAGCCCTGAGGCATTCTAGACCAGGCCTGAGGCATTCTAGAC
>JAKSZT010032066.1:757969-774054 GCA_026826555.1 Tolypeutes matacus | reverse complement strand
GGCATTCTAGACCAGCCCTGAAGGGCCCCTGAGGCATTCTAGACCAGGCCTGAGGCATTCTAGGACAGCCCACTTTTGCAGAGGAGGTAGGCTAATTGCCTAAGGGGAGCCCAGAGAATGGGGCAGAGGCCCAGAAGCCTTGTCTCCTGCCCCCCACAAACTCTTTTCTCACCTTCCTTGCCTGGCCCTGACCCAAAATATTTCCCCTCAGCCTGCGCGCTGAGTGGGAGCTCACTCTAGGATGGCTTCTTAATATGTAGGCCCTTCTAGGCAGGCTTAAAACGCCCACCAGTCACGCACACTGAATTCATTTCATCAGTTGCTTCCCCAGAGCTAATAGAAGGGGGACAATTTTTAAGAAAGGGACAGAGAGAGGGATAACCATGGGTCCTCTAGTTTTGTTGATGGAGTTCAAGCCTAAAAGGGCCCAGGGCAGCTGTTAGGGTAGAAAGAGGTCTGGTTTCCAGGCCACTTCCTGAGCCCCAGGCCCTGCCTCTGTAAAATGGCAGCAATGGATGTTCTTTCTAGGCTGGCATTCGAGTGTTCCCCACCTCCAGGAAGAAGGCCGACAGGCTGGCTGGGGTTCCTGTCCAAGGTCGGGGACGGGGAGGCCTCAGGGCCAGCCCCCCAGCAGCTCTCCACAAGGCCGGGCTCCAGCAGGGAGACTCCTGCCTTGTCATCAGGGCAGGAGGGGGACTGGACCTCGTAGAGGCCTCTGCCAAGCAGCAGGACCCGACTCCCCCGCCTCCATCACCAACACCCACTCCCCGTGAGTCCTGCCAGCCGCAGAGCTCTGCACGCCCGTTGCGCTCTCTGTCCACAGCCCGTGGTTGAGGTACGGGTCATCAACATGAAATGAATACACCAAAGGTAAAAGTACAGCTCGATGGACCTAAACAAATGTAGACACCCATGGAACCATCTCTCAGCTCCAAACACAGAGGAGCCTCGCAAGCAAGACTGTAATTTACTAGCCTTCTTCTGCCCTTTGTGCTTTTCATTATTATTATTTTTCCTTTAAGCAGTCAAAAGTCTTTTTTTTTTTTTACCGGGAGGTCCCGGGGATCGAACCCCGGTCTCTCCATATGGTAGACGGACGCCGAACCTCTTGAGCCACATCCGTTTCCGGTCAAAAGTCTTTTAAAAGCTTAGTCTTGTACTTTTTGTCCACAAACTTACCATTTCAAGTGCTTTCTTTTCTTTCTGGTAGCCTTGGCTTCCATGTGGGATCTTTTTCCTTTGACCTCAAGAACTTCCATCAGTGTCTCTCATGGTGATGACTCCTAGCGATGAATTTTCTCAGCCATCATTTGTCTGAAATTGTTGTATTCAGCCTTTACATTTGAAGGATATTTTTGTTGGGGATAGAATTCTAAATTCCTGTAAGCTCTTTAAAGATACCCTCCCTTTAGTTCTGATGAGAAGCTGGCTGTAATTCTTACTGTTCCTCCCCTGAACTTAATAGACGATATGTTCTGGCTGATATCAGACTTCATCTTTGTTTTCTGCAGTTTAATTGTAATGTGCCCAGGTATTCCTTCCTTGCATTTATCCTGCTTGGGATTCACTAGGTTTCTGCGATCCATGAGTTGAGGTCTTTCACCAATTCTGGAAAATGTTGAGCCATTCTCTCTTCAGTTCTCTCACTTCTTCTGGGATTCCAATCACATATATGTCATATTATTTCATATTGTTCCTTAGATGTTTGACGTTCTCTTCCAAAGTTGAGCAAACTCTCTCTCGAGGGCCAGAGCACACATATTTGAGGCTGTGTGGCTGTGTGGCTCTGTCACACCTGGCTATGCCAGGTAGAGCAGAAGCTACAGACAGTGCTACACAAGCAGGCATGTCTGTGTTCCAATGAGGCTTTTTTTTTTTACTTTATTTTGTACATTTAATAATTGAAAATATAAACAATTAAAAACTAAAAAGTAAAAACAGATTAATAAATATATACATTTCTCAATGAAATGTAATGGATACATGTAAATTTTTTTGTTGTTTTGTTTTTTGTTTTTTTGTGGTTTTTTTTGTGTGTGAATCAAACAATATATTACACAATATATTTGGTTCATAGTAATGCATTCATACAGTATTTGTCCTTTTGTGTCTGGCTTGCTTCACTCAACATAATGTCCTCCAGGTTCATCCGTGTTGCCAAATGCTTTATGACTTCATTTCTTCTTACAGCTGCATAATATTCCATCGTGTGAATAGACCACAGTCTGTTTATCCATTCATCTGTTGATGGACACCTGGGTTGTTTCCAGCTTTTGGCAATGGTGAATAATGTGGCTATGAACATGGGTGTGCAGATGTCTGTTCGTGTCACTGCTCTCAGTTCTTCTGGGTATATACCCAGTAGTGGTATTTGCAGGGTCACGTGGCAAGTCTATAGTCAACTTCTTTAGGAACTGCCAAACAGTCCTCCACAGTGGCTGTACCATCCTGCATTCCCACCAACAGTGAAGAAGTGTTCCTATCTCTCCACATCCTCTCCAACACTTGTAGTTCTCTGTCTTTTTAATAGTGGCCATTCTGATAGGTGTGAAATGATTTCTCATTGTAGTTTTGATTTGCATTTCCCTAATCATGAGTGATGTTGAGCATTTCTTCATGTGTTTTTTTGCCATTTGTATTTCTTCTTCGGAGAAATGTCTATTCAAGTCTTTCGCCCATTTTTTAATTGGGTCATTTGTGTTTTTATTGTTGAGTTGTAACATCTCTTTATAGATCCTGGATATTAAACCCTTATCAGATATGTGATTTCCAAATTCCAGTAAAACTTCATTTGCACAAACAGGCAGCAGGAAAGACGGGGCCCTGGACGCCCACTTTGCTGGCTCTTCCTCTATTCTGTTGTTTTCTCTCTGGACAAATTATCTTGACCTGCCTTTGCGCTCACTGCTCCTTTCTTCCATGGCATACAATCTGCCAGTATGCCTATTCAGTGAATTCATTTCAGATATCGTGTTTTCAGTTCTAAAGTTTCCATTTGGTTATTTTTAGCTTTTCCATTTCTCTGTTATTTGTTCATCTTTATTTCTAAATACTTTACCCTATTTTAAGTTTTTTTTTTAATGTCCTTATCTGCTCATTACAATATATACTTGTATTAGTCAGCCAAAGGGGCACTAATGCAATATACCAGAGATTGGTTGGTCTTTATAAAGGGTATTTATTTGGGGTAGAAGTCCACAGATAACAGGCCATAAAGCGTTAAGTTTCTTCTCACCAAAGTTCATTGCCACGTGTTGTTGGAGCAAGACAGCTGCGGACGTTTGCCAGGGTTCAGGCTTCCTGGTTCCTCTCTTCCCGGGGCTGCGTTTCTCTCTGGGCTCAGCTCCTCTGGTTCCTCCACAAGGTCAGCTGTAGACTATGAGGCTCTCTGGGCTTTGCCTCTCTCCACAAGGCCAGCTGTGAACTCTCAGGCAAATGGCTCGTCTCTATCCTGGGGCTTCTCTCCAACATCAAAACTCCAGTATCAAAAGTGCTTCTCAGGGAAGCGGCTGTGGCTCAATCAGTGGGGCTCCCGTTTACCATATGGGAGGCCCTGGGTTCGGTTCCCGGGGCCTCCTGGTGAGGACAAGCCCGCCCGCACGGCGTGGTTAGCTGACCCAGCGAGCACAAGCAGCAAGGGGGGGATAAATGAATAAATAAATAAAATCTTTAAAAATAAAAAAATAAAAATAAATAAATAAATAAAAGGCAAGGCAAAGAACAGAGTTGCAGCAGTTTTTGAGAAGCAGTCCGGGAAGGTGCCCGAACCAACAAGTGCTGCCCGAGAGGCCCAGCCCTGGCACCCGGCCGAAGGGTCAGGTCTCCTGGCCTGCTCAGCTCCGGGGCCTGCCTCCTCCCTTGGATGATTGGAGAGGAGCCTCCAGCAGCCCCAGCAAGGCTGGGGCTCCCCTGAACTGAAGGCCCTTCGGGGCCTCCTGGGAGCTACAGGGCAGGCTGCGCCCTGCCCGTCCTTCAAGACACAGCCACAGCTTGTTCTCTGGTTTCGTTAAGGCTCCAAACAGCCCTCAGCTTCCCCAGCCACATGAGCAAAATGCTCTAAACCAAGTTCTCCAGGCCCAGCTGTGCCGGGATAGCTCATTCCACCTGGGCACCGTGCTGAGACCAGGGCACCCTCCACTGTGACGGGGCCCCCACCTCCTGCCCCTCCCCCCACAGCCAGCAGCCCCAGTTCTGACACACGGGGCCTGCTCTCCAGTGCTGCTGCATGCCAGGCTGGGGCAGGGATGGCACGAGCTGGCCAAGCTCTGCAACCACCAGCTACATCCCTGGCCCTGGGCCAGGCTGCCTCCGGGGCCATTTGTTCTCCAGGCACCTGGAGACCTGTCCTTCTGGTAGGCAAGAACAAACCCTTCCCCCAAATTCATCCTTTCCGGGTTCAGTCCTGCCCTCCCCCACCATCCCACCCCAAGTTTGGAAATGAAGGCTTGCTCAAGCCTTCCCCAAATTGCAAGGTGGGGGTGACTGACACCCTTGACAACACCTCCACCCCTTCCCTGGAGATCCTGGGGTCTTCCAGAGCCTGCCCACTGCAGGGTCCCACTATCAAGCCACGTGGGCCTGCCGGGATGCCCAGGGCAGAGCACACGGCCAGTCGGTCCTCTGGCGTACGAGGGACTGCGTTTGGCTCCCAGTGCGCCTGGGCACTGGCTTTTACTGGCCTGGGTCCCCAGTGAGGCCAAGCCAGGGCACAGCAGCAGGTGGTCCGTGAGGAAGGGTCTCACACCCGAGCCCCCGCGCCCCTCCCCAACATCAGCAGGTCAGGTTGGCCCACACACTCCCCCTTGGTGGCCAGGAAAGCTCTCCTGCTGCTCGGCTGAGACTTGCAGCCAGGACTCGAGGCAGGCCACCAAAGCGCTCAGAAATGAGTCTGCAGGAGAGACTCTCGGGGCACGCGCTCTCATTCAAAGCCCAGCTCTGTGACCTTGGCCGATCTGCTGGCCTCTGTGAGGCTCCGTCTCCTCCTCTGAAAATGGCGGTGAGGTGGGGTTCAGACAACACACACACAGCACAAGGCAGGTGTCCAGGAAATGCCCCGACCCTGCCCTGCTGCTTTTCCTCGTCTCTCCCAGGTCCCAGGAACTGCAGAGGCCCCCAGGCGTGCTCGGGCTCCACCAGCAGCTGCCCAGGAAAGCAGGGAGGAAGGAGGGGTGCTGCAGGCCAGGTGATGGGGAGACTTTGTAACCCTTTCCAAAGAAGGGAGTCAGACCTGCACACAGCTAAGCTTGATTTTCCTCCCTAAGAAGATTCCTAAATTATGAAACCGCTTTCTGTGCCAGCACCGGGCAGCAGCAGGTTTGCCGTGCTCCTGGAGGGGAGCAGTGTCCCAGGGGCCCCCAACAGCCGTGCCAGACTCAGCCGCTCTCCCTCCTTGGCAGTTGCTGACGTTAAGGAACGCTGCACTTCTGGGCTCGGTAAGCCACAGCGTAAGCCCCGTGGAGGTGAAGCGGGCAGGTGACATTGCGGGCAGGCACTCTCACCTTGGCCACACAGCTCACTCTTCACGAAGGGTGCATCTCGCGCTGGCCTTGGGCTCTGGCCTGGGAGGACGAAAGCCGAGCCCTGACGGCCACGAGGCGGCGCTGCAACGGGAGGGTGGGAGGGGTGGCCCCCGTGTGGCCCCCGTGTGCTGGGGGGTGTCCAGGCAGGAAGCTGCCCTCCCTCCCGCCGCTGATCCCAGGGTGCCGAGCAAGCTCCTCGGGAAGGACTGCAAGGCAGTGACCCCTGGCCAGGACTGTTACTGACCGTCCCCATGACCTCAGGCAAGGGTCCTGGGGGCAGGGGCGGGGACGCTGAGCGCTGGCCGCTCCTGCTGGAGTCTCCAAGCCTCGGAGTGCATCTGCCAGGTCCAGGTGAGGCCGCGGCCCACCGTGGGCCCGGAGCGTGTTGAGACTGGCTGCTTCCTAAAGAGGGCGACTGCCTCGCAGCCACACTGACCCTTCTCGTGTGCACGGAGCTTTCCAGTTTGCAAAGCGCCAGCTGGTAGAGTCTGGGAAGGGACGTGTCCGAGGGAGACTACATGGCTGGCCAGAACCAGGCAGGGCCCACCTCCTGTCTCCCGGGGCCCGGGGCGCCGAGGAGAGTCGCCGTCCCTCCCAGCCCCTCCTGGGCTGGCCCTTGGGCTGCCTAGGTGGGTAGGAAGCCAACCTGCCTTGCCCCCAGCCCTGGCCAGGTCATCACAACCTGGGGTCAACGCCGTGGCACTGTAATTAGGAGGCGGATAAGGTCGGAGCCGCCGTCTCAGTGACCTTACCCCGTTCCACTGGGCTCCACAGAGCCCTCCCTGCTCCGGCCCCCACAGAGCCTCACGGTCACTGGCCTCCGGGGTGGTGGGTGGCTGGTGGTGGGGTGAGGGGGGTGGTCAGGCCTGGCGCCAGGGCCGGCCAGAGGCCGGGGGCCGCGGAGCCGCTCACGTCCGCACATTTCTGAGCGGCCACATCCCTGGGCCTGAGTCCAGGGCTGAGGCCCCTGCCCTCCACGGGTGGGCCGCCTTCTGCGCACGGCTGGAGGTGGTCCCAGGCGTCAGCTGGCTCGGCCCCGTGCCTGACCTCAGCAGAGAGGCACGAGGAGGCCGCATCCTCCGGGCCCTCCCGGCCCGGGCCCCGGCCCCGCTCCAGACAGCAGAGTCAGGGGCCGTGTGTCGGAATCCCGGCCCCACCTGCCCGCCTCTGCCTTCCTCAGCACCTGTGCCGGGCACACACACCTGCTCACGGCCCACCCAACCCTCCAGCCCCCGCGAGGCGCTGCGCAGGGTTCGAGTCAGCTTTCACGGGTCCCTCCCTGCTGCCACCCCCACGGGGTCCTTAAATACCGTGGATTCCTGAAGACACGTCTGTGGCTGCGTGTGCCCCGCTCAGCTGGCACCCCTGGTTTTGCAGTCGGGCCTCCAGCCGTCTGCAGGAAATCCAGGTGTGCGGCGGCGTCGGGCTGCCCGCGGCCGGCGCTCCTCCCTCCGCGCTCCTCCCTCCGCGCTCCTCACGCCGACCCCGCGTCTCCGCAACTCTGCTGCGCTCCCCCCGCGGCTCGCGGGGCCTCTCCCCGGCCTTGCCGACCCCGCGGCGCCCACCTGCCGTGTTTCCACTGTGCTGACGTAAAGCGGCGTTTCCTGGGGTTTTTCCCGGCTCTCCCCGGCCTTCTCGCAAGCCCGAGGTCTCTTCGTGAACTTAAGAGCAGTGGGTGATATTCCGAGCACGTGCGCACCAGGACAGGCCGGCGCCCTCGAGCTGCCCGCGCGCGTGGTGCGCAGGGCCGCCAGGGAGGGGCAGCCCGCGGCCCGGGGGAGCCCTCCACCCCCTCCTTAGCTGGGCCGCCAGGAAGGAGAGCCTGAGAAGAGGAGAGAGGGGCGAGGCTGATCTGGGGGGTGCGGGGCCAGGGCGGTGAGAGGCAGGGAAGATGCGGTGATATGCAATTCCAGCCGCTGCCATGGCGCCCGGGAGGGAGGGAGAGGGGCCCCAACGCCCCCACCCGCCACCCGCTCACCCTCCCCTGCCACCCAGAAGCGGGTCTGCGGCCGCTGGCGGGCTGTGTCCTCAAAGTCCGAAAGGGAAGGGGCGGCCTCCGGGGTGGGGTGCCGGCCAGGGCAAGGACGACGCGCCCACCCTGGTGGAAGGACGGCCTGCGGTAGCGGCCAGGACGCCTGTGCGGTGAGCCGGGTGGCCATGGAGTGCCCGCTCCCCTCCTCTGCCCTTTCCCGTTCGTGCTCCTCATTAGTTCCCACGAGCTCCCAGGTGTCCCTGCCTGGGCACAGCGCAAAGGCTTCTCAGCCCGTCGCCTGCCACCGGCTTTCCTTTGGTCCCTGGGCGGATGGAAGGTCTTCATTTTAATCTAACCGCCCCCACAAACTTTCCATGGATGGTTCGTGCTTTGGGGGCCTGGTTGAATTTGTCCTCCCCCATGTGGTGGTGTAGACTCAGCCTTTGCACGCGGGCGTTTAGCCATGTGGGGCGCAGTTACCCTCCAAGACCCGGCCTGACCCCCTCTCCTCTGCCAGCTGTGCCGCCCTGGGATGTCGCCCCGAAGCCGCGACCTCCTCTGCTCTGTGCCCACAGCCCCCCAGAAGCCGGGCCAGCCCAGCCCGTGAGGGCCCCAAGCGGCCTTTGCCGAACTGCGCTGGGGCACGAAGCGGCCCAGGGCAGCCCGAGGGCCGCACCAGCCACCCCTGGGGGCCTCTGCTGCTGGCGATGAAAGGAGCAAGGGAGGCTGAGAAAGCCTTTGCTCCCTGCCCTGGCGGAGCCGATGCTTCTAAGCAGAGGGCAGCCTGGGTGCAGGAGGTTCAGGGGCTGAGGCTGGCACGAGCGGAGGGAGATGAGCGTGAGGAAAGAGAGAAGGAGGAAGAGGGAAGGAGACCAGGGGGACGAGCCGGTCGCTGTGGGGGAGGAGGGGTTGCTGGGAAAGTTGGTGTCATCAAAAAGGTGATTTAAAATGACTTGTTCTGGGAAGCAGATGTAGCTCAAGCAGCTGGGCTCCTGCCTATCACATGGGAGGTCCTAGGTTCGGTTCACAGTGCCTCCTAAAGAAGACGAGCGAGACAGCGAGCAGATGCGACAGGCTGGTGTGGCAAGCTGATGCAACGAGACAACACAGGGAGATGAAGCAGCGAGGAGACACAAGAAGAGACACAACAAGCAGGGAGTGGAGGTGGCTTAAGTGATTGGTGCCTTCTTTCCACATGGGAGGTCCCGGGTTCGGTTCCCAGTGCCTCCTAAAAAGAAGATGAACAGAGAGCAGACAGCAAGTGCACACAAAGAGGGAGGAGAGAAATAAATAAAAATAAATCTTAAAAAAATAAAAATGCCTTGTTCTGCAGGGCCTCGTGAGACCCCCTCGTTAGGACCCCCAGCTGCTCCCGCAGCTGTGGTGTGGACCGGACCCCAGTGCGGGTGCCCAGGTGGAGGGCATGGGGCTCCCCGTCGCGGAGCAGCCTGGAGGGCTTTGAGGACAGTGCTCGGCCCCTGAGTGACGGGCGCGGGCGAGGGTGTCAGCCGCGTGGCGGGGCCGAGCCCAGCTCTGCTTTGGACCAGTGAGTCGCAGAGCCTGGTGACGAGCAGGTTCACTGTGGCCGCCCTCGAGGCCGCCCTCAAAGAGCGCAGGGCGCCGCCGGGGGGCCGCCTCCCCAATTGCTCCCTCGCGGAGACGCCCTCTGTTTGCTTTCATCCTTCTGTGCCTTGGATGCTTTTTGGGTCCCAGTGAGCACTCTCGAGCCCCTCGTGGGCCTCCATCACTTTTGTGGGACGAAGAACAAATGAATGGATGAACTGTGGGGCGGCGGAGAGGTGAGGGGTCCCGCCTTCCACCCGAAGCAGGGACCCCACATGCTCAGAGGGCGGGCCCCTGCCCCGGGCCAGGCCCTCCCTGCCCCCACCTGCCTTGGATTCCTGCACTTCGGGCCTCATTCAGCACAAGCCGGTGGAGGCCCGGGGGTGCAGCGGGCACCCCCCACCCCAGCAGCGTCCTGCCCCCAGGAGCTTCCCCGCGAGCTCCCCGCTGGTCAGGTGGGGCATGGGGAGGGCGAGGCCCTCTCTCAGGCGCCATCAGTTTGGTTCTTGTGGGAGGAACCACACCACGGGGCAGGTGTGGTTTCCAGCGTGGACCCTGGAGTGGGGAGACTGTCCCAGGCCCAGGACTGTGTGCGTGACCGTTTCTGTGGAGTGTTCAGAACAAGCAAGTCTGTGGAGCAGGACCTGGCTCAGTGGTTGCCTGGGGCTGGGGGCTGGGGCTGAAGAGCCTGGGGTTTCTTTAGAGGGAGACTTAAAAAAGGCCTAAAATTGATTGTGGTGACTTTGCACAACTGTGTGAGTAGATAAAAGCCCTTGGATTGATGCTCTAAATGGTGGACTGTCTGCCCTGAGAATTATATCTCAATAAAACTATCACCCTGAAAGAACGCCCTCAAGAGTCCCGTGCAATCCCCTTCTTTTCCGAGAGGAAGGCTCGCCAGCCCAGGGCCCAGAGCCAGCAGCCCCCAAATGCACGGGTTTCCTGCACCCAGTCCCCTCCCCTCGCTGGGCCCCGGCCCGCTCGTCTCGAGGCGGAGAGAGCAGGTACTGTCTGAGGCCTCCCCACAAAAAGCTGGGGTCCTTTGAGCCAGCAGCCCCAGTTCTAGAAATCTAGCTTGAAGAGCCGCCATCAAGGAGGAGAAAGCGCGAGGCTGCCAAGTGTTCAGTGCGGTCTTTTCTGCCATGGGGAAAAAAACCAAAGCCGCCGGAGTTTCCAGCAAGACAGAACGGTTCTAGAAACCCTAAACTGCCCCTGCGCCGTTTAAGGCAGGGCCTGTGGGTCCAGCAGCGGGCAGAGGTGCTGTTGCTGGGTGCCCCATGGAAAGCGGACACGGGACGGCGAGGACAGAGCGGCACCGCCACGCACACGTGACCAGAGCGGACGGGGCAACGGGGCTGGCAGGAGGTGCCCTCTTTTATTTACAAGTCCCTCACCACCTCCGAAACGGAAGGGGGCCAGGAGGCTCGTGGCTGCTGGGGAGGGTGGGGTCCCCGTGGACAGACCCCTGGCGGGCAGCCGCTGTGGGCCTGGGGCTCCCCCTGGGCTGAATGCCCCACATGGGATTGTAACTGTCTCCTGGACAGAGCCCTCCGTGGCCCCCTCTGTGTCCTTGGCCCTCCAGTCTGGCAGGGAAGTGTTGGGGCAAGGCTGGGTTCCCGGCAGATAAGGCCCACAGGCAGGGAGGGTTGAGGTGCAGGGGGTTGGCAAGCCAGGCCAGGGCTCAGCATGGAACTGGCTGAGAGCCAACTCTGGACTCCTGCTCCAGTGCTCATCCCCGGCCACCCCAAGCCCCCGCTACCCCTTCTCACAGGGGCACCCCCGAGGGGAGGCTGCCCGGGCTCTGGGAGGCAGGGGGTGGGCGGTGCGAGGCTGTAATCCTATCGCCGGCGCCTGGGCACTCGCGGGCGGAGGGACCGTGTCAGTCATCCCAGGCGCCGGGACCAAAGCTCAGGCCAGCGAGGAGCCACTGGCCCAGACTGGGGCGCCCTTCAGGGACCACTTCTCCCAGCAGCCCGTTAGCCCCACAGCGGAGCTTCTGGAATCCACGTCCAGGTGTTGGAGCCCTGGACCTCCCCCTGCACACAGGGCCAGGGAAGGGAGCAGAAGGGGTGCTCCTCTGGGGGCCAGCGCCCCCCACCCCCAGGAGACTTCATTAAAATGATAAACTTCTGTGCATCAAAGGACACTATCAAGAAAGTGAAAAGACAGCCTACAGAATAGGAGAAAATATTTGCAACTCAGTATCTGATAAGGGTCTAGAAGCCAGAATATATAAAGAGCCCTTCAACTCAATGACAAAAAGACACTCCAATCTTTGTAAAGGGCAAAGTACGGGAATAGACATTTCTCCAAAGAAGATAAACAAGTGGCCAAGAAGCACAAGAAGAAACATTCCACACAGGCTCCCGGGAGGCAGTGGGCTCCAGCTCTTTCTGAAAAGGAAGCAGGAAGGAGGGAGCAGGAAGGGGCCCAGGGCTGGCAGGCGGGTCGGCTCCCTGCAGTCCCCACTAGGCGCATGAACTTCTTGAGCACTTCTGAGCCCCCCACCGCCGGGTGCCCCTGAGGCATCGACAGCGAGAAGCAGCCACACTGGGTCAGGGGACCCTGCCCAGCCCAGGGCCTGCTGCAAGGCTGCCGGGGCTCCGAGGCCAAAAGGACGAGGGAGGCGCAGGGAGGGCGGGAGGGGGGCGGGCTCTGGGTCTGCGGCAGCCGCCCTCCCTCCAGGGCTCTCCCTGTCATGAGTCTGTTAAAAATAACCCGCCTCTCCGTCACGCCGACAGCCACTCTCCAGGACAGCGTGTTCTGAGGCCCGAGCTGCCCTCCAGGGACGGGGCAGGAAGGACCGTGGGTGTTCCTGGCCGACCCAGGGCTGGGGGTCCTCCCTGCGGCTCCGGCTTCCCGGGCCCGTGCCGGCTCCCCTGGCCCCCAAGGTCCAGCCCCAGGGCCAGAGGCTGCCCTTAGGGGGCCCATGGGAGCCACGGGGCCTGCACACCCCCGAGGCCACACAGCCCCCTGCCCTGGCTCCCCAAACGCCCCTGGCTGGGGGTGCGGATACACGCGCAGCCCATGTCCTTGTCCCTGGAGGCAGAGAGACGGAGCCCAAGCGCCCCAGCGACGCTGGGACAGGTCTCAGGGTCCCCGTCCACCTCGCAGGGGCCGCGGGGGCCAGCGGAGACCCAGGCGTTACCAAGTCCTGCGCCGGCGCATCGACGCCGCGGCTGCCGCGCCTGGGTTGAGGACAGTGGCTGTGGAACCATTTCCCGCCCCGTGACCCGGGCGGGAGCGCCGGCGGGGCCTCCCACCCGCCTTTCCTGGCCTGTAAGCGGGAATGATGCGCTGACCCCGGCGGCCCTGCAGCCAGCGCCTGCTAAGTGCGCCAGTCGCCGTGAGAGTGGGCAGGGGACAGGCCAAAGGCGGGGGAGGGGACAAAGGCAGCTCCCCCACCGCCTCTGCACTTCCTGGTCACTGGCCGAGAGGCCGGAGGCTCGGGAGGGGAGCACGCCCCCCCCGGGACCCCTCACCCCTCTCCATGGAGCCCAGCATTTCCTGAGCCCCCGCGGAACGGCCTGGGCCCGCTGGCAGCCCCCTCCCACCTTCATGCTGTCCCACGCCAAGGGCAGGGAGGAGGAGGGAGGGATGGACAGGCAGACGGGAGGCAGGGAAACCAAGAGAGCCGGAAGGAGAGAGAAAGGGCGGAGGACCAGAGGGGGAAAGGGGAGGAGGGCGGCAGGAGACCCACAGCCACAAAGGAGCCAGAGGAAAGGAAATAACAGAAAATGTCTGGAACTCTAGAGAGCAGGGGTGACAACCCTAAAAGACCCAAATGGAAGGAGAAAGGGAGGGAGGGGCCTGCTGGGGAGCCCCAGGATGCGGGTAGGGTGTCGGGGACACTGAGAGTCCAGGTAGCTGCAGACAGCCCAACGCCCCGCAAACAGGGCTTGTACCTGAGGGTGAGTTATGTGTCGTCTTGACAACGGACTTAGCATTGAGGGTAATCGCTGATGAATAACGGGGTGGGGGGGTGCAGCACAGGCTGGGGCCACAGCCTGGGGAGGGCCTGTCAGAGGCAGCCCCAGACCCCCATCCGCCCAGGGCCTTTCCAGCCACATCCAGGGGTCTCCAGGACAGGGGTTTGTAGACACGTCTCCAGGCACTGTGACGAGCATCTCAGAGTAGCCCTTCCCACAAGCCTCTGAGCGAGGTGCAGCGGGGACCTCGTTCCACAGAGGAGGACGCAGGCATCAGAGAAGCTGAGTGACTTCCCTGAGGTCACACAGCAAAGGAGCCAGCCTCCAAAGGCAGCGCTGCTGCTCTGCACAGCCCTCCCAGGGGCCCCCTGGGATCCGGGGCTCAGTCCCAGGTGGGCCTAGAGACTGGCTTTCCTGCGGGGAAGGTTTGGAGGTGGCATTTGAGGGTGTGGAGAAAGGGTGGGTCACGGGCTCTGCACACCTGGCCCTGGTCCACACTGCGCCCTTTTGCCCCTTGAATAATTATTTCTGCTTTATAAGAAGAAAACAGCCTCAAAGAGAGGAGATGACCTGTCCCGGGGCCCCAGGCCAGGGGCAGGTGCGGCCCAAGTGCCCTGTCCACAAGCAGCAGGAAGCCGCGAAACGTCCGGGATGGTCCAGAAATGGGGGCATTGGGGGGCTCGCCTGGCAGGCACTGCAGGGCCCGGCCGTCTGTTAGGGGGGTCTCAGGCCTGGGGTTCCTCGGGGGCCAAGGCTCCCACCAGCTCCCTGCAGCCCGCGACAGGCCCAGTGTGAAGCTGCCCCTTCCGCGTCCATCCCCAGGGCCGTGGGCCTCACACCACAGACCCTCCTGGACATGCACCACCAGGCCGAGGGGGTGGGTGCCTCAGTGAAGGGAGAGGGCATGGCCTGGCCTAGGCCAGGGAAGGGCCCCCGGAGGCGCGTGCCAGTCTGGGGGTCACCTCTGGGGGGTGAGACGCTGGCCTTGCACTGGCATTCAGGCCCTTGCTGGTGTCTGGCTGGATCGGGGTGACGGGGGGCTCAGAACCAGGGACAGGAAGCTGCCCCCAGGCATCAGAGGCCGGTGTGGGGGCGTGAACCAGCAGGGAGAGGGGAGCCCAGGGCGGCGGATGTCCAGAGCTCTGAGCTACCTGCCGCTGGCGGGAGGGGGGGGGGCCGTGTGTGTGCACCTGTGTGCGTGTGTGTGTGTGTGTGTGTGTGTGAGCGCAGGTATGTGTGTGAAAGAGAATTTACTGGAGGGGCGGGACTGCAGCTGGTGAGGCAGGCTGAGGATTTCGAGCCCTTCTAGAGAATTCATTCCAAGAGGATTTGATAAAACAAAGGAGGAGGAGGAGGCGTAATAAGGAAAGGATAAAGGGGCTGCAGGCTGCTTGCCCCAGACCCCTCCGCTCTGCATGGCCCCTGCCCCAGGGGTCCCCAGGCTGGAGCCCCCACGAGGCGCCCCTGACTAAAGGCTGGGGGAGAAGGCTGGGAAGCCAGGTGGGGAGTGCCCAGGCCAGGCCTTGGGGGCCTGAGGGGAGGGTGGGCGAGGAGGCCCCCCAGGCCCGAGTCAGGAGGCCCAGGGCCAGTGCCAGAGGGGCCCTGTCCCCGTCACCCCGTGTGCTCCGGCCAGGAGAGGCCAGTCCTCCCTGGGCCCAGGGGCACCCACAAAGCCAGCAGGTGCAGGCTGGAGGGGCTGGGCTGCCCCTAGCGCGCGTCTGGAAGCCGTGGCCTGTGAGGCGGCCCCCCTCGTCCAAGGCCTGCTGGCCCCCCTTGAGGATCCCCAACTGCCCCTTCCTCCTAGGGCTGTGGGGGTGGGGGCTGTGTGGGTTTGCACTGGCGCCTGAGCCCTGGGCTCCGGCACCACCAGTTCCGTGCCCGCAGGATCCCTGCTCTGCCTCCACGGAATGGGGGGTGCTAGAGGTGGAAGGGTTGCACCCCGCTATTCCCTTCCTCCAGAAAGGGCCTTCTCCTGCGCCCCACCCCGCCACTGATAGGGCTTCATAGGCGTGCACAGGAAGTGAGGTGTTGGGGACACCGCAGGCCCCAGGAGATAATTGCTCCTCACTTGACCCAGGGAGCGGCCAGAGGAGAAATCAGCAAACAAGCGTGGGTGCGGCCTCCAGCTGGGCGGCGCCTCCCGCCCCCCCCTCCCCTCCCCTCCCCCTCTGCAGTTGAGGCCTGCTCCTGGCACCCACTCTCTCCCCAGGAGACCCTGACATACCCACTTATTTTTAGTCTGCTGCTGCCACCAGCCCTGGGGCCCACCCCGCCCTGCCCTCTGCCCTGAGGGGCAGCCCGGGCCAGAGGTCACCTCCGAAGGTGAGGGAGCTCCGCTGTCCTCTCCCGCCCACCCCGTCCTGCCCACACCCTCCAGCCTCGGCACCCCCATGGCCCCTCCCCCAGGAGGCCCT
Organism: Tolypeutes matacus; assembly: GCA_026826555.1. Taxonomy (NCBI): domain Eukaryota; kingdom Metazoa; phylum Chordata; class Mammalia; order Cingulata; family Chlamyphoridae; genus Tolypeutes; species Tolypeutes matacus. The sequence goes on along the minus strand of JAKSZT010032066.1, from coordinate 758,657 downwards.
CTGCACCCAGACCCCAGTGCTCTCGCCAGCTGGAGCCCCCATTCCCCTTCAGCGCAGCGGAGGGACGGGGCAGAGGAGATGGAGGGGAGAGGGCACTTCCCACTGCCCGTCCCCCCCTGGCTGGCGCCACAGGGGGCGGGCGAGGGCGCCCAGCTAGGGGAGCCGCTGCCACCTCCCAGTGCGGGCGATTCCTCTTGGAACTCGCTCCTTCTGCAAAGCTCAGCCCGCTCTGGGCACGGGGGCCAGCCCCCCGGGAGGCACTCGGCCAGGGCCCTCTGCTCGGCCCCACCCCTTCCAATGCCCCTGACCAGTGCGGCCCTGTCCCCTGGCCTCACCAAGGTGGCTTTCCCCACGTCACTGTGTTTCCAGGGACACTTCAGCACCGTGGAGGACGAAGGCCAGTTTCCCGGACGAGGCCTGAACTGGTAGGTGCCTGCCCCAGGCCTCGGGGAGCTTTCCCTAGGGACACAGACAAGATAAACGAGTGGAAAATGTGCTGTGTCCGCGGGGATAGAGCGAAGGAGGAAAACTAAAGCAGACAAGGGGAGGGGCGGGGCGGCCCCAGGGCTGTCAGGAGGGGCCCAGGCTTGCTGCGGGGCCTAGTCAGGGTGGCCCCACCTGTGACCTCCGAGCAACAGCGTCCCTCCTCGTGGCCACCCCGCCACGTGGCCGCCCTCCTCGTGGCCAC
>JAKSZT010032066.1:740185-757959 GCA_026826555.1 Tolypeutes matacus | reverse complement strand
CCCTCCTCGTGGCCACCCCGCCACGTGGCCGCCCTCCTCGTGGCCACCCCGCCACGTGGCCGCCCTCCTCGTGGCCCGGGCGGCTCTTCAGCCATCCTTGCCCTGCTTTACACACCTGAGAGAAGACTGCCAAGTGCCCTGCGTCCCTTCTCCACCCTCCCTGCCCACCTGGCCCAGCTGCCTGCCCCCTCGGCGGCTCTCGGGCTCTCTGGGGTCCCCCTGGGCGCTGACCTTGGGTCCCTGGTAGTCCTCCACCGCCCACTGCTCCCCTCACAGCAGGAGTCTGGGGACCTGAGGGCCGGCGCTCCTGCCATTCTCACGAGCTCCTGCCCTGGAGAGGGCCCGTGCGGCACCACGATGCCTCATCGGGCTCCGCCACTGATGTCCGCCAGGCACGCAGCCAGCGGGCGGCACACGCGTGGCGCATGGGACACTGTGGCCTGAAGACCCTCTCCTCCTGGCCGCATGCTGGACAGAGCCCGGCGGAAGCGCTCCGTGGGAGAGGCTTGGGAGGCACAGGGCAGGGGCTGCGGGGACGGCCGACCCCGGGACCCCGGGATCCCCGGGCATGGAGCCCACCCTCCTCCCGTCAGGGGCTCCTCACAGGACCAGCTCAGCCACTCGTCACGTGCGAACCACGTCTATCGGGGCAGCTCCAGCCGCAGCTCCACCTCTCTGCGCACCTTGCCAGTCCTAAAGTAGCCGACATCATCCCGCCTTACAGGCAAGGAAATCAGGGCTCAGCGAGGCTTGGCAGTCTGCCTGAGGCCACACAGCCGGGAGCGATGGAATAGTGCGCTTTTTGTGCTCTCTCGAGGCCATTCCAGCCGGGCCCTCTCTGCTGTGTCCGCTGTCCAGCCCGTTGACGCTTCCACGCCCCGGGCCCTGTCCCCGCCACCACCCCCAGGATGCCCTGGTGCTTCCCCAGGGTCACTGCCTCCAGCTTGGCCGAGGCCAGGGTGCACTCTCACATCAGAACTTCTCCAGGAAACGTGGAAAAACAAAACAAAACACCAAGCCAGAGGCGTGTTCCCAGAGCCCAGGGTCCCCTGCCTTAGGGGGCTTATGCCAAGGCTGCCGCCACTTTCTGTTGGGGAAACTTGCTCGGCAGATGCGCCCCGCGGCCCTCTCGTGTCCTCCGTCCAGGCCGACCCCAGGGCCAGCCCGAGGGCAAGTCGGGGTGTGTTTGGGGGCAACATCTTCTCCCGTCATTCTAGCCCCGCCGCCCCTGGGAGCACCGGTTCACAGGAGCCCACCTCCCCTGCTGGCCCCTCATGGAGGACCCCCCACTCCCTTCTCCTGGCCTTTCCTCTACACACAAGCAAGCACTCAGCCCCAGGCTGCAGTCCTCAGAACTGCCCCCCAGGCAGGGTGGTCTCCCCGCCCCTGCCTGTCTCCCAGGCTCCCAGGCTCCACCTGGGCAGGGGAGTTCTTTTAAGCTGTCCCTTCTGAGGGCCACTCCACCTGGATTTCCCTGGGCACAGGTGTAAAGGAAGGACAGGGAGGTCCCTGAGGGGGGTGTCCTGGGGCTGAGGTGGGAGGAGGCTGAGGGCAGTGGGGGGAGCTGCGTCCTGGACGCTGCTGCAGGTTGGGGACTGTGGGGAGAGTTTGGGGTGGAAGGGCATGGCACGACGGGCTTGCTAACCTGATGATCTAAGCAGGAAAGGGCAGGTGACCACTGACTCAGTTTCCCCCCTTCTCCCCCGGGGCAGCACCGAGGACATGGTCTCCAGCCCAGCCCCTTCATCCAACAATGAGGCATTTGAGGCCCAGAGAGGTGAAGGGATTTGCCTAAGATCACCCAGCAACTTGGTGGCCCTGTGGGACCAGAGCCCAGCCTTCGGACCCCTGTCCCTGAAACAGCTGAGGAGACCCTTCGCACAGCGACGGCCATGTGCTCACCCCAACTCCAGCCACCAGGCACAGCCTGACCCCCAGGCAGGGGTGACCACGGGGTGCTCAGACTTGCTGCTAGGACAGCTTCTCAAAGTGGCCCCTGACCAAGGTCCCTGGGGGCTCTGCAGCCTCCTGGCCACCCCCTCCTGAACTCCCCGCCCCAGCGTCCAGGGACTGCAGGCAGCACGCAGACAGCCTCTCACGCTCCCTCCCTGCGGCTGCAGCTGGGCTGCGCTGGGAACGGGGGCCCGGGGACACCTGGGCCCCCACTGCGGTGGCCCTTTTCCTCTTGAAGCGGCCCCAGGGCCCCAGAGGAGGGGGTTCCATAAGAGAGGAAGCCTGTTGCCCGGACAGCTCAAGATTGGAGGGGCCTCCCCTCTCCAGGTCAGGACCCTCGCACTCTCAGGGTCCAGCACCACCCACCCACCACCCACCACCCACACCCCCACCATCCCCCGCCCCCGCCAGAGAGCCGGGGCCCCAGGGGGCTGCAGCGGGGACAGAAATAGCCCCAACATTCCAGGGAGTGAGGCTCTGTTTTGGTCTCCAGACTCTTCCGGTCCCCTAGCAGCCAGCACTAGTCCGAGGAGCCTGCAGGCCTGTCCTGTGGCGAGGCAGAAGTCAGGGGGCAGCGGGAGGCAGAGGGGAGCCTGGAGGACGGGGAGAGGGCTCCTGAGGCCGGGAAGTGGGAGGGGCCGGGAAAGGGGGAGGGAGGAAGAGGAGGGAAGGGAGGAGGGGAGAGGGGCTGGGGGTGGCCTTCACCGGAGGGGCGCCTCCCCTTTGAAGTCTCGGCTAATCGGCTAATCGATAGCTGACCGCAAGGCAAGGCCGAGTCAAGGGCAGAGGCTTTGGCGAGGGGCGGGGGGAGGGTGTGAGGAGATCACAGCCAGGAGGAGGGGGGACGACAACTGACATCCAGCGTCCCTCCTGCCCTGGCCTTCTGTCAACAGCGGATGCGGGGAGCGTGCAGAATCCCAGCGTCTAATTTTAGCTGCCCCCTCCTGCCTCCCCAGCAGCTCGAGTCAGCAGGGTGGAAGCTGCCAGGCCTGGGTGCGAGCCTCGGGCCAAGCTGCCTGGGGTCTGCAGGGGACTGGACAGAGTGACATCAGATCATGCGGCCAGCTAGTATGCGCTTCCATGGGGTGGGCAGTCCTAGCCTCCCACGGCCTTGGTTTCCTCATCTGTGAAATGGGCTAATAAACATGGCCGCCTCAGAGCTGCCCTTATCCTGCCTCTCAACGGCATGTCTCCGACCCCAAGCCCAGCTCTAAGGATGCCTGGAGCTGGGGGCGGGCACCGGGGGCTGCAGCCCAATCCCCTCATGGGCAGGCAAGGACACCGAGGTCCAGAGAGGGTCAGGGCCTGCCCAAGAGCAGCCGGGGCGGGGAGGCAGAGCAGGGCAGGAGCACAGGGTTCTCACAGCCAGGGGGTCCCACCCGCCCTGCAGCCTCAGGCACCCGTGTCTCCAGGCACAGCCCTGACCAGCAGCCCCAGTAGGCAGGTGGGCCCTGGGGGCCTCACGCCCCTCCCAGCACCCCCTCCCCAGATGGAGACTCAGGCAGAGACTCAGGTCAGGGGCGTCCTAAGAAGGGGGTCTCCGGCAGACAGCTGTGCCCGGCCAAGAGAGCTCCCGTCCACCCCGTGAGCTGCCAAGCCTCCCTGCTCCCTCCCGTCCCCCTCACCTCCCTGGTGTTTGCAGGTTACTCCTGGAAGGAGGGGTACGCAGGCCCCTCTCTGCTGCTCCAAGCTGCCTTGTCCACCCTCCAGCCCCAGGCGGGCTCAGGGTAAAGTGAAAGGCAGGTCCTACTCAGAGGAGGGGTTGAGACCGCATTAGGAGCCGGGGGTCCTGGGGCCCAGTCCCCACTCACCACTTACTAGCTGTATAACCCTGGTCAAATCCCTGGGACTCTGCACCTCAGTTTCCTCATCTGAGACCTGATTAAGGGAGCAAAATGGGGAGGAGTGTAACACAGGCCCTGGCACAGGGCGGGCCGTCAGCGAGTACTTCCTGAACGTGGGCCCGCTGGTCCTTGAGTCTGGTTATGACTCCTTCAGTAGGAAGGTGTGTAGTGGCCACAGGGTCAGGAACCCATGTGGCTGGGTGGGGTCTGAGGCATGATCCTCCCCACCCTGGGCCTCAGTCTCCTCTATTATAAAATTCCAAGTTGTCAGGAATGGGAAGCATATGACACACAAAACATCATTCGCCTTTCGGTGCCAGGGACAGACATGAACAATCGATCACAGCACTGCCACCCACAGAATCCAGCCAGATGCAGATCTAGAATCCCCAGCGGCGCAGAGCCGCCGAATGAGAGCTGGTGCCTGAGATGGAGCCACAATTCTTCTGCACCTGAATTTTGTGGTTTTGTGGTTTGTAGACGCAGCTGGGTGATCCTAAGCCTCAGTTTCCTCTTCTGTAAAATGACAAGAGAATGGGTTGCAAACTGTCCAGCTCTAAGGGAACTTTCTGCTGCTCTCTCCAAAGGCAGGGCACCTTCTCCCCGCCCCAGGGCCATCCCCCCCCCCACCCCATCGCAGACCCTTAGACAATGGGAAGCTGTGTGGTCCACACATCTGAGTCTCCCATGAATACAATGAGCTGAAACTAAGTCTTCCCAGGTAGAGATAAGAATAATATATAAACAATATGATATAATGGGGTCTTCTGGCCGGCATCTGAAGAGCAAAGGGCAGCCCCTGACCTACCAATAGGGGTGGGTGCCCAGGCTAGCAGGAGAAGGAAGTCCCCAGAGCAGGGAGTCCTCAGTGCTGTGGGGTTCCCACGGCTTCTTGCCCCTGGTAGAAGTCGTGGCCCCAAGAAAGCGTGGAGACGGCCCATGGCCTCTTGGATCCTGGGCCAAGGCAGGGGCAGGGGCTCAGGCATCAGACCCAGGCCTCCTTCCCTGGCCTCTCCTCCTGGGCCCGCCCCTGGCCTGCTGCTGCAGAGCCCCCTGCCTCAGGGCCAGGCGATAAGGAGGCAGGCAGGCCAGAGCTGGGGGACTGATGCACGTCAGCTCCCGGGTGGCTCCGGGCGGCCTCTCCCTGGGCCCTGCCAGCTTCCAGCTCTGACTCCTTTCCTCGCTGACTCTCACTGTGGGGAGGCCCGAGGCACACCAGCAGGCGATCTCTCCTGCCCCTCACGCCCATTCTTCAGGAGGCCGTCCAGCTCCCCCTGCCACCGCAGGGCCACGTGCATGCTCTCCGACCACCTCCACCTGCTCCCCCAGCAGGGCTAGTTTGGGGCCATCTCTCAAATTGTGTGGCAACACGCCTCTGCCTGCACTGCCCCCTTGCCAACACGCCCTCCTGATCTTGGTGTACTCCTGCCGTTCCCTCAAGACCCAGCCAAAGGCCACCTCCCCCGGGAAGCCCTCCACCATCACCCCCACGGGCTTCTAGTGAAGTGGACAGAGGAGGCAGGCCAGCCAGTGGGGACCAGGCCCTGGCCCTGGAGGGGCCCCGGCGCATCGGGCCCCTGCCGACCCCGCTGTGCGAGCAGCTGTGGACTCACTTCCTGGCAGCCTGTGGGCAATGAGGACACAGCTTGCTTATTACAAAATATCCTTTATTGATAAAATAGGTCAGACTCTTTAAAAACACCTGCGCGTCACAACAGGAAGGCCCCAGGCAGCAGTACCAGGGGTCCCCCGGGGTCCCCCCAGGGCACACATAGGACCAGCCAGTGGAGGTCAACAGCCAACCCCTCCCCGGGCCCACCCCCAGCCCCACCACAGGAAGACGCCCTGACTCACGGCTGTGACCAAGGAAGCTGCGGGACAGCCCTCCGCCCAGGCGGGACTGTCTTGGGTCCCCTCCAGATCCGGCCAGCCTGTCAGAGCGTCAGCAGCCCCTGCCCGCTCGGCCCCCACGGCCCTGACCCCCGCCGGCCTAAGGCTGCTGATCCCAGAGTCCAGGCCCTCCCGGGGGGAAGGGGGGGGAGCCTCGTCCCCCCTGCTCCAGACCCAGGTTCCCAGGGGAGGGGTGGGGGGAGGCCCCGGAGCAGTGCGCTTGCTGGCACCCACCTGGGGCAGGATTCGGGGTTGACAGGGACCCGTTTGGGACTTGGGGGGGGTGCCCAGAAGCCTGCTGAGAGGTTTCTCAAGGAGCCCGGGGGTCCCTGCTCACCTGCTCCAGCCTCTGCACCTGCCACAGCCTCTCATCCCAGACTGTTCCCAGGGTGTGGGCATTTTCAGCTGTCTCGGGGAGATGGTTTGCCTACCTTATGACAAAAGCCTCATCTCCCATGGGGGACCCTATAGCCACTGAAAACCCTCTTGGCGTTGCAGGAGAAATGTCGAGAAGCTGTCACGCAGCATAATATCGCAAACCTTTGCAGACACAAGAGCACATTCTCAAAGAGATCCGGTAGCTCAAATAGCGACTGTCTGCCACTCCTCGCGTCCAGCCTGGGGTAGGCACAGCACGAAAGGCCACGAGACACAGGCGGCGGTAAGCACACAGAAAGGCGACTTTCATATCGCCGGGTAATCACATCTTCTGGTTCTCTGGTGCGTCCCCCACGGAGCGCAAAGCTTTCTGCAGAGCCTTTCATGTCCCTGCGGCGAGTGGGCGGCAAGCTATTGTCGCCCAGTTTTGGCAGGGGTGAATGCGAGCGAACTGGGATCTCCCGTCGAGGCCGAGGCCAGGCCTCCAGACCGCCCACCAAGGCGGCCACGTGCCCCCCCACCCCCCAGGGGGGCGCCGGGCGAGGGCCCCAGTCCACGGCCTTGGCCTTTAAAGGGGCTTTAAAACCAAAAGCCGGAGAATGGGGAGGAGAGGGGCTCCGAGTCAGTGCCAAACCCCGCCCCAGCCGACGGGGACCCCGGGCGCCTGGGTGGGTGGACGTCTCCGATTCGGCCGCCTTCCACAGGCTCTCCCGTGGAAAGTGGAAGGCCGGCTCCCTGCTCTTTGGGGAGAAAATGGGAAGGAAACAAAAACCTCACAGGCCAGTCACCCCTGGGAAGCAGGGTCCTGGAGATGGGGAAGCTCTGGAAGAGAAGCCTCAATTCCAGCCTGGCCTCGGGCACTTGCCTGTGCTCAGGCGGGGTGGGGTGGGGAGAAGAGACCTCCACAGCCAGTCTGCAAGGGGAGGCTCGGAACAGACCCCTGCAAGGGGCACTCTGCTCCCGCCCCTCCCAGAAGACTCCAGGGCGAGCCCCGGGGAGGCAGGCACCTCCAGGCGGCCAGGAAGCAGGGTGGCCCTGGCACACCTGGCACCCAGCCCTGGCGGGCAGCGGGCAGGTGGGCTCACTAGGCCGGCTGGTTCCACTGGCGGCAGAGGATCCTCCGGAAGGCGCGGCGGAAGTCCTGGTTGAAGATGGTGTAGATGACGGGGTTGAGCGAGCTGTTGCAGTAGCCGATCCAGAAGAAGAACTGGAAGAGGCCATGGGGCACCTGGCAGCGCCGCGGGCAGATGGCGCCCAGGCTGTAGCTGAAGAAGAAGGGGAACCAGCAGAGCACGAAGACGCCGATGACCACGGCCAGCACGAAGGTGAAGCGCTTCTCCCGCGTCAGCTGCGCCCGGCGCCGCCACCACTGTGCCCCTGCGGCGGTGCCCGCACCCCTGCCCAGGATCACCTGGCCACGCAGGGTGGCCAGCACCCGGGCACCCGGTGCCGGCTGCAGGGGTGGGCTGCGAGCAGTGGCCCGGGAGGCCGCCACCTGAGGCCCTGGCTCCCCCCCCTCCTCCTGGGGAGAGGCCCCACAGGCGCCCTCCGAAGGGCCCTGGCCGCTGCCGGGAAGGGCAGGCCAGCCAGGCGGCGCGTCCTGTGCCCCGGGATCTTCTGGGGTCTCCCCCTGCTCGCCCTCCCCAGTAGCCTTGGGGTGTCCGTTGGCCTCTCGGGCAGCAGTCCCAGAAGAGGCCAGGGCGGGCAGCGTGGCCGAAGCCCCGGCAGGAAGGGAGCGGGGCTGCCTGGCCTCCCTGTCCCCTGAGCTGCCCTGGGCTCTGGGACCTCTGCGGTGGCTGCGCCTGGCGATCAGGTAGATGCGCAGGTAGACGAGGATCATGATGAGGCAGGGCGCGAAGAAGGAGCCGACGCTGGAGGCCAGGATGTACCAGGCCTCTTGGTTGAGCTTGCACTGGGGGCGCCCGCGGGGCTGGGGGCCCGGGTCGCCCTTGTAGACCAGTGGGGGCAGCGAGATGGCGGCGGCGATGAGCCACACGACGAGGATGATGCGCTTGATGCGGCGCGGCGTGCGCTTGGAGTTGTACTCGAGCGCGCGGCTCACGGCCCAGTAGCGGTCCAGGCTGATGGCGCACAGGTGCACGATGGACGACGTGCAGAAGAGCACGTCGAGCGCCAGGTACACCTCGCACCACGTGCGTCGGAAGTACCAGTAGCCCAGCAGCTCGTTGGCCAGAGAGAAGGGGATGATGAACGTGGCCACCAGGATGTCGGCGGCCGCCAGCGACACCAGGAAGAGGTTCTGCGGCGCACGCAGCGGGCGGCTGGTCAGCACGGCCAGGATGACCAGGGCGTTGCCGAAGATGGTGAAGAGGATGAGGAAGGTGACGACCGCCGCGATGGCCGCCGTGGCCTGCACGGAGAAGGGCTCCTGGTGGTCCATGGCCCGGCCGACCCGGGCCGCGGGGGTCGGGGGACGCGCGTCTTCGGCCACCGCCCTCCTACATGCCCTCCCACGGCGCGCGCCCTGCCGTCCGCCCCGAACTTTGCCAAGTTGTCCCGCTGCGGTCCCTGCTCCGGCCGGGGCCGGGGGAAGGCTGCGCCCGGGGCCGCGCGGCTACAGGACACACGCTGGGGCGCGAGGCCGGGCGGGCCGGGCTGGGGAGCGACGCCCGCTCGGCTCGTTTGCTGTCGCCGGGAGCCGCACCCGCCCGCAGCCCGCGGAGGCAGGGGAGTGGGGGGAGAGCGAGCGCGCAGGGAGGGGCGAGCGGGGAGGAGACTGGAGGCGGGAGCGGGGCGGGGAGGGGGCGGCGCGGGCGAGCGGCCGGAGGGAGGGTGCGCACAGCCCCCCGCGTCCCTGGCCGCCGCCCAGGTTCCCCTGCCCACCCTCGTCCCGCGCCGCGGGAGGGCTGGGGAGCCCGGCGTCTGGGCGCTGCGGGACTCTTGGGAGGGCGCGAGCAGCCGAGGCAGCGTCGGTGCGCGCGGGGCCAGGGCGCGGGGCGCGGGGCTGCGGAACCCGAGGGCACCGAGGCGGGTTCACTTGCCCGCTGTCTGCTGGCAGGGGCCGAGCGCCGGGGTCCAGCGCGGTGGTCCCCAGCGGGACTTGCCCTCCCGCCGCGAAGAGCTCCCAGGAGAGGGTGGGTGAGTGCGCTGGGGCGCTGGGGCGCTGGGGCGCGGGAGCCCGAGAAGCCACGCCTCCTCCCGGCGCCCCCGCGGCGAAGCCGGGTGAGGAGCGTAGAGCCTGGTCCCCAAGCCCTTCCCCAGGTCCCTCCCCGCCCCGACTGGACCCCGTCGGGCAGCGCAGCCGGGCAGGAGCGCCCCCTGCGGCCGCCCCCGCGCGCCGAGCCCGTCCACTGCCCCGCACGGGGCTTTGCGTCCTGGGGTCGCTGAAAAGGACCCCTGCCCGGGTGGGATAAGCGAGCGCTCCGAGCCTGGGATCCGCTGCCAGGTTTCCACGCAGCTGCCTCAGTTTCCTCCGTGATGGGTACAAGAGGTAAGAGGAAAACTGGCTTGCGTTTTTGGGGGTGGTGGCAAGCACCAGCCTCTTACCCACTGGGAAGAGGGTGTCCCTTCCCGGGCACAGAGCAAGAAGTGGGGGTCAAGGGTGGCCTTTCTGAGAGATCTCAGAGAAAAAGCAGGTCCCTGCCCTGTCCTGCTTGACTTCCCCCCACCCCCACTGGCACAGCTGTTTCGGGGTGCAGTAGAGAGGAGCTGGGGTAAGAAGATGTTCAGACTAAACCTCTCCCTCCCCTTCTAGCCTTCAAGTTGCTGCTGGGCCCCTCAAGTCCCCTTGTGCTCCCCACCCTCTCCACCTTCCCACCCCCAGGAAGGGACAGCACCCCAAGGCTGTGCCCTTAGGGTTCCCAGAGGCCCCAGTGCAGGCCTCGGGCTTCCAGCCCTGCGGGGCAGGCCCGGGTTGCTAAAGTGCTCCTGCCCGGTGCCCACCCCCCCCCCCCCCCCCCCCCGGCTCCGCCCACCAAGCCTTCACAGGAGCCCGGGTCTGTGTCTCCCCGCCCACCCCAGATTACCCTATCGTCCTGCCAGGAGACCCTCTGCCCAGTGCCGGCGCCAAGCCGGTGGCGTGGGTGCTGTCCAGGCAAGGTGGGAGTGGGCAGCCAGCCTGCCTAGCCCCCTCCAGAGGCAGGTTTTATGGGTGCACCTTCCAGCTCGCTGGGCGGGGCCTGAGGGCCCATGGTTGCCAAGGATGGAGAGGCCCCAGGGGCCCCCTCCCTGAGGAAGGACCAAGGGTGGGGGCCACTTGGGCACATTTCTGCCTGTCCCCACCCCCAGGGCCCGGAGCCTGGGCACAGCCAGAGGGCACTGGAAGGTCAGCCCTCTCAGGCGCCCGCCTTCCACTGCACCCAGCATGGGCCTTTTGTCTTCCGACCCATTTTTCCCTAAAGGGCAGGGCTCCCGAGGCCTTCAGGAACTGAGGCCCAGTGGCCGTCGGCTGTCCCCTGCCCAGCCCAGGCACCGCACGAGTCGCTGCTGGTGGGCATGCACCTCCCAGCAGGGCATGCACCGGGCATGTACAGCCCGGGCGCAGGTGGGGTGCCCGGGGACAGAGCCTACCTGCCGGGGCCCCAGCTCTGACATCGCCCTCCACAGCCACGGTCTCCTCCCACCCCGCCCCTCGCAGGGTGCAGCCTGCGCGCTGCCGGCTCTCTGGGGCCAGGACCCCTGGCGTCGATTCCCGCTCCTCTCCGTGACTCTCCATCTTCCCCCACAAACACCCCAGGCCCCATGACAGCCAGCTGCAGGGTCAGCCATCCGGGCCACCGGCCCGTCCACAGCTCTCGCCAGCTAGGTGTGACCCCACTGCCACCCTGCTCCCACCCATCTAGAGTCCTGTCCCCGGACCCAGCAGACCCCTGCACACCTGGGCTGAGCGGGGAGCAGAGCTGGGAAGGCCGCCCCCCCGCTGGGGTCCCACACCTCCCACCGCAGGAGCCCTCGGCTCTGCCGGAAACCCCTCCTCACGCCTTCCTCTGTCTTGGTGGGCTTTACCCACGCCTCCAGGCCACTGCCAGTGACCACCCTCTGAGGCAGGGGAGGACCCCTGCCTTGGGATGGCCTCGAGGGGCTGCGGGCGCCACCCAGCAAGGCTCCCTTCTGGGGAGGTGGGATGGCGAGGGGGCGGGGCAGCAGGTGCCGGGCAGGCCTTTCTCAGACAGGTGGAGCGGTCGGGGGGAAGGTGACCTGGGATATAAATGAAAGCTCTCTTCCCGAGAAGGGGGGCGGTTGCCCCATTCCCGGCTGTGAGACATTTAGTTGAAAGCCGGGAGCTGCTTCCCCTCCAGGCCCTCCCAGCACCGGCCCATCCCCCACCAGGCTTCACACCCCAGCTTTCCCCAGAAGCCCCCGAGACCTTCGTCCTCAGACCACCCTGTGTGACCCGACCTCCTCACCTTCCAGACCCTGGACTTGTGCCTTCAGTCATCTGCTCTTCCCCTGACAAAGGCCCAGCACTGGTCAACCCTAAATCATCCACGCAGTCCCCGCCTGCGACCAAGTGGCTGCATTTCCTGGATCGAAACCCTCTCTAAACTCTTGGCCACCCAGCTCCCTGCTTCCCAGTACGCTCCTTTCCCACTTTCCAAATGGGTAAGCCTCTCATTCTCCCGCCTCTGGAACTTCCATCTCCCCCACTTCCCACGCCCCACCCCAAGCTTTGACTATTTTTTTTTTAGGAGGTACCGGAGAACGAACCCAGGACCTCATACGTGGGAAGCAGGTGCTCAACCACTGAGCTACATCCCCTCCCCAGTGAGTTCCTGAGAAAAAGTGGGTGCCCTCAGGCAGGAACTCACCCCCATGCCCACCTGCTTTGGACCTGAGCTCTGTCTGCTCCAGGCACAGGGCGGGTCCTCTGGCCCCTCCCACCCCACCAGGGCTGCCCCTCTGCAGGGGGTCCCGCTCCTGGACCGCCCCCTGCGGCCCAGCCGCCCCAGTCACTGTCTAAGCCCTCGCGCTTCTCCTCGGCCCTCTGAGGCCTCTGTGCGGACCCCTGTTGGTCTGCCCCAAGTGCCGTGCCCACTCCTGTGCCCCTGGAACGCCCTGCAGGCCCCCCTCGGCCTCCTTTCCTGGCAATGTCTGGAGATTTGGGGGTCGTCACCGCGGGGGGTGGAGCACCGAGTGGGTAGAGCCAAAGACAACTACCCTCCAGTGCACAGCCTCCCTAGACACGGCTCTCCGGCGCCAGGGGTTAATCGTGCCGAGGGTGAGAAATTCTGGTCTAAGTGATGAGAACCGAGCATCTCTCTCCCCGGCCCACACTCGTCTCTGCCACTTCACCTGGGCCTATGGCTTCCACCTGGACGCTGGTGGCTCCCACGCGGACCCCTCCTGCCTGACCGCTCCCGGCCCCCTGACCCACCCAGCAGTCAACTTGAACACGGCCCGTTCCCCCAGAGCCTGCCCCCGCTCCGTGCCGGGTGCAGTGAATGGGGTGCCGCTGCGCACTCCCCCCGGACGCCCTGGCCCTCACCTCCTTCAACCCCGAGTGTGGGAGGCTCTGCCTCCAAAATGCATCCCTGGCACCCCCGTCTCCCAGCACCTCCCGGGGGGATTTTTAAAACAAATCCTATCTTGTCGCTCTCAGCGGAGAATCCCTGGCAGCCGCTCCCTGTTGCTCCTGGAATAAAATCCTTCCTCTCTGCCTGGCCCTGCGCGCTGGGCAGACGCACCTCACCTCTCCCGACTTGGTGCCCACCGCCCTTTCCCGGTTTCCACAGGCAGGCTCCCCTGTCACTCAGGGCTCAGCTGGATCCTCCGCTTAGCCCTTATCTGTACCGGACGACTTATTTGCCCACTAATGGTGCAGCCCACTCCTCATCCCTGAATACAAACCCTGGAGAGTGGAGCCTGCCTGGCACACGGAGGCAGCCGGGAAGGCCTGTTGTGGGAGCGAGCCAGGAGCAGGGAGGGGGTGGTGAGCCGCTCAGGTGCCTTAGGGTTCCAGGACCCATTCCTATCCCACTTTCAGGCTGCAGCTCAAGGGGAGCCAGGGCTGGAGCCCCGGACACTTTGCAGCAGCAGCTTCCTGGGGGAAGAGAGGGGCCCTTGGTGACAAGGACAGCTCTGCCTTCAGCCATCCCAGCCATCCCTGCCACTCCTGGAGAACCCAGATTCGGAGATCAAACTCCAAATCCTAGTGGGGGCCTTGTGGGCAGCACCTGAGGGCCTGGCAGGGTGCAGATGCCCCCCCTGCCCCAGCCCAGGTGCCAGGCACCTGTTCAGACACCTGGAGAGGCAGAGGGGTCAGGGAAGCAGGGGCGCTACAGGTGCTGCCTCGATCTTAGGGTTCCTTGCCAGGGAGGCCCCCAGGGGGGCTGTCGCCCCAGTAGGAGCACAGCCACGGTCCCCTACTCGTCCACCCTAAACCCACACTCAGGTAAGAAGGGGCCGTGTTTCCCACACGATCCTCCCCAGACAGAGCCCCTGTTGAGGTGCAGAAGGTTCTTAACAGGAGACAAACAGGACTGAGGGCAGTCCCTGGCCTCGCAGCCCTGCATCACTGCCCCCTGGCCGTGCGGCCTTGGGCGAGTCCATCAACCCTCCCGATTCTGCTTCCTCGTCTGGAGAACGGGTGCACCCCCCTCCCGGGGGGGGGGGGCGCGAGGTTAAAGGTGACGAGAGTGAGGGGCCAGCCCAGCACTACCAAGTACTCAGCCCCCGGAGCGCCTTTTATTTCTTCTTCCCCAAACAGCTGAGGCCCCTGCTCCCCTCCCACCCTCAGCAGGACTTCCAGGGGCTTGATGGGCCCCAAGAACAGGGAACTGGGACGACGGCGCCTGGCGCAGGCCTGCTCACTGGCGCCCCCTGGAGACTTTCTCTGCTCCTGGAACATCCCTTGGTGGAGGGAGAGCTCGTCTACCTGCTGGGGCTCCTCCAGCCTGGCCCCTGGGGGTGGGGGGAGGCCCCTGGGGGGGCTATTCTCCACATCCTGTTCATGTCAAGTGTCACCCCCCCGGCGCAGGCGTGGAAGGGCCCTGGCCACGGCCTCTCCCTGGTGGCACCTGTCCTCCCACGGCCCCAGGGGCTGCCTGCCAGCCAGTAGGCCCCAGGCTCTCTGGAACCAGCCAGCCCTGGGGGTACCAGGACCGGGGTGCCCTAGCTCAGGTCCAGAACGTGTGTGAGGGGAAGCCCATCTCCCAGAGGGGCATGGGGGCTTGAGGCTGGGGGCCTCGCCCCAGGAGCTAGCGGGGCCAGGGAGAACAGAGCTGCAGGGTAGCAGTTCCCAACACAGGAGGTCCCTCCTGAGCAGAGGCCCCTTAGCTGGCCCTGGCCCTTTCCTGCTTGCCAGGGAGCAGGGTGGGCTCTGGAGAGGAGAGCTGAGGCCCCCGGACTGCAGGGCTTCCCGGATGGGATGTGGGGAGCACCTTGAGTCCACACGGGGGGCGCGGGTGGCCGTCAGGACCTGGGGAACGTCACCTCATTTCCAGCATCCCCCGCAGGCCCACCTTCCCCACAGCAGACCTAGAGGGACCTCTTCTCCTGCACCTCCACGAGAGGAAGCCAGACGGGGCCTGGAAGACGGGGGGGTGGTGGTGAGGGGACCTCCCCACGTGGGGACCGGGGCCCACGCCGAGCTCCAGCACTCCCTGCAGAGACTCCAGGGGCCTGGGCTCCCTGGAGCAGCCGAGACAGGTGCCTTCTGGCTTCCCGCGTCTGCAGGCGGGGCCGGGGGCGCAGTGGGCACCCGCGTGGAGGCCTCTCCTCCAAACGTGCGTAGGACGGGGGGCTCGTGCCCGGGTGGGCTCCCTCCAGGCCCTGCAGCAGCACGCAGACCCCCAGCCCGGGAGCCCAGGGGGCGGGAACCAGGCTCCGCCAACAGCGCCTTCAGAAGCCTCTGCAGGTGCGGCTGGGAGGCAGCAGGGGGGCTCCGGAACCCTGGCAGGAGAGACGGGCAGTCAGATCCCAGAAGCCAGAGGAAGGTGTGCGGCCCAGCCCCTGCCAGCCCCTCCCACAGAGCTTCAGGACCACGCTCCCACAGCCCCCCCTGGGCCTGCAGTCTCCACCAGCAGGGCGGGCCTTGCGTTTTCTACCTGCAGCGACACCCCACCTCCACCCCGCATCTGGGACCTCTTCCAGAGCTTTCCCTGTACTCCCAGCCGTACCTGGACGCAGGGCCTCGGGAAGACGTGGTTCCCAGAGGTGGGGCCTCGTGCTCTCTGCGCCCTCCACGCTCCTCTCGCCTAGGCCGAGTCAGCGCCCTCCCCTCGGCACCCCTGCCCCGGCGCAAAGGCTGCGCAGCGAGTCCCGTCCTCTGCCGGCTGACAGATCCACCCCCCAGTGACCTGCTCAGCCATGGCTTTTCTCCCCACCCTGCCCCACTGACCTCATGGTTTCTGTCCCCTGGATGTGACCAGCATCTGACCAGCGCCCTCGCTCAGGCGCCACGGCTGTCCAAGCCCACCGAGACTTCTGCCCCATGGTCTCCCTACTCCTGGCTCGCGCTGCACCCCTAACTGCCACCTCCCACTTGGAGAGGTCCCAGCCACCTGGCCCTCTCGGCCACACCTGCCCACGGAGCCCAGTCCCGGGGACCCCGGGGACCCCGGGGACCCCGGGGACCCCCCGGGGGCGGGGGGAGCCCAGTCCCGGGGACCCCCCGGGGGCGGGGGGAGCCCAGTCCCGGGGACCCCCCGGGGGCGGGGGGAGCCCAGTCCCGGGGACCCCCCGGGGGCGGACCCCAGCGGGCCCGGCCCTGCTTGTGACGCCTCTCCAGATTGCCGCTCCCCGGCTGCCACACCACCCCCTTCCATTGTCTCCCCCCCGTCTCCCAGTGGCCTCACCCCACTATTCATGAGCTCCAAGTCTCAGAAGGGCCTCAAGGACTCACTTGCCCTCCAGTCCCCAGGAGCCCCTCCCCGAATGTTCTGGATATTCTCTCGCCACCCCCCCCCCCCCCGTGCCCGCCCCTTCTTGGAGGGTTCATCCCATGATACCCCTTCCCTCGACCGACCCCATCCTGCTCCTCAGGACAGTCAGGGCTCCGGGGCGAGGACCCACAGAGCTGGCCACAGCACCTCCCATTCGTCTCCATTAAAAAGAAAGGATATGCTATTTGATACAGTTAAAATATATATATGAAGGGAAAAGAAGAGTCTTTTCAACAAACGGTGCTGGATGTGCAAAAGAATGGAGTTAGAGCCCTTCCTAACTCACACACAAGAGTTACCGTATCATAGACCTAAATGTCAGAGCTGGACTGGTGGAAACCTGGCTCATACAGAGTAGAGAGCCAGCCCAGCATCACAAACTTGCGAGATAGCGTGAGTGACAGGTAATGACGTCCACCCCCACAAAAAAAGACTTAACACCAATAGCATAGCACAAGCAACCGAAGGGGGGAAAAAAAAAAAGATAAATTAGAGTTCATCAAAATAAAAACTTTCAGGTCCAAAGTACACAAAGAAAGAAAAAGAAATGAATCAAGGAAATGAAGACAGCCCCCAGAATGGGAGAAAATACTTGCAAATCATCCGTATTCACGGATCCTGTCTTTGCGACTTCGCCTACTCGCTGAACTCATTGGGATCCCCAAACTCTGAACTTGGAGCGCTTTCAAGGTCACTCGTGAACGTGCACAGAGGGCAAAATGTTTGGGTCACGTGACGCACACTGCCAGCGAGTTGGAAGAGGTAAGGCTTGCTTGCCTTCCGGTTTTGGTCTCATAGTAAACCAGTGTCTCTGTTGGCGACTTCGCGGCCCGAGGCAGCTGGAGTGTTCACGGCGTCCCTAAGCACGAGGAGGCTGCCTGCGCCTCACAGAGGAAACATGCACAAGCTTCCTTCAGGCGTGAGCTACAGGGCTGCTGGCCCGAGGTCAGCGTGAGGGAGTCAGCCACGCATGTTAAACAAGAGTCTTTAAACCCACACGTGGAACAAGCTTTGTACATCGACTGGTCGGTGAAAGTGTGAGCAGAGGCTCGCAGGAGCCTCCCCCCATCTCCCGGGAGGGATTCAGTATTCTCTAGTTCTGCGTGGGCAGCAGCTTTACAGAGCATAACTGCCTGGAATAACAAGACTCGACGGAGATATGAGGGACCTGGATGCAGAATGCATAAAGAGCTCTTACAACTCAAAAGACAACCCCACTGGAAAACGGACAAAGGATTTGAATAGACATTAGTCAAAGAAGAGATACAAATAGCCAATAAGCTCATGAAAAGATGCTCAACGTCATTAGCCATCAGGGAACTGCAAATCAAACCCACAACTTACCACTTCTCATCCGCTAAGATGGCATAACCAAAAAGACAGACAATAACAAGTGTTGGACGTGGAGAAATCAGAGCCCTCATTCTGGTGGGAACGTACAATGGTACAGCTGCTTCCAGAAAACTGTTTGTATTTAACTTTGAGAAACTGCCAGAGTTGTCATATGATCCAGCAATTCCACTCTTAAATATAGAGCCAAGACAACCGAAAACATGTTCACCCAAAAGAGTTGTCCACAAATGTTCACATCGACATAATTCATAACAGCTCACAAAAGGAAACAACCCAATTTTCCAACTGATGGACAAATAGAAGGTGGTACATCCATACACTGGGATGTCATTTGGCCACAGAAAGGAATAAAGTGCTGATTCATGCTACAGCACGGGTGAGCCTTGAAACGGGATGCCGGGTGAGAAGGCAATGGAGAAAGACCACATATTGTGAGTCCCCTTACGTACAGGGTCCTGAACAGGCAAATCCACGGGGATGGAAAGGAGATCAGTGGCTGCGGGGCGAGGGGGAT